>OY757937.1:16933107-16963107 GCA_963585895.1 Sepioteuthis lessoniana | reverse complement strand
TCCCTCTCTCTCTCTCTCTCTCTATATATATATATATATATATATGCATACATATATATATATATATATATACATATATATAATGCATATGAAAAAATTAGTCACATAAAAAGTTAAAAGATGAGATACAAATGAAAATTTGCTAAAATAATTTAGAAAAAAGAAAGAAAGAAATGTGGAATGAAGCAATGAAGCACAATTTTAAATGAAGAGGGTAAAGAACTTGAAATATAGAAAAACAGACAGAAAGAATGAAAGAAGACTGGAAAGAGAATAGAAAGAAAGGAGGTAAAAGAAAGAAAGAAAGAAAGAAAGAAAGAAAGAAAGAAAGAGAAATATTGGAATGGTAATAAAGAAAAGAAGAATTTAACATAGAAAGAAAGAAAGAAAAGAAAGAAAGAAAGAAAGAAAGAAAGAAAGAAAGAAAGAAAAAAGAAAGAGAAATATTGGAATGGTAATAAAGAAAAGAAGAATTTAACATAAGAAAGAAAGAAAGAAAGAAAGAAAGAAAAGAAAGAATAAGATTTTTCTTTTATTACAAAAGAAAAGAAGAATTTAACATAAAAAAGAAAGAAAGAAAGAAAAAAGAAAGAAAGAAAGAATAACAGTATAAAAAGAAATAAGGGAAAAAAAAGGAAAGTAAGAAAATATAAAAAGGCGTGAGACTGACAGAAAGAAAGAAAGAAAGAAAGAAAAATCATAAAGACAAGACGTAAAGTCAGAAGCTATAGCAATTTGGTTACCGTTTTAAAAAAGAACGATTTTCCGATTGCTGGTAAAAAAAAAAAAAAAAAAAAAAAAAAAAAAAAACGAACAAGAAAAGAAAAGAAAAAAAAATCCATTTCTTGAGTAAACTATATTATTTCTATTGCTACTGTTTGTCTGTGTGTCTTTAATCTGTCGGCCTGCAGAAAACTCTGTATTGGATGATAAGGTGGCAGCATTGATAAAACCCATAGCAAAGCAATTAAAGATCAGGCTGGCCGTGATAGGCACTATCAGGGAATCCGAACGGGCCATGTGACCAACTTCTTCTGTACCGTGTCAACTGGTTAAACGGGTTTTTTTTTTTCGCGCCACGGCCTTCGCCCTCACGCGCGCTACCGATCCCATCTCAGCTAGTCAAGGGTGGACGAGCCCATTGCTGCAACTCGCCATCACCACCCCTGAACACACGCAGCAGCCGAACCAAGCACCTTATTATGTAAATCAAATAGTGACGTCTCTTATCTACTTCTACAGGATTTTCGCGAGGCTCAGAGCCACATCGACTGCATCCTCCATCCCCAGCCGAACCTAATAGTTAGGGTAGTGTCTAATCCCCAAAGAGATTTTCGCATTGACGGACATGTTGCTTCGCTTGTTGTCTTAATTAGGCAAATGAAACAAGTAAACGTGTACGTGGGAGGAGAAGAAGAAGAAGAAGAAGAGTTGAAGAGGGTGACGATGGAGAAGAATTGGGGGACTATAATGTTGAGATGGAAGAGACGATTAAGAGAAAATAAAAAAGTACCGTAGTGTAATCATTAGCAAAATAATCTTGCCGGGTAATTACTGCTGATTAGCGAGTTCGATCCTCACTGGGTGCCCTAAATTTCTGGCTTCGTGCCAAATCTACTTAATATATATAGTCATCCACAGACAGATCTGTTTCATTCTATCCGAACTCATCAGTGCGGCTAGACAGTAGCTACTCATAGCTGGGATCGAAACCCGGTTTGACTCAAATGCCAAATGCCTCTAACCATTCAGCCACGAGCAGCTATTAGCTGCGAAGTAAATTTTAAACCGTTATGAATCACAATTACTATTGTTTACATAGATCCGGTCAACGGTTACCGAGACCTCAATTCAAATTCCAAGAGGCTTGCAATGAACGCTAATTCTAATTTTCAAGTGGAAGGATTTAAAGGCTTCAATACTTCATGAAAGCGTTTCCTTTTATTCTATTTGTTCTGCCTTAAATTATTTTAGAATGATTTTCATAAAATTTTAATAATCAAGATATTTGATTTTATATATATATATATGATATTCTATATATATATATATATATATATATATGTATGTATATTTAGGCAGCATTTCTTCGTTAATGCAAATTTCATTGAACATAATAGACATTTTATGCCTACATATTCTCTTTTGGATGCGTTCGAATTCCCGTATTACTTTTATCGTATTCGGGGGGAATTGATTTAGGTATTGTCCATAATTGTATGTATCCCTAGTACTTTCTGCCCGACTTTGGGCCATCATCAGGGGAGAATCTGTTACAAAAGTGATGTAACTTTTGTTTTTAGCTACTGGCACTATTTACAGAATTACATTTAAAAGCAAGCGCCATAATCTCCAACAGCAAAGACGTCCTTACACAGTAGTAATTTGCTAAAACAAAAGTTACATCACTTTTGTAACAGATTCTCCCCTGATGATGGCCCAAAGTCGGGCAGAAAGTACTAGGGATACATACAATTATGGACAATACCTTAATCAGTTCCCCCCGAATACGATAAAAGTAATACGGGAATTCGAACGGATCCAAAAGAGAATATGTAGGCATAAAATGTCTATTATGTTCAATGAAATTTGCATATATATATATATATATATATATATATATGATTTTCCGTATACATATATATAAATTTTATATATATATATATATATATATATATATATATATATATATATATGTTCCTCTCTGGGGAGTTGAGCTTTCTCGCGACTAATTACCGTTTGCCACTCGCATAATGTAATAGTCTTCTAACGAATTTGTGAATAGAATTACTGGTGTTAAATAGCAATACTTGAAACCATTTAACTACGAAGAAATAAAACTATTTCTGATAAATAACAATACTTGAAACCATTTAACGTTGGGCAAACAAATGAGCTCTGGCCTACAATTTATTAGTTTACGAATGTTACATATTTGATATATTTATAAACAGGATTTAGCAATAAATAATCTTTAGGAGTTTGTACGCCGTAAAACAATCAAACAATTAACCTAATCCCTTTATCATATATATATATTTATATATATATACTAGCTCAGTCGGCTGGGGTTGTAGAATACACCGACTGTGCCACTGCAGAGGGTTAAGCCCCCCCACCCACCTGAACGAGTGTCCTGGAAATGTCACAAAATGTTCTGATGGTGAGATTTCAGTGATGCTTGAGCTTTGGAGAATGCTGAGTGCCCCTTCATTGCCATCACTCCAAGGTCCACTCTGACCCGGAGTGGTAGCACCTGATAGGGCTCTATCTATGGGTCAAATAGAACTAAACTGTGAACTTATGCTAAACTGAATTGTTTGAATTAGAACTGTTTCACTAAACTGAATAGCTTGAAATAGAAATGCTTCTTACATCTAACTTACATCTAAACTGCGTATTTATGATAAACTGAATTGTATGAAATAGAACTGTTATTGACCGTGAAACTACTTACACTAAACTGAATTGCTTAAAATAGACCTGTTTTGATAATTAACTGTGTGCAAACAAAATATATACTTATACTAAAATAAATTGGTTGAATTAGAACTGTTTGGCTAAACTGAATAGCTTGAAATAGAAATGTTTTTGACAAATTAACTGTGTACTCATAGAAAACTGAATTGTTTGAAATAGAACTGTATATTTATATGAAAAATGGATTTGGGATTAAATAACCTTCAATGGTCGATATGCCATAAAACCAAACAACTAAGCTACCAACACACACACACACGCACACACACACACACACACACACATATATATATATATAGAGTGAAAGACTGAAAGAAAATAGGATCCAACCTTCGTTTGTTTAATAATAGTTTCGCGTTTTTGTGATATAACTTGCAATATTAATTTATAAAGATTACTAGCTATCTTAATTTGTACAGGTTGCCGTACAAAGGTTTAAGAGCACAGTCTGCCCTACTATTTACCTATAGCTAGAGGGAGGATATTTTGCTTCATAATTTTTCCAAGGATGTAGGTACACACGTTATAACCTATTTGCTTATACCTTTTGAAAACACGTTATATATATATATATATATATATATATATATATATATTTTTTTTTTTTTGCTTGACTGCGTGGAGAAGATGTTAATTTCACACTTTATTCGTACAATTTGTAGTCGCGCTCGTTTTGTGGTCATTTTTTGAATGCCACTTTGGGTTAGTGGTTGTTTGTTAGTTATTTTGATTCACACTTAATGACCCAGGCTTCTGGCCTTGTGCCAAACTAAGCTCAGCTTAGAAATCACTAAAATATCAAAAAACCGGTAAACACAAACCTACCGAACAAAACTAAAAATAACTCCTGGTTCTTTTGCCTTGGTAAGGAACCAATCTTGGAGAAGGAAAACTGAATTCAAACCAACGTAAAATTGATCGTGTCACATTTCATTCGTAGCGAAAGGGTTGAATAAATATTATTAAAGATAACATTGGCAAAGAAAGTAAGGCTTGTCTTGTACTACTCATAAGTATTTAAACACTCAAACAATGTACTTCTAATCACTTCAAACCATCCCTGGTTTGTAGCATCTCTGATAAATAAACAAAACCTGTCATTTTTTAGAATAGATGTGAAATTTTATTTTCAAAGACATCAAGATTATATCCTTTCTTGTGTAACATTATACAATCAAATCGGTTATTGTTAGGTATTATTTATTGACAAACTACAGCCTTACAATCAGAAATAAAAAATGCATGAATGTATATTTATGAAGTGTACTTATTTTTTGGCTATTACATATTCATATCCAGCGGTTGCTATTGAGTATCATGTGACAGCAGGTCTCCTTAATAATACAGCACCCTCTGCTGTAAACACGCTGGTTTAGTAATACTGCTGACTGGAAGGTCCCAATTCATCTGAGGATTTCCAATTCTTCCAGATTCTTTTAAAAGGCTTTTCAGGATTGTTCCAAGCGCTCCTGTTATGATGGGTACGACTGTCACTTTCAGTTCCGCTATTTTCAAAACTGTTATATCTCTTTTAGATTTACTCTGTAGTTTGCTATAATTGTGACATCCATTATCTAACAAGTCTTCTTTTCTTTTTTCATAATGATTTGAACTTCTCTAGATTGGACGGAAAGTCTTATTCTAAATCTCTGGGAAAGCAATTTGGTTGTGCATATACCTTTCGTCAAATCAAAGTGTTTGTACAGTTACAAGTAAATAACCAATCCAGCACCATAATTTTTATACAAATGAATTATGATAAATTCCCAGTGTCACTATGTAGAGAATCACCCATAGATTAGTAACCCCAGTCATTTGTAGAAATAAAAACGTAATTTTCTTTGAAAAAATGAGAACATTTTATTTTTTGTGCAGAATTATACAATCATAAAGGTAATTATTAGGTATTATCAATCGCCGATCTCCAGTTACAAGGTGCGAAACCAAAACATGGAATAATTTAAAAAATATTTTTTGGTCTGATTAGTCCAATTAAAAAAACCGCAATAAATCTAAATTTTCATGATTAGCTCGATTATTCAATTACTTTTTCAGTAAAATCCAGTCCAGTATAAGGGAGTAAGAAAAGAAACGACAGAGAACTATAATTTGTTTAACGCCGAAACAAAGTAAAAAAAGATTTATGAAATAATCGGAGCTCCTTTAAGGCCTCCATCAAGCCCAAACTATAACCCCCTTAATTACGATAAATGGGGCATTTTAGAAAACAAAACAAATGCAACTTCCCATCCAAATTTTGGTTCGCTTAAGATTGCTGTTGAGGAGGAATGGAATAAAAAGTCTGAAGAATTTATTCTGAAGGTATGCAAATCGTTTCAAAGACGTGTTGATAGAATAAGTTGACGACTGCAGTCGAGGATGACACCAAATCTTCCTTTTCGATAGCTACTACACCAAGGTGTAGGGCAGGGTACTACTCCTTTCCCGGGATTGCTCCACTTTACCTTGATCCGTACCTTATAATGCTGAGTGTTAACCAAGGAGGAATCAAGTACCATTTTTGAGTCTTTGGTATGACTCGACCTGGGATTGAACCCAGATCTCCTGGGCCATTGGCGAACACTCTAACCTCTCTTTATTATCTATTTTTTAAACTTAAATTATATTTGCTATATAATAGAGTCGTTTATTATAATACTAGAATATTCCTAATTTTACTTCCGCACCCTATATATATATATATATATGAAACCATAACTAACCAATAAGAAATAAAAGAACAAAAAACCAAAAAAAAAAGCCATTATATATCTCTGTTTAAGCCTAATCCCAGGTATTTTAGTCAGTTTTAAGCTGAGAGCAGCAGATTTGAATTTATAGATTTCATTCTCATGGATTTGTTTGTTGCATGTGTGCAAATATATGTGTTGTTGGGCAGCAGTCTTTCATTTAAGTATGTTTGATCAAATAATAAAGACACATTTTGTCTATATAATTTTATTAGGATCCTTTCAAGTTTCCTGATGAGTGTCTTGGTTTCAGGTTGGAACTGATGATGGCCTATGAAAGGTCCGAAAAAGCTCGGGACAATTTTGGTAACTTCATCTACCAATTCCAACCTGAAACCAAGACACTTATCAAGAAACTTAATAAAATTATAAAGACAAAATAGGTCTTTATTATTTAATCAAACATACTTAAATGAAAGACAAAATATATGCTTAAATATATACGTGTATACATATATATATATGTGCGTGTGTGTATGTGTGTGTGTGCATTTATATATATATATATATTTATATATAAATGCACACACACACACACACACATATATATATGCACTTACACACATATGCCCTCCCTTTCTTTCTTTCTTTCTCTCTTTCTCTCTCTCTCACTTTCTCTCTCTCACATACACACACAATGACGAGCGTTTATGTGTGTATATAAAAGAAAAGTCTGTAAACATATTTGATTTCCATATTCATTTCTTATTTAGATTGGACCATCTTATCATTTATCTTATTCGATTATCCTTTATCTTATTCGATTATTTCTTATGTCACTAAATATACAATTATATTAATTGTAATTGTATAAGTTGTAGAAATATTAAAAATGACCATTATTCCCTTCCACCTTTGAATTTTGTGCTCTAAATGATACTTGTAAGCCAGATTTTGTCCCTAAACATCATGCCTTATTCCTGAACTGCTTACATTGTAAAAAGCATAGAAAATGACCAATATTTTTTCAAACTTTGCTTTTGTGCTCGGGATAGTGAAATAGAGAAATTTATATACCAAAAACAGTCAAACTTGCACATATTCACTTACATTAGAACTGAATTAAACGACAATTGAATCATAATTGACATGTATCCAAAACTGAATAGAAATGTTTAGGGGTCCAAGAAAATTCTTTATCAGCTTGCCCAGTCGGTTGGGGCTGTAGAATACACCATCTATTTCTCTGGAGAGGGGTAAGATCCCAACCAACAAGTGTCCTGGACACTAAAAAATCTGTTGGGGAGGTTTCAGTAATGCTCGAGCTTTGAGGAATGCGGAGTACCCCTTTATTACCATCGCTCCCAGGTTCACTCTGGTCCAGTCTGGTAGCACCCGACACAGTCCTATCTATGGGTCAAATAAAATTAGAATGTACACTTATACTAAACTAAATTGTTTGAAATAGAACTGTTTTGACATTTAAACTGCGTTTTTATACTAAATGAAATGAAAGAGTTTTTGTGTGCTAAAATGAATTGTTTGACATAGAACTGTTTTGACATTTAAGTGAGTGTAACTAAAAACTATACTTGTACGAGGCTGAATTGTCTGAAATAGAACTGTTTATATGTATAAAAATGGATTTGGCATTAAATAACATACAATGATTGATATGCCATAAAACCCAACCAAACCAAATTATATATATGTAATATATATGTATAAAGAGGATTTGGCCATAAATACGAGGATCATTAAATAAGTTTCCAAACTTTTTTTTAGTATGGGCACTTTTATTGATAGTACACACATGAAACTCTACTCCCCTTCGAAGTAATCTACTCCGGCTGTAATGCACTTTTTGTACCGTTCCAACAACTTCTCGAAGGCCCCATGGAAGTCCTCTTGTGTGAGCGTGTCAATGACCTTCGTCACAGCCTCTTTTATCTCCTCAATTGTCTCATAATGACAGCCTCTGAGCTTAGGGAATAACCTAAAATCACAGGGAGTAAGGTCTGGACTATAGGGAGGCTGAAGAACTGTCTTGATGTCCATCTAGGTCAAATAGTCTGTGACAAGGATGGAGTTGTGGACTGGTGCATTGTCCTGCTGGAAATGCCACTGAGCCGATTTGAAGAGTGCTGGCCTTTTCCCTAGGAATCTCTTCCTGAACTCCTTTAAAACCTCAACATAGTAACCCTAACTCTAACCCTTTGGCCAATCGACTCTGGTGTATTGACTTCCTTACTCCTCCCACACCTCTCATCATCCCATACAGACTCCTTGCCTTCCTTGAATCTCTTATGCCACTCAAAAACTGATGCTCGATTCATGCAAATTTGTCCAAAAGCAGTCTGAAGCATTCCATACGTTTCTGTGGCATCATTTTTTCCAAGTTTAAAACAGAAATTTCTGGAAATATATAAATTTGAAAAACATTTCATTTTCTTGGTCACAAAAGCAAAGTTGAAAGAGTAAAACTTTTTTTCCATCTATGTTAGGCCAAAGCAACAGTCATATACTACTTTCTCTTCAGGAACAGCAAAAACACTTTTATATGTTATATTGTATTATCAATTAATTAAAATCTAAATTATCATTCAGTAAAAATAATTATCCGTGACGAAAGAAAGTACATCCTGAACTTGTATTTACT
Source organism: Sepioteuthis lessoniana (assembly GCA_963585895.1). Taxonomy (NCBI): domain Eukaryota; kingdom Metazoa; phylum Mollusca; class Cephalopoda; order Myopsida; family Loliginidae; genus Sepioteuthis; species Sepioteuthis lessoniana. The sequence continues at coordinate 16,954,278 of OY757937.1, read as the reverse complement.
CATAACACTGATTGGTCAGCAACACTTGCTTTAATTATTATTTTTCTTCTCAAGGGGTTTTCCCTCCAGATTTATTTGGTGGTCTTTCCCAAGAGTCCTTGTGACTGCGAGCTTCCTCATGTTCCCGCATTCTTCAAAGCATCTTAGTTGATTTTAACAATATTGTTGTCTGAATAGTCTCGATAATTGTTCTGATTTACAATGCTCCTAGTCTCCTCTCTAAACACTAGGGGACCATTCCAAACGTACGCAAAATACAATTTGTATTACCGTCACTGTTCTACAGCTTCTTTGGTTCTCCAGCAAGATCCAAGTATTTGTCATCAAGTTCTTTCATTTTTACTCTGTGGTTGGCTTGTAACATACTCATATGCATGCAGAAACATAGTCAATACAATAATGACGAACGAAACACAGTTCTTTAGAAAAATATACCTCTCACACTTTCATTCGAAATGGTACGAAAGGGTGATGTGTGAAAGGTGAATTGGAGACTGAACAAAGACTGCAACATATTGACCCCAAGCTCTTCCGGCTATAGCAGCACTTCTTTCTCATCCTGCGGTGCTGCTCAACCTCTGCTGGGTCTGGTTCTCACTGCTTCGAACTGCAACAACTGACTCCAAACTCTGATCTCCAACTAACTCAAACTTCCTGTAGCACCAGGTTATATAATTGTTTGACATCCACCTGCTTCAGTGAGCGTCGCATCTACACTCAATTCGACCCGTCCACAGTCAAGGTCATCCCCTGATATCTTCGACTGGATGCACCTGTTATTTACACAGGTGCATTTCTTATTTGCCTGCTCGGCCGAGTCGAAGGTCAATATGTTACAAGCTGGAACAGCAAAATCCACAAGATGACAAGTTCTTTTCATTCGTTGATTAACACCAGGTGTACTTTTCTGGCCGGGATTTGGTGACACTTAAGTGGTTCAAAGTTATAGTGTCTTTTATGAGTCTAATTTTCTAGGCCAGATTCTGGTTTAAAAACACACAATTTGTTGCAAAGGAGAAATTTTACTTTCTTGAAAAATTCCCGGTGGATCACCTTCCCCGTTCAGTCGTGCCTGTTTATATATTCATTATTAGCGATATCCACTAATTATCTGATTAGATAATTATTTGATTAATTAATTTTGTGATTAAGTATTTTATCTTTATTACCATATAGCCTACACTTGCATTTTAGTTTTCTAGATTTAAAAGAAACATGATCCCTTTGTTCTTGCTTTTACTGTCTGCTGGGGTAAATCTCTATTTGTTTTTATTTACATATTTTTCAACTACTTGAAGTGCTTAATTTCCATAATTATCCAAATATGTGAATCCTGTTCTTTTTTCTTGGCACATACAGTCTATCGATATCATCTTTTTGGGTGTTAGAACTTGTCCTTCATTACCAATTTCTTTGTTCTAATGTCCATATCTTTGAGTTTCTCTCCTGTTCAGTTTAAGAAAGATCCAGTATATCTTACCATTGATATTTCCAGGTATTTCTTCTATAGAGTTTGGTTTCAAGAAGTTTTTAAAAGTACTTATTTTTTTCTTACATCTGCGTTTGTTTGATGATGTTTGCTTCAAGATTTTTGGATTTTTTTTCTTCTTTTATTATTGTTGTTACTGGTTGCTGTGATCAATCACTCATTGCTCTTTATTTATTCTGAAAGTCCTTGCATTTCTCAATCCAAGTAGTTCTCAATTCTTGCGAGTCTTATTTCTCCTTCTTTTCTTGTCACATAGAGTCTATAGATGTCATCTATAGCATATAAAGCCTTGTGCATTGTTATTAATTTCCTTTTTCTTTGGTCCATCTGACTGAGTTTTTTCTTTGTCCAATCTAAGAAGGGTCCAGAGCATCTTACAAAGGAGAAAGCCTAAATATTCATTCCTTTGATTAGGTTTCGGCTGCATTTTGGTTTCTAAAAGTTTTCTTGTTCTTTTAAGAGGCTCTTTACTTTTTCTTTCATCTTTGTTTGATGTTGTCCGCGTCAAATACTCCCAGATATTTGTAATGTTTTTTCTCCAAGTATTCTGATGTTTTCCTCATTGGACAGTTGAATACCTTAAATTTTTTCTCTGTTAACTTTTTTATCATAAGCATGGTGCATTTTGAAAATTCAATTTCTATATCTTGGATGAACATTTTAATCGTTGGTTTGGTTTGTTTTGGTTGAGTTTTATGGCATATCAACCATTGTAGGTTATTTAATGCCAAATCTATTCTTATGCATATAAAAAGTTCTATTTCCGACAATTCAGTATGTCATAAATACACAGTTTAGTTCTATTGAACCCATAGATAAGACTCTACCAGGTGCTACTACTCCAGGCCAGAGTGAACCAGGGAGTGACGGCAATAAAAGGGTACTCCGTATTCCCCAAAATTCCAGCATTACTGAAGCCTCACAATTAGATTATTTAGTGACATATCCAGGATAATCCTTGGAGAAGTCTTACCCCTCTGCAGAGATGCAGTCAGTGTATTCTACAGCCCTTAATAGTTTGCTTTAGAGATTCTAATTCATTTTCATTCTCGCCAAAAAACCTGATATTATCCATGTAAATGAGGTTGTTTATCATATTTGCCCAACCTCTCCGCTAGGGCAGGATATGACACAAGGTCAATTTTTAAGCGGAGTTTAACAGGTGTGAATTCAGAGTATTCCTTCTCCTAGACTAGTTGCCTCACCAAGGCTGAAGAACCTAGTCTGCCCGACTATTTACCCATAGCTGGAGGGAGAATAATTGGATTCATACCTTTCCAAAGGAGTATTAGCGCTATGTGAAATGCAATCAGTCTCGTCCAGGATTTGAACGACAATAACCATTACACCACGGGCACCTCCTTAAATGAGGTTGTTTATCTCTTTTTGCCATGTGGCAAATCTGTAGTTACCTTTGCATTTTACATGTATATACTTCAGTGGCATCAATGCTATAATAAATCAATTCTATAATAAATAATTGAGATTTCGTGCTATAACCGATCATTCAACAATCCAGTTTTCTATAATCATTATAATTTACTCCTTGAGAGTTTTTCACATCAGCGTTAGCTGATGGGCTTTCACTGGAGTTTGAGTGTCATTTCAAGTCTCCAGGACTCTTCACAGTATTCTGGCTGTTATCAATAATGATGTAGTTTGGATGGTCTCCACCCCTCCCCCTCCAACTTCCAAGTCCTCTAGTCCCTTTAATAATCTTTTTCTTACTGTACCGAAAACACCAACCACGATTGGTATAATCGTCACTTTCATGTTCCATTATTATTATTATTATTATTATTCTTTTCTATGTACATTTTTTCTCTAGTGCAAGTATATATATATATATATATATATGGCCTTGTTGAAGAAGTTCTCCCTATATATTCCTTTATCTTCTTTTCGTTCCTCTTAGTAGAACCCTCTTCATGTGTTTTTACAGTGTCTCCTTGTTTACTCAATTAATCAGAACTTAAAACTCACAGCCGGAAGGAGGCTTACATCCTCGCTACGTTTTCCCTCCACATTAGGTTGCTTCAAAAACCGAAACGAAAAAGAGTCTTCGCAAAAACGAATCGAACTTAAAAAAAAGAAAACGTTTAAAAACTACAAACACAAAAGTAAAGAAAAAGAAGCAAAGAAAAATACAAACAAAAACGAAAACTCATTATATCTTTCCTTTTAAGCCTAATCCCCGGTATTTTAGTCTGTGTTCTCACTCATTTAGTTAGATTGGACGATTCAAAGTAATAGGCTCTGTCAGACCCCGAACAATCTGATCAGAAACCGGGGATATTTATACCATACAGATTTTACAAGCACATTAGGGTATTAAACCCGGTTGATTAGAAGTTCAGTTGACAATTTTTCATCTAAAAAGAAATGAGGTAGATAGATTTGAACAGACCGATATACATACATATAAGTAAAATTGGCGACCGTGGTCGAAGACGACCCGAAGGCTCCATTTCTAATCCTATTTACCAACCTCTCCGCCCGGGCAGGATATGACACGAGGTCAATTTTTTAAGCGGTGTTTGACAGTTGTGAATTCAGAGTTTTCCATCTCCTAGACTAGTTGCCTCACCAAGGCTGAAGAACACAGTCTGCGCTACTATTTACCCATAGCTGGAGGGAGAATTATTGAATTCATACCTTTCCCAAGGGGTATTAGTGCTATGTGAAATGCAATCAGTCTCGTTCAGGATTTGAACTCGTGTAACCGTGTCCATTTCCAATGACGATAACCATTACACCACGGGCACCTCCTTTCTAATAGCTACAATATCGGGGTGTAAGGGAAGAGCAGAACTCATTTCCCTGGATTGCTCCTTTTTACCCTTGATCTGTACCTTCTAATGCTGAGGGTTAAGCCAGGATGTATCAAGTACCGTTTTTTGAGTCTTTGGTATCACACGACATGGTATTGAACTCCGGCCTCCCAAGCCATTGGTGAATACTCTACCCACAATACCAATATATATATATATATATATATATATATGTGTGTGTGTGTGTGTGTGTTGGTGATGTTCTCAACATATGACCAAGTCATTAAATCATTAGAGCGATTATATATTTATTGAATTCTAAGAATATTTTATAAAAGTTGAATTATTCAGATATAAATACTAAAATTGGCCAAATTATTCTCAAAGTTCACACTCTGCAAAATCCTTTAATCGAAAAATATTTAGTAAATACAAACACTTCCGTTTAATTTTTTTTTTTTTTTTTTAAATGAATCCTAAAAATCAGGAAAACTTATTCGATTAAAACAACTGATAATTATAAAAAAAACAACAAAAGAAAAAACAAAAAAAAACACAAAAAAAAAACCAGGTAAATTTATGTGATTCTTAAAATTTATGCTTTTATATTTTTTTCGAAAATGTTAAAATCCTGTTTTTTTTTTTTAATCAAATTCTAAAGTAAAAAAAATTCGGATTAGAAAAAGAAATTGATTGTAAAAATACTCAAAAAATTTATATAATAAGTTTTATAGTGGGTTTATATAATGAGTTATATTATGAGTATTTTTCAAATAAAAGAAATTCTCCACCCGGAATGGTTTTAATTATTGTTATCTAACATTAATAATTCCATTGAACATGATTCATTCGTTTGCACACTGGTAAATCGATCATATATTGCTTATCTAACACTAATAGTCATAGTAACACACAGTTAAATGGTTTCAAGTATTTCAATGTAATACTAATAATTCAATTTAGCATTAATCATTTGTTTGCACACAGTTAAATTGATTCAAGTATCGTAAAAGATTAAATAGTTCTAACAGAAACTACTATTCCAGGTCAGAGTGGACCTGGGAGTAATGCAAATGAAGGAGTACTCTATACTCCCCAAAGTTCCAGAACAGGAGTCACACCATCAGATGCAGTTTATTGGAGGAGTTTTACATCTCTGCAGAGACGCAGTCGGCGTATTCTACAGCTCCAAACAAAATGGCAACCGATGGAAAGGTTTCTGGAGCTCTAGGAAATGTAGAATCATTTTTTCGTTCCTATTACTCCTAGATCTGTTTGAGAATACGAATAATTGAAACTATATTACTGTCAACAAAGATATGGTTATTTTTCAGTGGGAATAGTTACTTGAAACTTCGTGCAAATTGTTCTAATTTGATTGGAATACTGTTGTATACCAGGAGAGAATGGTAACAACTCTACGTGAGTATTAAGAATATAAACTCCATTATTTGAAACGTTGTTATGATTGTGTTTATGAGGGAGAGATACGGAGGACTGCTATGACTGATACCACGTTGGGACAGATATATTCAGAGCCTTGCTTCTCTGACGCGAGGCTTGATAAAGATTCCTGTTCTCAGCTGGGCGTTGAACCTACTCGCTGGCTGCTCTCCGAATTACTGACCACCTGATTCACTAGGGTCGAAAACCTTCCACATAATATATTTTCCAGATGCCCACACATTAATCTTCCGGTTCCCAATGCACGTGATTCATTTCCGATTTCTCATTGTTTACACAGGTTCATATCCTGTTTTGAAATCCCTAACAAATCGATCTGTCAAAGGTTAATATGTAACTGCTTGAAACCTTATAACTGTGTGTTAGCTAATGATCATTACTTTTAAATGGTAATTGTTATATATAACATATAATTCTTGGTAAGTTATTTAAAAAAATATTTATTTGAAGTTATAATTCTGTACTTATGATTATCATGATTTACTTAAAGCCATATAATTGTTTTTAGAAGAAAAAGACTAACTTCGGCAATTTATAAGCCATGGTTTGACTTGCCGTAAAACCAACCAAATAAAATTGAAGTAAACTTTTTCTAACCAACACTCGTCAGAAATTAGTAACTATTTCATCACTCCTCAATGAATTTGTTGACTTTACTGCGTTGATTATGATGCTCATCTTCACTGTTTCGAATCGCAGTAGTTCTTCGTTTTATTGCCATTTGTTTCTTTTTATTCCGATGAGCTAATTTTGGGACAATGGTTTTTAAATATATCCTTTGTGTCTTCTCTCCTGTTCAACGTTTTCTCTCTTTTCAATTTCTTTCTTTCTTTCTTTCTTTCTTTCTTTCTTTGCCTTTTTTCTCTCTTCGTTATAATTACCTTGCCATTCTCATTATCTTCTTCTTCTTCTTCTTCTTCTTCTTCTTCTTCTTCTTCTTCTTCTTCTTCTTCTTCTTCTTCTTCTTTCTCGATATTTATATGCTCTCTTCGCTCCTTATCCTTCTCCATCTTTCTTTCTTTCATTTTTGGTTTATTTCTTTCATTTACTTCTATTTTCTCTCTTATTTTCTTTTACCATTTTTCCTTTATTATTTTTTTCTTATTTCATTCATTTCTTTATTTCCGTTTTTCCTTTTTATTTTCCGACTTTAGCTCCTATTTTCTAAATCCATCTTTTTCTTCTTCCTTCTTGCTTTCCTTTTTCTTTCTTTCTTTCATTTTTCTTTCTTCCCTTCTATCGTCCTTGAATTTTCTCTTCTCTATTTTTCCATTCTCTCTTCGCTTCTTCTCCGCCTTATCCAGTCTTTCTCTCTCTAGTTTATTTCTTCTTCCTATTCATTTAAAATTCTTTTTCCTTGCTTCATTCCACATTTCTTTCTGTCTGTCTTTCTTTCTTTCTTTCTTTCTTTCTTTCTTATGTTAAATTCTTCTATTTTTTTTATTACCATTCCAGTCTCTTTCTTTCTTTCTTTCTTTCTTTCTTTCTTTCTTTCTTATCTTTTCTTTTAGTCCTTCATCTTTCATCTATCTTTTGTCTTGATCTGTCCTGTTCTTTCGTCCTTTTTTTTTAATTCTCCACTCACCCTCCATCCTTCCATCACGCACCTGCCGAGTGTGTTTGGAGAGCCTTCCTTATCCGCGCCTAGCTAAGGATCGAGTCCGCTTAAGTGGTCAAAAGTAAACATGGCCACTAACCAACCCGTCGGATTCTGCTCAGTGTGGTGTTGTAAAAACAAAAACTCCAACCGTTTCGTACGGGACTTTGCCATAATCTCCTGCCAGTCAGAGTTCCTCTGACTTAACTGGCCCCAAATAATGGTGTGGGGGGTTGGTAGGGTCTGCGCCTGCTAATGAGGGGTAGATCGGGTATGTGGTTCCTTGAGTGACTTAGGTTAATAATGAATTCCTAAGTAATTTAGACGTGGTTGTAATAGGAAAAATGCGCTTTGAATGCAAAGTTAAAATGTCGTGGCTGTTGTTGCCATGGTGATAGTTATCGTTGCTAGGTAATGTAACATCCTTCAGGTTCTTTCTGCATTCTGGTAGCTTCTATCTTTGCCTCTTCCAAATTTCATTTGTTAATTATTTTATGATATTAATTGTTATAATGTAGATGTAATCATTATCGTTTATTAATCATATTAAAACCAAGGTGACGAATCTCATTCTTATTGTTGAATAATTGTTTCATTTTCCACTTAAATGTTTAAGTGATTCGTAATCATTAATTCTCGGAGTAATCAAAATGTATTGGCGTAGAATCTTCAAGTATTTTATATTCCAAAATTAAAAATTCAAGTTTAAATGATGACATGTGCACAACTGTGCAGCTTAAATAAAAAACAGTAATTTTTGACTAAACACAGTTCATGTACTCTGTAGACCAAGCTCCGTACAGCTATTTCTTGCTTTTTTAAATCCAAAACTCATCGCAATGGTAATATTAAATTAATGAAACATTGTTTTAAGGGCATGTCAACCCATCGAGGAGTATGTCATGTTCATCATACAGTCATTTTTACATTTTTTGAATGGTTGTTTTTTAAACATTTACGGTCTTATCAAATACGAATATTTTACCATTGATATAATCCTAACCAGTATTATAACTCAGAGTGGAGCTGGGAATAATGGCCATGAATGAACATTCCACAGAGTGAAACTTCACCATCAGATACGGTTGAGGGTCAAAATAGGACACTCCTTTGAAAGGGGTCTTATCTCACTCTAGAGTATTCACTCATCGTACTTTAGGGTATTCCCTCTGCATACTCACGGGTATTTAATCAGCACACCATTGGGTATTGATTCAATGTACTCTCGGGTATCCACTAAGTGCACTCTAGGGTATTCAATCAGCATTATTTAGGGTATTCACTCAGCGTACCTTAGGGTACTCGCAGTGCATACTCTCGAGTATTCAATCAGTGAACTCTTTGGTATTCACTCAGCATACTAAGGGGTATTCACACAACGTGCTCTACAGTATTCAGCATACTATCGGGTATTCACTAAGTTTACTCACGGATATTCACTCAGTGTACTCTCGGGTATTCACTCAGCACGCCCAAGGGTATTCAATCAACGTACTTTCTGGGGTTCACTCAGCATGATCTAGGGTACTCACTTAGCGTACACTAGGATATTCACTCAACGTACTCTCGGGTATTCACTCAGCTTACTCTTAGGCATTCACTCTGAGTATTCTAGGGTATTCATTAAGCATACTCTCATATACTCACTCTACATATGCTAGGGTATTCACTCAGAACACTCTCGGGTATTCCCTCAGCGTACTCTTGTGTATTCACTCAGCGTACTCTAAGCCCTACTGACAGGGCGGGCAAGATCTGAGGTTGTATGGCAATGAAAAATATACGAAAGTATCGCTTCACAGCATATCAATATAGGATTTAAAGATGTGCTTCGACCAGTAAGAACTCGCTGAAAGGTCGTCTTTTTCTGGTTATACAGTGTATGCACGCACAGCAGGTACTTCCATTTCCTGATGAACATTTCAAAAAAGGAAAAAATCAAAATAGAAAAAAAGTTCTTTTGGAAACCGCACATTACTATCCGTCTGGAATAAAAAGGTCGCTCTTGAATCATACGCAGTAGAAAAATTCAACAGTATCTCTACAGGGCACATTTTTTTTCTTTCAAAAGTACCTCTCTTTTGAAAGAAAGAAAAATTGTACCCTGTAGAGATACTGTTGATAATTATGTTCGTTAGATTGTCAGGTATCATAATATAGGGTCTCACATAACAGTCCAGCAACCCGTTCCCTATCTATATATGAACAGTAGAGACGTTGTCTTTGCCCCTGCGAGGGAAGGTAAAGCCACATGATTATATTACCCTCGCTTATCAAGTAAGCTTTTACTTACCACTTTCCCCTTTCACATATTGCTTGTTCCTGAAAAAAATATAGGCTTGTAATTATACCATGGGACAAGTTTGTGTGTTCTTTCCATGTCATGCCATCTGCATTGTGCCTATAAAATATAAATATTCTTGTATGTTTAATTAAATTTATTTTGTCATTCCAATCGTTTTGTTCAGTGTTAGTATATTATAGATAGACTTATGCTATTATTGGCCCCGAGAGACAGAGAAGTCGACTAAATACCTTTTTTTCTACAAAACATCCCATATATACGATAAGAAACAGTGTGTTGAATGACAAGTGAACCATTTTAAAGAAATTACGAAACTATTCATTGTTATTTTAGAGACGGTTAATACAGGTTCTTTTTTGATATTTTTTTAACTTAATTCGGACACAGAAGTTCAAAGAAATAGGAATGAAAATGAAAGCCTTAAATGCATACGCAAGAAAGAAAACTTAACGAACAAGACGAAAAGGTTTTATATAAGATCATTTAAATATCGTAAAAGGCCGTACATAATATTGTATAATGTTTGCCAATCACTTGATATCTTCTGTAGAATCGACAAACTGTTTGCCAAATAAATTAAGGCTTCGTTCATACGTTTAACGGCATATCAACTCCTTATAGGTTATTTAATGCCAAAATCTGACGCATTTGCAAATGTTTGATTATGATTATAATTATATTTTAAACATTCCTTCGTTATTTTTATCATTGCACAATAAAAGATATACTTATTTTCAAACGGTTTTGTTTATTTGTTTAACAGCATATCACATCCATGTGGGTTATTTAATTCCAAAATTTGATTCATTTACAAAAGTTTGGAATCATAACTATATTTTCAATTTTCAGTTGAATTTCGTAGGAGAACATGGGATATTGGTTGATTGGTTTTACTGCATACCAACCCAAGTTATATTATACCAAGTTCGCTTTCAATTTCCCGAGCAATTATACGGTTTCAAGTATTCCATCTAATAATAATTTGAAAACAATTATATGGTTTCAAGTCTTCTCGTCTCATAATAATTTGGAAGCAACTATATTGTTTCGAGTATTCCCGTCTAATAATAACTTGGACGCAACTATATGCTTTCGATTATTCACGTCTCATTATAATTTGGAAGCAACTATAGGGTTTCGATTATTCACGTTTAATAATAATTTAGAAGCAATTATATGGTTTCGAGTCTTCCCGTTTAATAATAATTTGGAAGCAATTCAATGGTTTCGAGTATTCCCTTCTAATAAGAATTTGGAAGCAATTTTATGGTTTCAAGAATTTTCGTCTAATAATTATCTAGAAGCAACTATATTGCTTCAAGTATTCCCGTCTAATAATAATAATTTACAAACAATTGCATAGTTTTAAGTAGTCCTATCTAATAATAATTTGGAAGCAATTTTATGGTTTCAAGAATTTTCGTCTAATAATAATCTAGAAGCAACTATATTGCTTCAAGTATTCCCGTCTAATAATAATAATAATTTACAAACAATTGTATAGTTTTAAGTAGTCCTATCTAATTATAATTTGGAAGCAATTTTATGGTTTCAAGTAATCATTCCTATTTAAAGAAAATAATTATAATCTCTTATAAAAAGTCATACATCTTTAGTTAACTATTCTTGTCAAATTGCAACATCAAGGTTTTAAGAAGAATACTTAAATAAATTTCAATCATTATATACTTAGTCACAATATTCATGTTTTAAGAGCTAATTTACTTCCAAATTTTTTTCGGCATTGTCTCTGAGATCTAAACAGTTACAACTAATCCATGTCAGAGTGAACCCGTAAGTTATGATAACAAACGAGTGACTCGATATTCCTTGGGGATCCAGAACTAGATCCCCAACACCAGGTAGAGTTTAGTGTCATACCAAGAACACAGAAGATGGAAGAGAAAAAAAAAAGAGGAGAGAAGAACGTCGTTGGGATTCGTGAAAAAATAATCGGGCTTATATTTTGTAAAGAGTTCAATCACTAAAAATGTCTGATCACGTGTATTGATTTGGATGCATTTATTTGTTGGCCCCTAGCTGCTCGGTGGGTGAGGCTGCGTGGGTAAGGAGGCGCCTGGTAGTAGTGACATCGACACGTTGTGACCTTTAAATGTTTCTCTGTTCTGAGCACACACGTTCATTGACTCTATCGTTGACAAATTAACACGTGTAAATAAGTTGTTTTATTTTGAAGCCATAAAAGAAAAAAAGGAACTAAAAGATGTCTCATGGCGATAAACACACACACACACACACACACACACACAAAAGAGGAATGATTAAATGCTTTTGACAGACCACCATATGGACCTGGTTTTAATTTCTATTAATAGTAGTTAGTAAAAAAATTACAGTCATTGTATTGGGGAGGTTTGTATGATGTCACAACGACGCTAATTTTTTTCTCGTTGAACCTCGTTATTTGATACCCTATAACTGTAAATTATTTGTACTAAGAATTGTTACTGGCAACTATCATTGTTTACTAAGGATTATTATGAATGATAGATTAATAAATTGATTTTAACGGCATGTCAACTTGTCTTAGGTTATTTTAACCCTTGATGAAGCCATGTTCATTGCAAGTTCATATTTATATTTCATAATTTATTCTTTTTTTGTTTTTTGCTTTTTTAATGGCATATCAACCTTCGTTGGTTGTTTAATTCCAAAGCCAACCTTGTAGAACCGAAGTGATACTATTTAATCCGTAGCTGAAGAAATGAGGGGATCGTTAGCTTTACCAAGAGTATTAGTCCGAGAGTGAACGTAATAGCATGACTGGAGTTCGAACTCGCTTACTTCAAAGCCGTAGTTCAGCACATTAGCGACAACGCCACGGAGAATTCCCTTAAATTTTTGGAGTATTTGTTTCTTAATTTAAAAAGAAAAGTTCTTTTTGTCAGCGTCTTTTCAAATACAAATACTTTTCAAGCAGATCTATTTGACAGATAGATGGTTTCCCACAGGTACTAACTATCACTCCGGGTCAGAGTGGACCTGGGAGTAATGACAATGAAGGAGTACCGTATACTCAAGAAATCGAGGGTCACCATCAGTTGCAATTTCGTGTCATACTTGGTTGCGGAATTCCGTGTCATACTTAGTGGAAGATACGGTCAGCATATTCTAAGCCCGCCAATAAGATGGAGATTATTACTAGTTACTTTGAACCATATAACATCTTGAAAATTATTTGTATTTGATAGGAATACTTAAAACCATATTACTGGATGCAAACAGATTATTATTAAATAGGGATAGTTATTTTCACAGTCCATAGATATAATGGTTAGAGTGTTCACAAATAGCTCTTGAAACCAGGGTTCAATCCCAGATCATGTCATACCAAAGACTCAAAAAATGATACTTGATACCTCCTTAATTAACACTCAGCATTATAAGGTGCATATCAAAGGTAAAGTGGGGCATTCCAGGGGAAAGAGTAGCGTCCTCCCCAGCATCTTGTAGTAGCGATTGAAAAAGGAGCCTTCGGGTGGCCAACTTTACTTTTTTTTACTTACTTTAAACGATAAAATTGTTTCTAAATTATTTGCCTTAGATCGGAGAACTTAATATCATAATTGTATATGAGTTATTTGTATTAGAGAGAATGATAAGATATCATATAAGAATAGATATAAAAATAGATATCATATATTGGCGAGGGCCATTCAATAAATAAGTTGAATATTTCCCAGAAGTAAGCAATAGAAAGTACTCTTTCCAGTTACTCCCTTTTTCAAGGAAATCAATAGTTAGGTCCCAGAAGATTATCAGCGTGATCTTCTTTACTGACTACTGCGCCAGAAACTTTTTCTTTATTCCATGGACTATTTTTCAACTCACGCTCATATCGTATGTTTCGACCATTTGCAAACATTTTTTGGCTAAAACATGTTTCTCCATTCACATCAAACATTCTTCTGTAAAATTTCACATAGTTTGACTTTTACAACCGCCAAAAATTTGATGCAAACCTGGACCACTCAGTTCGATTTTCTCTCTTTTTGAATGGCCTCAGAACAAATATTTTTGTTTGTTTGTTTAGGTTTTATGGCATATCAACCTTTGTAGGTTATTTAATGCCAAATCCATTTTTATACAAATAAACATTTCTACTTCAAACAATTCAATTTATACAGTTATTGTCAAAAATATTTCTATTTAAAAAATATTTCTATTTTAAGCTATTTCTATTTCAATATTGTCAAAAGCATTTCTATTTCAAGCTATTCAGTTTAGTCAAACAATTCTAATTCTGACAAATCTTTTTAGTATAAGAATAGTTTTTCTTTACACACAGTTTAATGGTAAAACAGTTCTATTTTAAACAATTCAGTTTAGTGCAGGTACAGTTTAAATGTCAAAACAGTCCTATTTCAAGCAATTCAGTTTTGCATTAGTTCTATTTGACCCATACATTGGACCCTATCAAGTGCTACTACTCCGGCTCAGAGTGGACCTGGGAGTGATGGCAGTAAAGGGGTACTCCTAATTCCCCAAAGCTCCAGCATTACTGGATCCTTACCATTAGATTGCTTAGTGTCCTATCCAGGACACTCGTTGGGGAGTCTTACCCTTCTACTGATATGCAGTCAGTGCATTCTTACTGTCCCAGCCGACTGGGCCATAGGACACTCATTGAGTGAGCCTTACCCTCTGCTGAGATGAATATTTTTTATGATATGACAATAATATTTTCAATACACCGATTCCAAACAATGCAGTATTTTATTTTTCTTTTTCGTAAAAATTACCCTTATTTATTGATTGAACCTCGTATAAAATATTTTCAGAAAATTTGAAATAAACATCATATAAAAAAAATAGATATTTCCGAAGTTTAACTTCGTTATCTGAGACCATGAAACCGAATGCAAATTATTTGTATTTCATTGGAATACTTGAAACCATAAAATTGTGTATAAGTTATTAGTATTAGATAAGAATACTTGATATCGACTATGTGCCAATTATTTGAATTCGAGAGAAATTCTTGATATCTTATAAGTGCGATCAAATTGTTGGTTTGGTTGTATGGTATATTAACCTTTGTAGGTTGTTTGGTTGGGTTTTATAGCATGTCCACCTTCTTTGTAGGTTATTTAATGCCAAATCCTATTTATATACATATATATCTGAAACAAGTTTACCCACCTTGGAAGCAGCGTTTCATCTACTGAAAATGATATCAATATGCGACTAGCGAAGGCACGGGCTGTTATCGATAGGTTATCAATCATATGGAAGTCAAACATAACCGATAAAATAAAACACAATTTTTTCCAAGCAGTGCTTGTATCAATTCAACTATATGAATGTACCACATGGATGCTAACTAAGCGTTGAGAGAAAAAGCTAAACGGTAATTGGACAAGAATGCTACGAACAACGAACTATACTAAACAAATCTTCGAAACAACATTCCATAAAACACCAGGTGGACGGTCACCTACCTCCTATCACTAAAACTATCCAAATAAAACGAACAAGACATGCGGGACACAGCTGGAAAAGTAAAGACGAACTAAAAAGCGACGTTCTTCTATGGACTACTTAACACGGACGTACAATTGTTGGATGACCAACAAGAACCTACATACAACACCTCTGTTCGGACACAGAATGTTGTCTAGAAGACCAGCTGGAAGCGATGGAAGATAGAGACGAATTGTGAGAGAGAGTTAGGGAAATCCATGCTAACAGCGGGATATGATGATGATGATGGTATATATATATATATATATATATATATATATATATATATATATAAGTAAAGTTGGCGACCGTAGTCGATAGCTACTACACCAATATATTTCGGAGGGCGCTACTCCTTTCCCTGTATTGCCCCACTTTACCCTTGATCCGCACCTTATAATGCTGAGTGTTAAGCAAGGAGGCATCAAGTACAATTTTTTGAGTCTTTGGTACGACTCGACCTGGGATTGAACCCAGGACTCCCAGGACATTGGGTAACATTCTAACCATTATGCCAATAAATAAGCAAGATTTGGCTAAACGGAATAGTTTGAAGTTAACATTATCTTTAAACGAGCTAAAGCTCATGAGATTCCTTACAGTTAAACGGTTTCAAGTATAACTGTCAAACACTAAATGTTTTATTTGCACTCAGATAAATAGTCTCAAGTATTGCTATCTGACATTGGTAATTCTATTTATCGAGTATTCTTATCTAATTTAACACTAGTCATTTCACTGCACACAGTTAAATGGTATCAAGTGTTCCTATTTAAAATTTATTATTCTATTTAATATCAGTCATTTCTTTGCACACAGTTAAATACTTTCAAGTATTGCTACGTAATACAAACAATTTAATTGAACATCAGTCATTTCTTTGCATAGAGTTAAATGGTTTCAAGTACGGAAAATAATTACATATTTCTATTTGACCCATAGGTTGGGGCACTGACTGGAGACAGAGTGGATCTGGTAGTAATAGCAATGGAGAGGTAATCCACATTTCCCAAAGCTTTGGGACTGGAGCCTCACCACCAGATGTAAATAGAGTCATATCCAAGACACTCGGAGGAGAGAGGTCTTACCCCTCTTCCGAGATTCAGTCGATGTATTTTATAGCCTCAGCCGACTTAGCTGGCAAACAAAGAATTATAGACGAAATAAAAAGTGACATAAAAAATGTGATGGACATCTGAAAATACTTTTATGAAATTTCGGCATTACATAACCCATAATGAGTTGATATCCCATTAAATGACCCATAAGGAGTTGATATGAACAAATAAATCAAAGCAAACCTTTTACAGAAAAAATACAAATGAAAATTTTCTTCTGATTTTTTTTTTTGTTTAATGATAAATTCGGATTAATGACTTTTTCTTGGTGATTAGTATAATCACAGTATTTCGATGGTTATGGCTTTCGACCTTTTGCAGGCATTTGTCAGTAATTTGGGAATTTTGAATTGAATCTTTTATTCAATTTACTGTACAGTAGATCGTTCTCATTGTACGTTTATGCTAAGTGGATACTATGATGTAATACGTTTCAAACACAAAAACCTGGAAAAAAAGTGAGAAAAAGAAAGTAATAAGAATAATAATATCAATAGTATAAATAATGAAATTATAAATATATAATAATATCATGTAGGGTGTTGCTTCAAGGATTTGTTTGATATAGCTTGTAACATTCTTGTGCAATGGCTGTCAAGCTTTTTCTCTTTGTGGAGGTGCCCGTGGTGCAATGGTTATCGTCGCAGGATATGGACACGGCGACACGAGTTCAAATCCTGGACCTGACTGATTGCATTTCACATAGCACTAATACCCTTTGGAAAGGTATGAATCCAAAATATTCTCCCTCCAGCTATGGGTAAATAGTAGGGCAGACTAGGTTCTTCGGCCTTGGTGAGGCAACTAGTCTAGGAGAAGGAAAACTCTGAATTAAAACCTGTTAAACTCCGCTTAAAAATTGACCTTGTGTCATATCCTGCCCGAGCGGAGGGGTTGGTAAATATGGTTAAGGTTTTTCTCTATACGTTTTGTCAGGGTCCTTGTGGTGAATCCGTTTAGTAGTATGGACACGACCGCTGCTTGGAAAAAAATTGCGTTCTATTTTATCGAATAGGTCTGACTTCCATATGACCGATAACCTATCGATAGCTGCTCATGCCTTCGATCGTCACGTATTCATGTCATTTTCCGTAGATGTGACGCTGCTTCCGAGGTAGGTGAACTTTTCCACAAGTTTCAGAGAACCACCGTTTAGTGTGGAGATGTCACCGCTTTGATTAAAGCACATGTACTCCGTTTTATATGCATTCACATGGAGTCCTATGCCACCTGCTGCCTGTTCCAGATATTGCAACAGGGATTCGGGCGGGGGTGTATTTGCCGGGAGCGCTATGTCATCAGCGTAGACCGCTTCCGTAATAATTTGTTCGGGCCGTTGTCTGCTTCTTCCCTTTTCTTGTGTAAGCCAATTTTTTTCATTAAATCAACCGATGTTCAAAGTGCGTAGTCTTGGCTGATTATGAACAGATATGGGTCTAATTTATCCACTTACATAACACGTTCGACAACCATTGTACGTTATTTAGTGCCAAATCCTCGTTATATATATATATTATATATATATGATTTGGTTTGGTTTAGTTTTATGGCATATTAACCAATGTAGGTTATTTAATGCCGAATCCGTTTTATACATATACATTAGATATATATGATTTGTTTTGGTTTGTTTTGGTTTTATGGCATATCAACCAATGTAGGTTATTTAGTACCAAATCCTTTTTATACATATATTCTAGATATACACGATTTGGTTGGGTTGGGTTTTATGGCGTAACAACCATTGTATGTTATTTAATACCAGATCCTCTTTATACATATATATTAAATATATATGATTTGGTTTGATTTGTTTTATGGCATACCAACCATTGTAGGTTGTTTAATGCCAAATACTTTTTATACATGTATATTAGATATATAGGATAGTACACACATGAAACTCTAGTCCCCTTCGAAGTAATCTCCCCCGGTTGCAATGCATTTGTTGTACTGTTTCAATAACTTCTGGAAGACCCTATGGAAGTCCTCTTGTGTGAGCGTGTCAAAGACCTTCGTCACAGCCTCTTTGATCTCCTCAATTGTCTCATAACGACAGTCTAGGGAATAACCAAAAGTCACAGGGAGCAAGGTCTGGACTATAGTGAGGGTGACGAACTATCTTGATTCCCATCTTGCTCAAATAGTCTGTGACAAGAATGGAGTTGGGGACTGGTGCATTGTCCTGCTGGAAATGCCACTGAGCCGATTTGAAGAGTGCTGGCCTCTTCCCTAGGAATCTCTTCTTGAACTCCCTTAAAACCTTAACATAGTAACCCTAACCCTAACCCTTTGGCCAATCAACTGTGGTGTATTGACTTCCTTACTCCTCCCACACCTCTCATCATCCCTCACAGACTCCCTGCCTTCCTTGAATCTCTTATGCCAATTAAAAACTGATGCTCGATTCATGCAAGATGGTCGAAAAGCAGTCTGAAGCATTCCATACGTTTCGGTGGCATTTTTCCAAGTTTAAAACAGAATTTTATTGCAAATCGTTCTTCTAAAGTGTCAGATTGCATTTTTGAAATTGACCAGCTGTGACAATCAGGGTTTAGTAGGGTGTATTCCACTTGCTGTTGTAGCTGTTCATTTGAACCTGAAATCATAAAAATTGGTCAGTCATCTCATAAGATGTATAGCAATAACATAGTGAATTTTCAAGAGTCTACGACAATTTTAAATGCCCATACGAAAAAAATCTGGTAACTTATCGTATGCACCTCGTATATATTAAATATATGTATGATTTGACTTGGTTGAGTTTTATGTCATATCAACCATTGCCTGTTATTTAATGCCAAATCCTGTTTATTCATTCATATTAAATTTATGTCTTGGAAACACATCTTTTTAATAAAATTTTTAAACAAGCCTGCACTCATTTTTGCTCTCAGTTATATCCTATCATACAGTCACAATTTAATTTCAGTCATTTGTTTTCACACAGTCTGTAGTTAATTTCATTTTTAAATGAATTAGATCTGATTCATTTGCATAATAGCATTGCTATGGTTTCCTCAAAGTTAAATGTTTTCAATTATTGCTGTCTAATACTAATAATACTGTTCAATATGAAGCATTTCTTTGCAGACAGTGACGTGGTTACAGGTATTTCTATTTAACACTAATTATTCGACTTAACATAATTCATTCATTCATTTGCACACAGTTCAATAGTTCCTAGTATTGCCATGTAAGACCAATAATTAAATTAAGATACGCAGTTCAAATGTTCCAAGTACTGCGATTTAACACTAATAATTATATTCAACATCACTCATTTGTTTGCACACAGTTAAATAGTTTCAAATATTGCAATGTATCACTAACATTTCAATTAAACATCAGTTATTTGTTCAAACACGGTTAAATGTTCTAACAGTTGGATTTATAACAATTCAATTCAAAGACATTTGTTGGCATACAGTTTAAATGTCAAACAGTTCTATCTGATCTAGAGATAGGACCATATCAGGTGCTACCACTCCGGGATAGAGTGGAATTGGGAGTAATGGTAAGGAAGGAGTACTCGCCAAATCTCCAGTACTGGAGCCTTACCATCAGATTGTTTAATGTCAAAATCAGGACATTCATGGGGGATTATCCAACTGCTGAGATGTAGTCGGTATATTCTACAGCCCCTGCCGACTGGACCATTAAACTTCAATATAGATAACATTTAACACAAATGCGTATCTGTAAGTTAGCCGACCGTAGTTGAGGGCAACACGAAGGTTCCCTTTTCAATTGCTAATTCCTCAAGGTGTAGACATCCTTCACTTGTAGTTTCTAACCCTTAGAGTTAAGCAAGGAGGCATCAAATACCATTTTTTGAATCTTTGGTAAAAGGATTGAACTCCAGTCTCCCGGACTATCAGGCGAACACTCTACTAACTATACCAATGGGCCGGTAAAGAACCATTATTACTTTTACTAACATTACATTTGATTGATTTGGTTTGGTTTTATGGCATATCAATCATTGTAGGTTATTTAATGCCAAATCCATTTTTTTCATTAAACAGTTCTATTTCAAACGATTCAGTTTAGCACAAGTACAGAGTTTAGTTCTATTTGACTCATAGATAGGACCCTATCGGGTGCCACCGCTTCGGACCAAAGTGGACCTGGGAGTGATGGCAATGAAAGAGGTACTCAGCATTACCCAAAGCTCCAGCATTACTGGAACATTGCCATCAGATTGTTTAGTGTCATATCCAGTTCACCCGTTTGTGGGGTGGTGGTCTTACACTTGTGCAGAGAAGCAGCCACATCCGACTTGGCAAATTAAATTTGAATTTAAATGTATTTATATTAAAGTTCAATTTTCTCAGTCGTACGGGTTTTGGTAAATTACTAAGTAATTTGTCTCAGCTATTTATTAGCCTAGTTGGTAAAGTGTTCGCCAATGACCCGGGAGATCTGGGTTCAATCCCAGGTCGAGTCATACCAAAGACTTAAAAAATGGTACTCGATACCTCCTTGCTTAACACTCAGCACACAGGTAGGTATCAAGGGTAAAGTGGTGCAATCCAGGGGAAGGAGTAGCGCCCTCTCCTACACCTTGGTGTAGTAGCTATTGAAAAGGGAGCCTTCGGGTCACCCTCGACTACAGTCGCCAACTTTACTTTTTTAAAATTTATTTACAAGAAAAAAAATCAATAAAATACGTTAAAGTTATGATACAATCGTGCGCACAATAAAAAGGGCCAAGTCGCACTATAAGTCGTGGTATAATGGTTAAAGCGATGGACTGCGGAATCATAGTAAGCGAGTTCGAACTCCTGTCGCCCTATTGCGTTCACTTTCGGACAAATACTCTTGGGAAAGGTATGACCCCAAATCCTCCCAGCTGTGGGTTAAATAGCATCGCTGCTGTTCTTATAGAAGGATGGCTTTGGTATTAAAATAACCTACCAATGTTGATATGCCATTAAAAC
>OY757937.1:16835607-16928107 GCA_963585895.1 Sepioteuthis lessoniana | reverse complement strand
TTTAAAACAAGAGTATACATTTACAGTGCAGGTAAGCATCGAATTGGATAAGTCTGACACAAGGATACACGTCTAAGGAGCTAATATATCAAGGGTAGCACATGATTAGTAAAGATTAAATTAGCTTAGCTTTGCTCCAGGGCACGTTTAAGGTGCCAAGAAGGATCATATTGCTTTCGCTGGCACATTTGTTGGGACCGTCTATTCGTCTTGGCTGTCAGTGACCCTCTCTATCTGTCTGTCTCTCTCTATATATATGTAGAGAGAGAGAGGGGGGGGGGAGAGAGGTTTAAAATAAAATTTTGGAATTGTCTACATCTTTTACCGACATTATATATATATATATATATATATAATGGAATGACTGTCTTTTAAATGTTTCGACTCAAGATTGCAACAACAATTTTACTCCTTCTCTATAAAACCGTATCGAGAGCATAGAAATTTGAAAAGCATTTTTACATTGCTTTTGATTTATTTTTTAACGGCATATCAACTCCTTATGAGTTATTTATTACCAAGATGTGTGTAATTTCTGAGTGTTTGAACATAATTATAACGACATTTTCAGTGTTTCATGGCATTTTGATTTAAATTCCCCAATTTTAAAACTTTCTATAATCATTTGTTGGCACACAATTATTTATCAAGTATTTCTATCTAATACGAATTATCTATACACAATATGATTTCAATTAATTATTCTGCTCTGATATTGATCCTTTGTTTGTATACAGTTCTATAATTTCGTGCATTTCGATCCAATCATTTTTAAACAGACCAATTTGATGTGCAGATGGGACCCTAACAGATCTATTCGACTAATAGATGGGACCTTAACTGATCTATTTGACTCTTACATAGGACCCTAACAGATCTATTTGACGATTAGTTGGGACCCTAACAGGTCTATCTGACTCATACATGGGACCCTAACGGATCTATTTGCCCCATAGATGGTACTCTAATAGGTACTATTATAACAAGTCAGATTGAACCTGGGAGGGACAATTATGAAAGATTGATTTCACCCTCCCAAGAGCTCTGGAAGTGGAGCCTCACCACTTGATACAGTTTAGTATCTTATCAAGGACAAAAATAAATCTTTTGAAATTATCTGGTTTGGTTGTTTAATGGCATATCAACCTTTGTAGGTTATTTAATGCCAAAGCTATTCTCCTAGAAGAACAGTAGTGGTACAATTTAACCCATAGCTGGGAGGATAAAGGGGTTCATATCTTTCGCAGGGGTATTTGCCCGAGAGTGAACGTAATAGCGCGACTAGAGTACGAACTCGCTTACTACGATTCCGCAGTCCATCGCTTTATCCATTACACCACGAGGACACCCCCTGAAATTATCTGGATTCATTGTCCGTATATATATATATATATATATGTATATATATATAGTAAAGTAAAGTTAGCGACCATAGTCGAGGGTGACCCGAAGGCTCCCTTTTCGATAGCTACTACACCAAGGTGTAGGGGAGGGCGCTACTCCATTCCCAGGATTGCTCCACTTTACCCTTGAACCGTACCTTATAATGCTGAGTGTTAAGCAAGGTGGTATCAAGTTCCATTTTTAAAGTCTTTGGTATGACTCGACCTGGGATTGAACCCAGGTCTCCCGGGAACAAGATTATTTTGATTTTAAAAACTAAACAATAGAATAAGAAGATAGACACAAAACAGTAAATTTACTCAGTATGACCGCCATTTTTTTCAATCATTTTATCAACACGTCTTCGAAACTATTTGTATGCCTTCGAAATAAATTCTTTAGACATTTTATTTCATTCATCCTCAATAGCAGTCTTAAGCAAACCAATATTTGGATGGGTAGTTGCATTTATTTTGTTTTCTAAAACGTCTAATATAGCGTAATCAAGGGTCTTGATGGGGGCCAATTATTTCGGAAATTTTTGGTGCTTGGTTTCAACGTTAAGCAAATCATAGATATTTTGTAGTTTCTTTTCTTGCTCACTCATATTGGGCTGAATTTTAATGAGAAAAAAAAAATGCTTGAATGATAGAGCAAATCATGAAAATTTAGATTTATCGCGTTTTTTATTTTTCATTTTTGTTCAAAAATTGGACTTATCAGACCAGAAAAACGTTTTACAATTATTCCATATTTTGCTTCCGCACGCTATATATATATATACCAGGAAAATTTTTTATCGAAACTATAATGGTTTATTTTGGAGTGGCTTCATCGCAGCCATTCCTTTTTTTCTTCCGATGACAGATTGGTCAACATATTGCTGGGAACAAAGCTATTTATGTTTCCTCAACGATATTCATGGGGCCAAATGCCTTAGATCTCCCAGGAGGATTGTCTATGAAGGGATGCAACTGTTTGACATTTCGTATCTATTACACCATCAAATTGGCCTTGAGGTTTGCCGAATATTGGCCAGTGGTGCGGAGGTGTGGGTTGTTGGCTGAGGATATGGTGAGGGCTGGTCGGAAATGGAAGAGCCCACTGTAAAGAGCGTGGGGACGGGGAAGTGAGAGAAAGGATGGATAGAAAAGTTGGAGCAAATTAAAAAAGAAAGGGGAAAATTATGAAGTACGAAATAAAAATGACGCCATCCTGGGGGCCGACATGAAAAGAAAAAACAAACCCGAAAAATCAAATTGACGTCGTTAGAATCAAATCTAAATTAACGAGAGTGTGGGTTAGTTCGCTTTTATGGCATATCAACCCTTGTAAGTTATTTAATGCCAGCCCTTGTCTCTATATAATATATATGATTTGTAAAAGTACAGTTTGTAGATGACAATTTTAAACAGCCCAGCGCTCATTTTTTAACACAGTAAAATGGTTTTTAGTATTGCTATATAAACACGAATAATTCTATTTAATATTAATCATTTATTTGCACATAGATAAAGTAAAAATAAAGTTGGTGACCGTAGTCGAAGGTGACATGAAGGTTCCCTTTTTGATAGCTTCTACGCCAAGTGGTGGAGGAGGGCGCAACTCCTTTCCTTGAATTGCTCCACTTTACCCTTGATCCTTACCTTATAATGCTGAGTGTTAAGCAAGGTACCTGTTTCTGAGTCTTTGGTCTGTCTCGATGTGGGATTGAACCCAGATCTTCCGGGTCATTGGCGAACACTCTAACCATTATGCCAATGTCCGGTGCACATAAGTAAATGGTTTTAAGTACTGCTATTCAATACATAATTCTGTCCAACACTACTCATTTATGTGCACATAGATGATTTCAAGTACTGTTATGTAACAGTAACAATTTGGTTTGGTTTCTTTGTTTAATGGCATATCAACCTTTGAAGGTTATTTAATGCCAAAGCCATTCTCCTATTTAACCCATAGCTGGGAGGATAAGGGGGTTCATACCTTTCCCAAGGGTATTTGCCTGAAAGTGAACGTAATAGAGCGACTGGAGTACGAACTCTCGTACTACGATTCCGCAGTCCATCGCTTTAACCATTACACCACGAGGACACCCCCAGTAACAATTTGATTTAACATCATTCATTTGTTTGCATACAGTTAAACGGTTATTCCTATAATGTTCATTGGTAAATATTTTGTTGATAATCTTTTAAAATGAATTAGAGCTAATTTGTTTGCTCACAAGTATTTCTATTGTTAACACAGTTAAATC
This sequence comes from Sepioteuthis lessoniana, assembly GCA_963585895.1. Lineage (NCBI taxonomy): Eukaryota > Metazoa > Mollusca > Cephalopoda > Myopsida > Loliginidae > Sepioteuthis > Sepioteuthis lessoniana. Next base: position 16,924,467 of record OY757937.1, on the reverse strand, counting down.
GTTTCAAGTATTGCAATATAAAACTTACAATTCTATTTTTTAGTTATTATTTGTTTGCACACGATTAAATGGTTCCAAGTGTTGCTATGTAATACCAAAAATTCAAATTTTGCACTCCCTTAAATGGCTTCAATCAAACAGGTGACATCTCCACACTAGACGGAACCCCTCTTAAACTAGTAGACAAATTCACTTACCTAGGAAGCAGCGTCTCATCAACCGAAAAGGACATCAACACGTGGTTAACGAAGGCATGGCAGCTATCAATAGGCTATCGATCATACGGAAATCAGACCTAACCGATAAAATGAAATGCAGTTTCTTCGAGGCAGCTGTTGTATCGATACTGCTGTATGGATGCACTACATGGACGCTAACAAAACGGCTGGAGAAGAAGGTAGATGGCAATTACACAAGAATGCTGCGAGCAATCTTGAACAAGTCCTGGTGGCAACACCCCACAAGACACCAACTATACGGCCACCTGCCTCCTATCACGAAAACTATCCAAGTTAGACGAACCAAATATGCAGGACACTGCTGGAGAAGCAGGGACGAGCTCATAAGGGATGTACTCTTATGGACCCCCACATATGGCCGGGCAAAAGCAGGACGACTAGCACGAACATACATTCAGCAGCTATGTGAGGATACGGAATGTAGCCTTGAATACCTGCCAGAGGCGATGAACGATAGGGAAAAGTGGCGAGAGAGGGTCAGGGATATCCGTGCTAGCGGCACGACATGATGATGATGAAATGGCTTCAAATATTTAACACTAACATCTTAATTCAACATCAATTATTTGTTTACACACAGTTAAATGCTTAAACTGGTCTATTTAATCCGTAGATGGGACCCTAACAGATATCACCACTGTGGGTTAGAATAATGGCCATCATCATCATCATCATCTCGCACTGCTAGCACAGATTTCCCTGACCCTCTCTCACCACCGGTCTCTATCGTCCATCGCTCCCAGAAAGTCTTCCATGCAACATCCTATATCGGCACAGAGCTGTTGTATATAGGTTCTAGCTGGTGGTCGAACCTTTGCTCGGCCGTGTGAAAGGGTTCACTGGAGTACATCACTTATGAGTTTGTCCCTACTTCTCCGGCCGTGTCCCGCATATCTGGTTCGTCTAATTTGGATAGTTTTCGTGATGGGTGGTAGGTAGCCGTATAGCTGCTGTTTTGTGAAGTGTTGCCTCCAGGACTTATTCAATACAGCTTGCAGCATTCTTGTGTAATTGCCATCAAGCTCTTTCTCCATTACGTTTAGTTAGCGTCCATATGGTGCATCCATATATCAGTATCGATACGACTGCTGCTTTGCAAAAACTGCGTTTTATTTTATAGCCGATCAATAGCTGTCCATGCCTTTGTTAGTCGCGTGTTGATGTCTTTCTCGGTTGATGAGACGCTGCTTCCGAGGTAGGTGAACTTGTCCACTAGTTTCAGAGGACCACCCTTTACTGTGGAGATGTTGCCTCTTTGATTAAAGCATATGTATTCTGTTTTGTTTTCGTTGACATGGAGGCCTATGCCACCTGCTGCTCGTTTTAGTCTATGTAGCAGGGATTCGACTTAGGCAGGTGAATTTACTAGAAGCGCTGTCATCGGCGTAGTCCGCGCCCGTAATAGTTTGTACGGGGGTATCTTCTGCTTCTTTCCTTTGCCAGCTTGAAACTGTTTTCTTCCATTAAATCTATAGACGTTCTAAGCACGTGGTCGAAACAGTTGGTAAATAGGTATGGGACTAATGTCTCTCCTTGCAGCACACCTGCTACAATGTTGAAGTAGTCTGTGTCTCCATCCGAAGAGCGGACTTTTAATTTCGTGTTTTCATATAGCTGCGACGGTTTCTTTGGGGGAGCCGTAGGTGAGAAGTATTTGCTCCATATTTCCTCAGTGTTTGTAGTCAAATGCCTAGAAGTCGACGAATAATAGAGTTGCAATGAGGTTTTTTGCATGAACTCCTCAGATTTGACGGATATCACGGAGAGTAATGGCAATGAAAGAGAACTCCACATTTCTTATAGTACCCGGGACTGGAGCCTCATCTGATTGTTTAGAATCCTATCTAGGACATTCTATATGGAGTTGGGGGCCTTACCCCTCTGCAGAAATGCGTTTCCCAAAGCTTCAGGGCTATAACCTCTGCATCAGATGGTTTGGTGTCATGTACAGGCCACTACTTGGGGGTGGGGAAGCTCTTACTCTTCTGCAGAGATTCTCTCGGCCTATTCAACAGCCCCAGAAATTAGAGAGAGACAAACATAATTTACGTTTAACTTCTAAATGTTAAATTATAAAATCTACCCGTATCGACGACCAGGTACTTAACATAAATTTGCTTACTCTCTCTTTAATGTAAATTCGCATTTTTAAAAAATAAAATCACTTACATTCAGAGGACACCAGAACTTTGGCGAAACATTTCAACTTGTATTTTCCTATCTATATTTTTTCATATATATATATATATATATATATATATATATATATATATGTGTGTGTGTGTGTGTGTGTGTAATTCTGTGTAATTCATTTAATTTACATTTTAAAAATAATTCTAATTCTTTGTTTAATTGCATATCAACCTTCGTGGTTTATTTACAACCAAAGACATCTTTATATAAAATCAGTATTGATATCATTTAACCAATAGTTGGGTGGATTAGGGTGTTCGTACCTTTCCGAAGGGTATTAATCCAAAAGTGAACGTAATAGCGCGACTGGGATTCGAACTCACTGCAATTTCGCAGTCCAGAATTTAACCCATTACGGCTCGAAAAGTTAAATTATAAGTACGCCCAGAACATATATTCAACTAACTTTATTTTTTGCTAACGATTTTAACACTTTAGTGTTTGGTAAAAAATAATACCTAATAATATCTATTTTAATCGGATAGTATTTATCTGGAAATAGTAGTCATACCAATCTATAATCATCAAAAGTAAATTCTATCGTATATAGTATCGTCCAAGGATAAACACACTCCTGCCAATTACCCCGCCCCCAATTAATTAATTATGAATATGTAGCGTATTTAATATTACTATGTAGCAGCAAAAAATAAATTCACTTTTTATTCATACAAATATTTACATAATTTTCTACTTGATGATCATGGTGACCCGTGAAACTCACAGTAACGAAAACAGTTACTCGGGATTATAATAGAAAATGTAGGTTTTGAATCTGGTCTGCTATAATATATATATATATATATATATATATATATATATATATAGGGTAGAGTCTTCGCTAATGGCTTGGGAGACCGGGGTTCAATCCCAGGCTGAATCATACCAAAAACTCAAAAAATTGTACTTGATGCCGCCTTGCTTAACATTCACCATTATACGGAACGTATCAAGGGCAAAGTGGAACAATCCAAGGAAATGAGTAGCGCCCTCTCCTACAACTCGGTGTAGTAGCTTTTGAAAAGAGAGAGTTCGGGTAGCCTTTGATTACTGTAACCAACTTTACTTTACACACACACACACACACACACACATATTTATATATATATATATATATATACATATATATATTTCCAAGGTCTATCTAAAACGTAACGGGATTAGTTCCGCTGTATGCTATGGGTGAAAGACGGATTTGTGAAATGTGTTATCATCCAAAGGATAATATAACAGTAATCTTAGATTACATTTTGTTCACATGTTTTTGCTTACACCTCTAGTTTTTCAGGTCGTTTACCACTGAGCAATGAGGAACGAACAATGAAGACCAAACAACGAATAAATCTGAAATTTTTGGTCCAGTCACGGAAAACTACGTCACAAGGACTTGAAAATGGAAATGACACAATGTTGTACATAAGAGTGCGACGAGGTGTAAGTGGCTCTATAGGAGCGGAAGGCCTTCAATAAGCAGGACCGTGGTTACCGTCAAGCGAATAGAGCAGGTGGTGAGTGACGATCGTCCTTTGACTTATTGAGTTATTGCAAGTCAGCTAATATGAAAAAGAAAAAATGTTTGGAAAATTATCACCGATGATTTGGGCATGCGGAAAGTCTGCGAAAGAAAATGGTGCCAAGACTGCTGAATGATGATCAGAAGAAGCACCGTATGCAGATGTTTCAGAACAACATCGAATACCTTCAAACTGAATCAGACTTGCTTTGTAGAGTCATCACTAGTGATGAGACATGAATTTTTAAATACAATCATGAAGCCAAGTGTCAGTGGAAGTCTCCGACGTTGCCGAGACCAAAGAAAGCAATATAGTCAAAGTCAAAAGTCAAATTTATATTGATCACGTTCTTTGATGTGAGAGACATCGTCCACTGCGAATTGTTGCCACAGGACCGGACCATCAATCAGTAAGTCTCCAAGGAGACGCAGCAGCGTATGGATCAAGCAGGGTGCGAGAAGGGACGAGAGTAATATCATAAGAAATCGTAGTTGTTTCACTACGACAATGTACCCATTCACAACGCCCTGAACATCCAACGGTTCCTAATCGAGAGGAACATCTCCGTACTGGAACAACCTCCCTCTTTACCTGATCATGCTCCGTGTGACTTTTTCATTTTACCTGGCTCAAGGGGATCATCAAGGGGATCCATTTTAAAGGCGTGGAGGCTATCCAGAGAGCCGTAACATCAGAGCTGAGGGGAATTCTACAAGAATCTTTCTAGCAGTGCATAGTAGTATAGCAGAAGAGGGGAAATTGCATTAGACTTAAAGGGGATTTCCTTAAAGAGGAAATCATAAATTTCTAAAATTTGGAATTGAAATGAATTGGTTGTGACACAACTCTCGTTACTTTTTACTCACCCCAATATATATATGACTGGGAAGGGCACCGAGGCCCCTACCCTGGAAAATAGTAGGGATATTGATGAGGATTTTTATTGGAATCAAAAACATTTAATTCAGTTGTTGATATTATTATGAGGGGGAGATTTATGTAGAAGAGGAGATTCTGGGAAATTTGGATATTAATTCAAAAATTAGGGTTTTGATTTCTGGAGTAGTTAATTCCTCTTAACGATTTTTAAAGTTGATTAAAGGCACCTGGTGATTGCCGAAAGGTTTTTATCTTTTATTTTATTTTCTATTTTTATCTTGATTTTATTTTATTTTAAGGAGAAAGTCTTAGACCACATCAGCTGAGAGAATTAACAAGTATATTAGAAATAAAAGAAGACTATATGAAGATAATCCTTTAGTTAACAAGCTTAGATTATTCACAAGATTCCACCTGCTACGGAAGATCTGGTATATGTTTAAATTGGGATGGGTCGATAGACCGGAACTCCCTGTAGTGGTTTCTTAATGCTTCTAACACCTTATTCTTTTGACCCCCTTTGCCCTCGTCTGAGAATTTGGAATTTATATAGGTCTTCCCCCCTTTTTTTTTCATACGCAAATAGACTGTAATCCACATTTGCTATTTTGCAACCTCAAATAAAACATGTATAGTCATCTGAGGAGACGGAGTATAATAATAAACTCCGGCCAAATAAATTTATAATAGACAATTTAACCAGGTCTGAGTTTCCTTCTAATTGCACTATATACGTTCTGTATGTTAGTTTTGTTATATAAACCTGGGAGGAAAAAGCGATGTAACAATAGCTATACATCGAACACTCACATAGATTAATATGATATTCCTCATATATTCTATACACGAATAATCCACACCTTCTGTCTTCGGACGCTGACTGGATATTACTAGTATATATATATATATATATATATATATATATATATATATATATATATATATATATATATTCGTGCCTGGTCATCTCAGTCTCCTTTTCTCTATTTACCTATTCATCTCAGTCCATTCATTTCTATCTCTGCAGGCTGTTTATATCCATCTATCTATCTTGTCATGTTACTCCTCAATGTCGGCCCGTTCTTAAAATACAGGTATATGATTTATTTTTCACACAAATATGTTCATATATATATATATATATATATATATATATATATATGTGTGTTCTGGGTTTCACATTAAATTTCATGTAGTGGTGAGGCTTCAGTTCTGTATCTCTGAGGATTATGGGGTCACCCTTTTCATACCACTAATCCCAGATCCTCTCTGACCAGGAATGGTAGTATTTTTATATATATTTGATATAATGTTTGAAATGATTGTGAACTCTTTTTATGCATTGGCTCTTAAAACAATTGACTCTTAGTATGAAACGTTTACCCGAGTAAAATGCTTGCAAATTATTAGTATTAGACAGAATTGCTTGAATACATTTAATTGTCTATGAATTATTTTTGTTAGAAGAAAATCTAATCGAAAATATACAATTGTTTGCGAAATAATATTCGCATTATTCTTTGCGAGTTTTTTCACACCAGTGTTTGTTGATGGGTTTCACAGGAGTCTGAGTGACAGCAAGTTTCCTTAAGGATTTCTCCCAGTATTCTAGTTGATCTCAATAATGTTGTAATCTGGAGGGTCTCTGCTTGTCGTCCGATTTCCCACTCTTCGAGCTCTTTTAGAGACCGTTCCGAACGCACCAGTTACAATCGGTATCACTCTCACCTTCATGTTCCATAGCTTTTTTTTGTTCTCTAGCAAGGTCTGAGAACTTTTATTCTATGGTCCGTCTGGACGGCAAAGTCCACTGTTCGATAGGTTCTTTCTTTTTTGTTAATTATCACTTGGTCTGGTCTTCTGGCTGGGATTAGGTCATCTGTTTCTACCTCTACATCCCAAAGAATTTTGAGTGTCTCAATCTCTAGGACGGATACTGGTTTGTGCATATACGATTTGGTAGTATGGTCAAATTTCTTCTTCTTCTTCTTCTTCTTCTTCTTCTTCTTCTTATTATTATTATTATTATTATTATTATTATTATTATTATTATTATCAAAATAGAATAATTCTCAAAAATATATATTTGCATAAAAAACAAAATTGACTTAAGCATTAAATAACTCAAGTTATACATGATATTCACTAAAACTAACTAACCAACCAGCATTCTTTACCTTGTTATACTGTGTCATTAAGTCGTTTGAATTTAGTTTTCATTCTCCTTGATAGGTCGCTCTACAAAGGCTTCCGCAACTATTTACTATCATATGGATTCATACCTTTACTATTTCGGAGAGGCACAGCGGTAAAATTGTTTATAGTCGTATGAAATAGTCTCGTCGATTTAAGTTCAGATGGTGTATGTATTTTCCTTGGCGGGAAACCATCTCTCTCTGTCTTCACCGGGAAATGGTAAATAGTTGGGCAGACAGGGAACTCTAACCCTCTAGGGAGGCAAAGAGATAAAAGAAATCTACACAAACACACGCCAGCACACACATACACACATGAGTACTAAATGCTAATAGCTTCGTTTAGATATGTGTGTATATATGTGTGTGTGAGAGAGACAGAGAAAGAGAGACAGAGAGACAGAGAGAGACAGAGAGAGAATGCACATGTGCACGAATATATGTGCATGTGAGTGGTAGAGGGATAGACAAGAAGAGAGAGAGTGTTAAAAACGGGTGAAGGTAGAAGTAGCGAGTGTGTGTATGTACATGTGCGTGCACTAAAGTGAGAGAGAGAGAGAGAGAGAGAGAGAGAGAGAGAGAAGGGGACGCGCATGCGTGCGAACGTATGTACGTGTGTGTGATAGAGAGATAGAGAAGGAGAGAATGGGAGAGGGAGTGTGTGTAAGTTGGTGCGTATGTGTTTGTGAAAGACAGAGAGAGAGAGGGGGGAGAGGAAGAGGAAGAGGAAGCGAATATGCGTATGTATGTGTGTGTTAGAGAGAGAGAGAGAGAGAGAGAGAGAGGGGGGCGCGAATGCGTGCGAACGTATGTACGTGTGTGTGATAGAGAGATAGAGAAGGAGAGAGTAGGAGAGGGAGTGTGTGTAAGTTGGTGTGTATGTGTTTGTGAAAGACAGAGAGAGAGAGAGGGGGGAGAGGGAGAGGAAGAGGAAGCGAATATGCGTATGTATGTGTGTGTTAGAGAGAGAGAGAGAGAGAGAGAGAGAGATCTTGTGTGAGTGTAGTGAGATGTGTTGTCTATGGCTTCCAAAATTAAACTTATTATGAAAGTAGATTAAACGGCTTATAAAAAAGTTGTATTCATTCATTTATTTTCTTGCACGGATAAGAAGTATACAATCCCTTTTAAAATGAAAACCAAAAATTCGTAAAACATTCTTCAGACTACTTGGCAAGATATTTCATAGAAATATTCAAGAAGTTTCCTGGAAGGATCCAGTCAATTGAAGGGCACAGGGAATTGCCAAATGTTTCCCATGTTTCTGGTAACCCCTGTGGAAACGTCGTAGCCATCTTGCCTAGAGAAAAGAACACACAGTTGACATGAGAGATTAGACTGTTCAAGAATATCTGACAGGAAAAAAGTCTGTAAAATTCTAAGAAAACAATTTAATATTCACGTAGCCACAACAGACTCAGTAATTCACAAGTGGAAGCAATAAGACGCTACAGTAAACATGCAGGGTCTCTTTGCACAATTCTCTGTGTGCGGCCTCTTGGATCGTTTGCTGGTGGGGGATCAATTCTCATATCTATCTATCTCATTCTGTTCACATCTCTGTATCAATCTCTCTCTCTCTCTCTCTCTCTCTCGCTCTCTCTCTCTATATATATATATTTAAATCTGTACATCTATCTATCTATCTATCTATCTCATTCTGGTGACATCTCTCTTTCAACGTCTCTCTCTCTCTCTCTCTCTATATATATATATATATATATATATATATATATATGATTTAACCACGTTTGATTATATAATAAAATACATTTTGTCTATAGAATTATATATATATAATTCTGTAATTTATCTATCTCATTCTGTTCACATCTCTCTCTTTCTCAGTCTTTCTCACTCTCTCTCTCTCTCTCTCTCACACACACACACACACTCTTTCTCCCTCTCTCTCTCTCTCTCACAAACACACACACACTCTCCCTCTCTCCCTCTCTCATTCTCTGTATATATATATATATATATATATATGAAGAAAATGGAAAATACCAAGAATTCCTGTGGGATGAATTTATTATGATATAAAGTCAACGTTAAAACGCTTCAGTTTTAATAAGCCTTCATCAGGATTTTAAGATGGGGAAAAATGTTGTTTGAAATGTGATGGATGTTTATTAATGCAACGTTTTTTACCAGCGTAAAGCCTTGGTGAAGGCTTATTAAAACCGAAACGTTTTAAGGTTAACTTTCTATCATAATAGATTCACCATTTTTTGATTACTTTGGTTTCCTATTTTCTTCATCCTGTCAGATTTATTTTCATTACATACTTCCGTATATATATATATATATATATATATATATATATATATATATATATATATATATATCACAGTCCGGATGATGGTTCATTAGAACCGAAACGCTACAGTGTCGACTTTGCTTCTCAATAAATCTCTCCTTCAACTTGGATTTCCTTGTTATGAATTTTTTTCTCAGATTACAATCCATTATTTACTTATATATATATATATATATATATATATATATATATATATATATATATATATATATATTATATCAGTGTTGGTGGTCACTAAATCAATTCGTGGGTTTGTGTCGAACCAAGTGCAATATAATATGGAGACTGCTCAATATCTTGGATAGAGCTATTATATAGTAACAATAAATATATATATTATATAATAATAATAATATATATTGTATAATAATAATAAATATATATATATTATATGATAATATATATATATACATATATATATATCTATATATATATATATATATATATATATATATATATATATAATTCTGTAATCTATCTATCTATCTATCTATCTATCAAACATAAATTTCTCATTGCACGTCCTCTGTCGACGATAAAAGCCTGTTGTTCATCTTAAATTTTCTGAGGAATTTTTTTAGCAAAAGAGGACGACTATTGGAACCCCTTCTTTTGTAAAATGAACCAAAAGTTAAATAGTTCTGTCAATTTTTGCGAAGAGATTAAAAACATAAGTCAAAAAAAATTACCTGCTGAATATGGCAGTTGTAATATCATAAAATGAGGTTATTTTTCATTTAAGGACACAGAATTCTTTCGCCTTGAGGATATGAACGAATTGGTTAAACAACCGGGGATTTTGAAAGAATTTTTTCATAGACTAGGTAAGATGGTTGGGTTTAGCAATATGATAACAAGCCCAAAATACAGCTCAAGTAAGCAATGTATTCTCGGATAATCAGCATAAAGTTCACTAACCTATTTAAGCTAAGTTAATATATAATCTTCTCAAAGTGCTGGAGTGATCTTCACAGGGTGCTTAAGATTTATGTTTCTAAGGCACAATGATACAAAGCCTAAGAAGCTAGAATAGCCTACTGAACTTGTTTACCTTAAAATGACTAGCAGTGTGTGTGTGTGTGTGTGTGTGTTTGAGACAGAGTGAGACAGAAAGAGAGAGAAAGAGCTTGTGTATGAGAGAATCTATTTATTTAAGAGAGAGAGAGAGAGAGAGAGAGAGAGAGAGAGAGAGAGTTTGTGTGTGTGTAAGAGAAAGAAGGAGAGTGTGTACGTGTCTTTGTGGTAAAGAGAGAGAATGTATATATGAAAAAGAGAGTCTGAGAGAGAAAGAGAGAGAGAGAGAAAGAGAGAGAGAGAGTGTGTGTGTGTGTGTCTTTGTAAGAGAGAGAGAGAAAATTTGTGTGTGAAAGAGAGAGAGAGAGAGAGAGAGAGAGAGAGAAAGAGAGAAGAGAACAAGAGAGAGAAAGTAGCAGGGTCAGTGACAGACCGATATAATTAACATAAAATTATAAATTTTGTTATTATATTCCTCATACTGAAATCACAGCACCAATTGTGTCACTCATTCGCATTCTAGGTAGGGCATTGTTTTTGTTTCAGAATATATATATATATATATATATATATTACAACCTCTAATTTGGTTATTAATAATTAATTCCTCCTCCTCGATTGGATTTTAGCAAAAAACAAACGTTATATATCAATTTAAATGCCCTTTAGGATATTGAAAACAAAAATATATACGTTGGTTTGAGTTCAACTATTTTGTCGAGTCGACTCCCCGTGCATATTTCCGACACCAACTCAATAGCCCAACATCTAAAAAGCATTCCTACCCTACAACTGAATTTCAGAAAACTTTTACTGATAATACAACAATATTGGAGCAATGAAATTGCAAACAAAGTTTACAGATTCTTGAAAAAATAAAAATAAACATCCTAACCTCAAAAAATTAATTTTGAATGCAGTACAAATGTATTCAAATGTTTTTAGCTACTGTTTCTATTTATAGAACAAAAATTAAAAACAAACACTGCAATATAGCACAAGTATAAACAATAAACGCTCAATTCTTACAAAATTGTAATGTACTTTCAAAGCTTATATCGCTTTTGCAATATCCACTTCGCATGAGAATGGCTCAAGATGAATCTTAAAGTACATAGGAACCTATTAATTACGGAAGGTTTATTAACCAATTCTGGCTAGATATTATAACATCTATACGGTGACTTGAAAGGATCAAAACTAAAATATATAGACAAAAGACGTCTCTACTGTTTAATCAAATGTCTTAACGAAGAAATGCTGCCCAAAATTCCCGAGCTGACGTGATTCGCTAGTTGGCAGAGCGGTATGATACTATGTCTAACGTAAACTTGGGTCGGTTTCGATCCCAGCTTCAAGCATCCTACGTGTCTAACCATATTGAGGAGTTATGATACAACGAAACAGTCTCTCCGTGGATGACGATATATATATATTATATATATATATATATATATATATATATATATATATATTGAAACAGTGTTAGTTGTCACTATCTCACTTCATGGGTTTGTGGCGAACCAAATGCGATATAATTTGGAAAGTGCTCAATATCTGTGATAGAGCTATTATATAATAATATATACTTACTTATTACACACACACACACACACACATATATATATATATATATATATATATATATATATATATATATATATATATATATTTGGTTTCAATTCGGTTCATGGTAATCTTCTGACGGTTATATTTCCCATCAATTCAGCAGATAACATTTTTTGCCCAATAAGATCCAAGCGCTGCAATATCCGTAGAATAAGTTTGTTGACTGCAAGGTGGGGGCTATATTGAAAAATAAATCTATTTTGGTCACATTCCATGAGAGTATCTTGGTCACCCTGTGAAAAAAGCAGCTCAGTCGACTGGGGCTGTAGAATACACCGATTGCATCTTCGTAGAGGGGTGAGACTCCCACAACGAGTGTCCTGTATGACCCTAAATTGCATTGAAAATGATATTCAGCCCTGGAACTTTGGGGAATGCAAGTATCCCTTCATGGCAACTACTTCCAGGTTCACTCTGACCCGGTGTGGTAGACCTGATAGGGTCTTATCTATGGATTAAATAAGAACTGTTTGACATTTAAACTGTTTGTAAACAAGTGACTTACGTTAAATCGATTTGTTTGAAATAGAGCTGTTTGACCATTTGATTGTGTGAAAGTAAATGATAGATATTTAATTGAACTGTTAGTGATACATAACAAAGCTTGGAAAAATTTAACTGTTAACTAAAGAAAGAGTAACGTTGAACAGAATTATTAGTGTTAAATTGCAATACTTAAACTCTTAAACTGTATGCATAAATTGAATTATTAGTGTTACAGAGTGTTACATAATGATGCTTGAAAGCATTTAAGAGTGTGAAAAGGGAAGTATTTGTTAAATAACAATATTTGAAACCATTTGAATGTGTGCAAACAAATGATTAATGCTAAATTGGACTTAATTTAATATGACTAGCAGAGTGTGTGTGTGTGTGTGTGTGTGTGTGTGTGTGTGAGAGAGAGAGAGAGAGAGAGAGAGAGACAGACAGAGACAGAGAGACAGAGAAAGAGAGAGAAAGTGCTTGTGTATGAGAGAATGTATGCGTGTGTAAGAGAAAGTAGGAGAGTGTGTACGTGTCTTTGTGGTAAAGAGAGAGAATGTATTTGGAACCGTTTTATCGTGGGTTTTTTGTGTTTTTTTAAATCTTCGCTCTGTCCGACGAATGCAAAGTGCATGAAACCCAGGGTCAAAGACACTACCATGTTTTATATATATATATATATATATATATATATATACTTTCAAGAGAAAACAAAAACAAAATTCGGTCTCGTTATAAATTTATTCGCATCCTGCTAAGAGTATTGAAATGAATCAAAAACTCCCCCCAAAAACATTCAACAGGACTCCTGATCCTTACTGGATTGAAGAATACATATATATATATATATATATATATATATATATATATATGTATCTTTCTCTCTCTCTCTCTATATATATATATATATATATATGTGTGTGTGTGTGTGTGTGTGTGTGTGCTTTTGTTTGTGTGATATCATATACGACGATTTGTCTCCGTAAGTGTTCTGATGTCATAAGGCCATTACTATTTTAAAATCAAACCGCCGTTGTTTTACCACTAGGCTTCCATATTCAGCCCTTTGGTTTTAGAACATGGTTTAAGAAAAGGAGAGTAAAAGGGACAAGTGTATACTATCCCAGAAAGGAAAAACCACAACTGGCCCCCACAGTGAGTGCGAGGGGTGACGTGGGACGTTGGTGGCCAGGGTGGAAAGCGTTGGGGAGGAGAGAGAAGCTTCTGATTTTTTCACCCAAAAATTTATGCATGTCACGTCGATAGAATTGCATCTTCCAAAACATCTGGTAGGGATTTGGCGCTTAACAAAAGCTCGAACCTGCCACACATGGTAGAGAAGCAAAATGAAAAAAAAATGAGTGGATAAGATTTTTTTTCAGGAAAAATCATGAAGACCAGAAAATAAGAAGAAAGGAAAAAAGTAGGTTCAATTATTGTTTGTTAAATGTATTTTTGCTTGGAGTGGGTGGGAAATCATCGTTTACTCCCACGAAAAGCAGTGAGGAAGAACATTATTATATATCTGGAGGTGATTTGGTTATCAGTTTCTGGCTCAATATTTTTTCTTTACTTAGAGTATGTTTATGTAAGTGTATGGGAATGTGCTTATATTTTTATTCATGAACATATATAATTATTCTTATATATCTATGAATCTTTATATGTATATATATATATATATATGTATGTGTGTGTGTGTGTGTGTGTGTGTGTGTGTGTGTGCGCGCGCGTACGTGTGCGCGAGTGTGTGTGTGTGTGTGTGTGTAAGAATATTAAATATTATACATAGAAAATGGAAAAGCAAAGTGACCGATTCTACTGTGTTTGTACTCTGACGATATGCGATCAATCTGAAACTCTAAATAACAGACTTTAAGAGCACATAGTATATATATATATATATATATATATATATATATATATATATATATGTGTGTGTGTGTGTGTGTGTGTGTGTGTGTGTGTGTGTCTGGTTCATTTGTTTAACGGTATATGAACTCGTTATAGGTTATTTAATGCCAAAATTTGATTAGTTTGTAAATGTTTAATTGTAATCATAATCACAGTTTTGATATTCCATTGCATTCTTTTTAATTGCATTTTTTGTCGAAATCTTTTGTTTGTTTATTTATTTATCTATTTTTTTGTTCCTTTTCATATCAACCTTTTTGGTTTATTTGATGCCAACACAATCCTTGTAAACGCACCTTAATGGTACTATTTAACCCATAGTTTGAGGATAAAGAGATTCATATCTTTCCCCAGGGCATTAGTACGAAGTGAACGCAACAGTGCGACTGGATTTTGAACTCTCTAACTATGATGTTACAGTCTAGCATGTTAGACCCTAAGCCACAGACCCTCTCACATATTTTTTTGTTTGCACACAGTTATATAAATATCAAGTATGCACACAGTTATATAAATATCAATAATGCAATACTAATAATTTTCAGATATATTCAATCCATATCTGGGGACCAGAATGTTCCAACAGGATCAGATCATAGTAGACCTGGGAGTAATGGCAATAAAAAGTTACTCCTGCATAGTCCAGCAGGGCTCGAGCCTCGGCTCGGGCCCGACCTACCCCTCCCCTAAATCCCCGCTATAATCGACCTTCGGGTCATTGATCTTTGGTCAAGTCCTGCCTGGTTGGTTGGTTGGTTGGGTTTTGGCATATCATCCCTCGTAGGACATTTAACGCCAATTTCTGTCTGTCTGTCTCTCTCTCTCTCTCTCTATATATATATATATATATATACATATTCAACCAAAGATTTCTAAACGAATTCTTCGGTAGGTAAAATTTTCTATAAGCAGGATTTAATTTGTTGGCTCAAGATTAACCAGTTTTAAATCGTCATATTTTTTAGTACAACTCTGTCTCTCTCAAGAAGGACAGAGAGTCATCTATTTTGACTTTCTCGAACAGATCGGTTAAGCTATTTACTTTGAAAAATCACTTTCTGATGACAGCGAAAGCTCTGCATTCTATAACAATGTGTTTAACCGTGCAAGTTGTCTAACACGTCAAACACTGTGGGTGTGGCTCCTGTTTCAGAATGAAAGAGTGAGTAAGCCTTGTATGGGAGTAAGCCTGGTCGGAGACAGAGACGAAAATTGGCAATAAAATGTTACTCCACTCGCTCGAGAGCTCTAGAACTGGAGTTTCAATGCCGAAAGCAATTTAGTGTCAATACACAGGACACTCTTTTTACTGGGGATGCAGTCATCAACTACAGTGATCTCTATATGATTTATTAATATGCTTGTGTGAGAGAAGATCAAAAAAGCAATAAGAAGCATTAGATTTTAATTTTAATATTTAATCAACATGATTAATATACATGCCATTGGCAAGGAGCAGTAGTATTTTAAAGACGTATATATATATATATATATATTATCATCCACAGACAGACTGTTTCGTTGTATCACAACTCTTCAGTGTGGCTATAGACGTAGGACGCTTGAAGCTGGGATCGAAACCCGCCCAACTTTACGTTTGACTTAGTATCAGACCGCTCGGATAACAGGCATACCACGTCAGCTAGGGAATTATAAGGTATTAAGCAGCAGCAGCAGCAGCAGCGTTCGTTTGTTTACATTTTATACCTTACTGGATACTAGAGTGCTCAATTCGTTCGAAGAGCTTTTGAATTATGCGAGCGGCAGCCGTAAATTTCTTCGCCAGAGTGCTCAACCCCCATGGGGGAGCGTATATATTGTCGTACTCGAAAATTTATAAAGGCAAAAGATTAAAGGAATCATCAGTAAAAGGGAGACAAAACCATTCTCAAAAATTAAAAAATTGCGAGGGCCTTTTCTTCCGGCTCTATTTATGCAAAGTGCCGGAAGAATATTAAAAACGGGTAATTTAATTTTGAAGTCTGAGACGACTGCGTGACGGGAAAAGATTATGGAAAAACTACGTCAACTCAAAACGTCCACCAATATATGTAAGGTCTGACTTCTTCTCTGTATATATAGAAAGGGGCGATCTAAAGCAATATAGATTGCCTCTAAGATGTTCAATTGGACTTTGTCCCTGGCTCTATGCAGAAAAGAAAAACAATCATCTTGATAATTGGTCCTGCAACTATATATATATATATATATATATTATTAAGTTTGATTAAATAAAATCGAATCCTTGTTGTTTTGGATTGTCTTTTCTTTCAAGAGTCTGTATGTTTTTTTTATGTTACAATCTCTAAATTTGTTAATGGTTTCTTCAAAGAAGCAATTCGTGTTATACCAAGAACTTTCGGTTCTAGTCCGAACCATTATAAAGGTAATTCATATACTATTTCTAAATTAAACTTGTTAATTATTTATTCTAAATTTTATGTTTCATTTTTGTTTTTATTACTAAAGAGAGGCTTATTTTTATCACCGAAGTGATGCTAAGTGGTAGTGGCAGTCTATTTTTAAATATTTCTATTACGTGTAATAGAATAAATTTTGTTCTATCTTTTGTAATATGGAATGTTTTATCTATTTTAAACATTTTAGAATATTATCACTAGTTTCGATTGCCCAGATTGCTGGGACTGTAGAATACACCGATTACTTCTCTGCAGAGGAGTAAGACCCCCGCCCCTGTGAGCGTCCTGAAATATGACGCTAAACAATCTGATAGGGTGGTTCCAGTAATGCTGGAGCTTTACGGAGTACCTCTTGCTCCACTCTGACCCAGAGTGGTAGCACCTAATAAGGGTCCTATTTAGGGCTTAAATAGAACTAAACCGTGCTTTCTTGAGTTTACTATTTTTTACATTTAAACTACGTATTTATGCTAAACTGAATTGTTTAAAATAGAACTGTTTTGACATCTAAACAGAGTACTTATGCTAAACTGAATTATCTGAAATATTAGTTTGACATTAACTCTATGTATTGCTTACTCGGCTGAGGCTTTAGAATACTCCGACTGCTCCTTTGGAGAGAAGTAAGATCCCCACCACGAGTGTCCTAGATATGAAACTAAGCAATCTGATGGTGAAGTTTCAGCGATGCTGGAGCTTTGGGGAATGCAGAGTAGCCCTTCATTACCCTTGCTTCTAGGTCCACTCTGGTCTGAAATGGTAGGAACTGATAGGGTCCAATCTATTGGTTTATGCTAAACTGAATTGTTTGAATTAAAACTGTTTCACTTAATTGAGTAGCTTGAAATAGAAATATTTGTGACAATTAAACTGTGTACTCATGCTAAAATGAATTGTTTTAAATAGAACTGTTTATTTGTATAAAAATGGATTTGGCATTAAATAACCTACAGAGGCTGATATGCCATAAAACCCAAACGATCAACCAACTAGTTTCAATGTTTATTCTGTTAATTGTGGGTTGTCTAAATTTTATAAATAAGGTTTCCGTGATTTTTAATTTTTTGACATTATTATCTGTGTGGAGTATTATATATATATATATATATATATATATATATATATATAAGCATATTTCATTAAATAGTAAAGACACATTTTGTCTGTAAAATTTAATTAAGATCCTTTCATGTTTCCTGATAAGTGTCTTTGTTTCAGGTTTGAATTTGTGGATGAATTTACCAAAAGAGTTCCGAGCACTTTCGGACCCTTCATTGGCCATCATCAAGGGTTTCTTGCATGTGTAAAGAGTGTTGTTTTTAAAATGAGTTTCGAAAGTTTTTTTGAAAGTTTTTGGTTTTTATAACATGACAAAAATATGCAAACGCAGAGTTGGATAAAACTGAGTTTCTGATGAATTAAAAAAACGGAACCCTATCAACAGAAATAGAATATTATAAAGGGATGCAGAATATTAAAAAAATATTCTAAAGGCATTTCAAACCATTGTCGCTATTTTCAAAATAAATTCTATTGATTTAGTTTTTTTTGTTTTTATATGTAGGGCTTCTAGGATTTGTAGTGGTAGCTTTTTTTGAAACTTAGATTTAGGAAGAGAATGGGTTTTAAGATGTAAGTCTATGGAGCTAGAATCGTTAAGGTGCATTGTAAGTCGTCTAGAAAGAGTTGTTGTGGTAAGACCAACATACGCACTATTTTCTTTGGATACATAGTCTCCCAAGAGACATTTGAACATATATACGACATTGGTCCTATTAAGACGTTTAGTAAAAGTGGAAGTGTTATTAGAAATAATTAGGTTGGAGATTTTAAATTTGTTGTAGTATATGATAAATCTAACTGTTTTGGTAGGATCGGTAAGAAGAATATTTTTTTATAAGGTTTTTTTTATATATGCTCATCTATTTAATAATAACTCTGAAATTGATTTTTGTTATATAGATTTATTGATTGTTTATGGTTTGGGTTATTGTCTATATTAGGTTGTTCAGTTTTATTATTAAATTGTTTAATTTCAGCATCAACAATGTAGTTAGGAAATCCATTATTGATATGGATTTGTTTAATATTTTAAAGTTCGTTAAGGAAGATACTTCGAGAGAAGGATGGTAACCTAGCTCTGGAAATAATTTTTGTTATGTTATAAAAGCCAAAAACTTTCAAAACTCATTAAAAAAAAACAACTTTCAAAACTCATTTAAAAAAAAAAAAACTTACACATGCAAGCAACCCCTGATGATGGCCAATGTAGTGTCCGAAACGCTCAGGACAATTTTGGTAAATTCCTCCACCAATTCCAACCTGAAACCAAGACACTTATCAGGAAAAGCGAAAGTATCTTAATTAAATTATACAGACAAAATGTGTTTTAACTATTTAATGAAACATGCTTAAATGAACGACTGCTGCCTAATTACACATACTCAAATATATATATATATATAAATATATATATATATATATATATATATATATATATATATATATAAGATGCTCCGTTGAAAAGTTGACAGGCTGATCTATGACCAAGGTACTTTCACGGAATGCAACTAAATAAGGTTTATTTATCAACCAGTTCCTCCTTGCGGTCCAATCACTTTTCCATCTGTGTTGCCGTGCTTGGTGAACATTGGTCAAGAAAGTTATCTGCTGTAGTAGGACGTCATTATATGAACTTTTAAGCCTACTCTTGCATATATATATATATATATATATATATATATATATATATATATGCAAAGCTAAAGAACCCAATCTACTCAACTGTTTACTCATAGCTGGGGAAAATAGATAGATTCATACCATTCAGAATTACATAGGCGCAAAGTGAAACGCAAACAGCTTTGCTATGGATTCGAACTCGGATCGCCGATTCTGTTTCTTACCACGATAACTACAACGTGAAGAATACCCTTATATATATATATATATATATATAGATATATATGTGTGTGTGTGTGTGTGTGTTATCAGCACGATAACACGCTAACTAAACGGCTGGAGAAGAAACTAGACAGAAATTACACAAGAATGTTGAGAGCAGTATTGAACAAGTCCTGGCGACAACACCCCACGAGACACCAACTATACGGACACTTGCCCCCCATCACGAAAACTATCCAAGTTAGGCGAACCAGACACGCGGGACACTGCTGGAGAAGCAAGGACGACCAGTTCGAACTTACATACAGCAACTATGTAACCCTGAAGACCTGCCGGAGGCGATGAATGATAGGGAAAAGTGGCGAGAGAGGGCAGCACGACATCATGATGATGATGATATATATGTTCGTTTTTTGCTCCCCGTTCTCTTTATACATATATATATATATATATTAGTAAGTAAAGCTGGTGACCATTATCGAGGGCGACCAGAAGACTCCTTTTTCAATAGCTACAACACCAAGGTGTAGGGAAGGGTGATACCCTTTCCTTTGATTGCTCCATCTTACCCTTGATACGTACCTTATATTGCTGAGTGTTAAGCAAGAAGGTATCAAGTACCATTTTAAAAGTCTGGTATGACGCGACCCGGGATTGAAACCAGGTCTCCCGAACTATTGGTGAACACTCTACCCACTAGGCCAATGAGCCGGGTCTAATGTTCATTTCATGCTCCCCATACTCTAAAAACAACCTGCAATAAATCTTTATTCAAATGATGATTATCTTTGATACCATAATAATTCTAAATAAATTATGCCAAGATGATCTCTAAATTGGAAGTTATTTTTTATAATGGTAACGAATAAGCATTACGGGCGGTGGTTACTTACCCGAGTAAATACCCTGGTGGTTGTTGGTAACTTGATATTAAGTATATTCACACCCCTCCCAATCCACCGCTTCCATCCCATAACATTATTTATATAAGTCAGTGGTTTTTCCAACTCTTTTAAAAAACGAGGTAAGCTTCACCCAGATATCATGCACTCTATTTTGCTTTATCTTGTCGAGTTACTAACTCTCTGAGTTCTTGAAAAGCCAGAACAGCTGCAAAGTCAATTTACATGCAAAATAAGAAAAATACATTAGCTTTACAAAAAGAAGAACCATGTTCATCTTTTTCCAAAGATGTAACTGCTTGTATAGATTTATGGGACATCTTTATTTAATACAACTCCTCAACATCTAAAAGTCAAGCGTTGTTTTGCTATAAGACAAAGAAATAATTACCATTAATATGGTGGGAAATTTTCCATGCGATTCCAAACCCTAACCGTCTTCAAATAATCTTTACATTAGACTAAATTTTTGTGGTAAGAAGATGCATCATTTACGTCTCGGGCTATCGTCATTGTAAATGTCGTATTCCCAACGTTTCGTCCGTGATATTCTCCAAGATCCTTCAGATGTCTTTTCGTCGTCGGTAACCTTCATGGACAGTAGAATAAGAATGACATATCCCCTCAGGTTAGGGTCGAAATTCCCGAAAGATTACCAACAACAGCTGGTGCACTTAGCGATTATTAGCGACCTGAGTTCAAAACCTGGACGAGGCTGTTTGCATTTCACGTCCTGCTTATGCCCTTGACAAAGGCATGAATCCATTTGTTCCCTCCAAGTTATGGGTTAATAGTGGGACAGATTGAGTTCTTTAGCGTTGGTTAGGCAATCAGTCATAGTGAAGGAAAACTGAATTCAAGCCGGCTTTGATCTGTTTAAAAATCGTCTTTGTGTCTCATCTTACTCAAAGAGGAGGGTTAGAGTAAATTCGCAACAAGTATGACCTAAGCATATCACAACATCACTGAGTGGCTCATTTGCATCAGGTTAAACTAAGATTTTATAGGAAGCAACAGTCACCAAGTTAATCGTGCAAATAATTATATTTGCAGTAAATTCATTTCGTTATACTTAGATAATATTTGTAAATATTTTCTGGGCGTGATATGTTTACTTTATAGGCTCTGTCTTCCCATTGATAGATCATCAGAATTTGCTTTAAGAGTACCGAGACTGAAGTTTTGGTTTTAAAAAAAACTAAATATTTTAGTCAAAATTTAATTTAGATTAAATACACAGTACTAAGCAATTTATATAAATAAATAACAGTCTAGACGAATTAGTGTCAATTTTAAAAAATCATGAAGCAAGTCTCACAATGTTTAACGAAATTCTTTTTGAGAAACACTGGATTTTGTGAGTGCAAAGATATCCATAACTCTCAAAACTTTGTACAACCTTTTTTTTCCCTAACCTGAAAAATCCTTTGAAGGGAAAGATTTGAGGACGTGGAGGGAATTAAATGAAATTCCACTCCGTTTCACGCCACATCAAAAGAGGATCTAGAAGGGAGTCCCAATAGTGTAGTGGTTAACATGCTGGAGTGTAACATTGTAGTAAGTGAGTTCGAATGGCATTAAGTTCATTTCGGATTAATATCTTTAAGAAAGGTATAAATTCCTTGAGTTAAATAATACTACTACTGTCCTTCTATGAGGATGGCTTTAGCATTAAATAACCCACAAAGGTTGATATGCTTTATTTATTGAGCTTGAGACCTGGAGAGAGAGAGAAAGAGAGGGGGGAGCGAGAGACAGAGAGAGAAGGTTATCCTTAGAGGTTAGAGAATCACGTTCATTGTACGTTAACTTTTTTGTAGCTGTTTCTAAAGATTCTAAATCGAATGCGATTAATTTCTATTCCGATCTATTTCACTCAAAGATAGAATCCTGACATTTACTACCTCTCCGGGTTAGAGTGGACCTGGGGGTAATGGCAACGAAAGAATGCTCCACTCTACCCCCAGCTCCAAGAGTGGGGCCTCAGCATCAGATGCAGTTTGGTATCATAACCAAATCACCAAATTTTTGTGTGCGTAGAGGGTCTTACTCCTCTGCCGTGGATACAGTTGACAAATTCTAAGCCCAACCCACAAAGCTCCATGAAAGAAGTATGGCCAATGCTAAGAGGACTACTTTGCAGAAAACTCACGTTTAATTCCCTGTTTATTTCTACTTTTGGAAAATACAGCTTTAGTCTTGATATCTTTCAAAACATACTTGGTGTTTATTTTTTTATCCTACCAATGTCTTGTGAATAGGACAAAACTGTATATATACGTATATATTAAGGTAACCGATAATGTATATGTAAAAACGTATACGTAAAAATTTCTTTTACTTGAGCCAAGAATGACGAGGGTTCTGGTAAAATATCCGACTGATGTAAAATCAGCGGGATTTTGATCCCAACTAGAAGCATCTCGCGGGTTTAGCTACACTGATGAGTTGTCATACAATGAAGCACTCTGTCTGTGGATGATTATATATATATATATATATATATATACGAATTTCAAATTACGTATTTGTTCTTTTTTAGGTTACAATTTAGATCTTTAAAGAAATGTTACATTTTTCCTTTCGAATAATTCTGACATTCATGTCGTGTGGTTTAGATATCACAACAATAACCAGCTAAGTTTCACGAGGGTCTTCGACCATTCACGTAGCTTCTACCTCTTCGCCTAAAAGGGGTTTTAGCAGGGTTGATTGGCCCCGGCACCTAAGACACTGTTCAAGACGAATGTCAACCGAATGAAATAAAATGGTATGTCGTTAGATTTTCTGTTTCTGCTTTGATTTGATGATTCTTGTTTTATGATATATAAAATATAGCAATGAATCTGAATATACCAGTAACTTTTTTTTCGGAGAATGGCAATGTTATGCACTTTATTTCAATCTGTCGACAGTACAAAGTTTATTAGAATTGGGATATTTCCTGGAACCTCTTGTCAAATTTTAACACTTATCTCTAATTTGAATATCGTTGCCAAAGATATTTAAGAGATATTGAGACTCGTTCGAACTTTTTATCAAATTTTTGATTATTGAAATTTTTCTTTAAAAAATCAATTTTATTGAATGAATCGTGTATGGGGATGCCTAATCAGATTGTTTTCCTCGTGTATGCTGCGGCAAATTTCCCCCCTGAAGATCATATGAAAGAAAGTTTTTTTTTTTACCAGACAAAAAGAGTTTAAATTTTGTAATTTTTGTCAATAGTATCCTTAATTTATTTTTTGCAAAATTATTCGTAATTCTTCATGACTATTGTGTAGTCCTGTAAACAAGTTCAACCTGAGTGATTTTTTCTCTGGTATAAATACCATTTTTTGCCCCAATATATTGTATATTTCTGTAACAAAACATCAGGACATTTTGAACGAAAGGGAATCTTTTTTCTAATCAGCACCTCGAAATTGTAAGGAAAAAAGTTAAACTTTCATGGAGAAAGACTTTTTTTTTCTGTAGATCAAGGTAATCTGATTTCATATCTAAATCAAACTTCTTTGTAATTTTTCGGTGTTCGTACAGAATGACGACCCCTCTGAAATTTACATTGATCTTATTCAAATTTATCTAAAAGGTGTAATAATTACACCCACAATCCAGACATTTGCTTAACTTTTTACTGAATAGTTGCAAACAGTCTAAAAACTACAAGTAGGCCATTTGCCATTCTTCAAAGTTAAAACTGTTAATCCCATAATAAGCAAATGCAGCTAACCAACACAAAAGAATTACAAAAGGAGGCATGACAGAGTGGGAAAGGTGATTTACAAGGAATTGTGCAAGAGATTCAAATTTGACCATACGAAGGTGACCCATTATTAGTGGTGGTTGGGGAATGGAAAGACGAAGAAAATACGACTGAATTGTAGCGAATTGAAGTTTTTTAAATCTAAAATCTTCAAAAATTCCAGAGCTTTTCGAATAGGAAGCAATGAATAGCTACAAGTTTTTCAGTTTCAGCTAAAAAATGAAATTTCATCTTCATATCAGATAAAGAAACAAGAAATAAAAACAAACAAAAACAGAAATTGAAATGTGAAAAGTTTAAGCTGGATCTTTGAGAGTCAGAGTTTCAAATTGCAGGTATTTTCTCGGTTAGATTACAGTGCTATCGGCTTTATTGAAGGAGGGTAGTATTTGGGGCATGGAGGGGTAACGGGTTGGAACGTTGATAGCAACAGTAGTGACAGCTTTCTGGAAGAATGAGACGCAGTAAAATTGAAAATGTGATTGAATGTGCCGTAAGGAATCATTTGGAAATTAAGCTGATATAACAGAATTTTACCGGCAGAGGGTCGGGGAATGAATCGGCTTTTTGGGTGTGGTCACTGAAAGATACAAGATAGCTAAAAAAGAAAAGAAGAAAGAAAGGCACAACAAAAAATTTACAGTTATTTTATCAAACGCAAATTATACAAAATTACGATTCAATAACTCAGACAAGGTTAAGCAATACAAACGAAAGTAGACATTTTAAAATAACAAAAGACAATTCTGCCAACAAGTTGGTGGTGAAGGCACGAAGACGATTAAAAAAAACATAACAATTGTAAAGTAAGATATCGAGAAGGAAAAAGCATAATAGAAATGCTGAATAGATAAATAACATGAAAAAAAGAATTAGAAGAATTTGAAGAAGATCCCGAAGAGAACATATACCTGGTCTCGCAACTCCCAAGAAGAAACCAAATTAGAAAACACCGGAATGTGATAGCATAGATGGATTCTAGTTTCAAAAATTCACGTCCATTCACGATAGATTGGCTCTGCAACAAAGTAAATGCCCACAAGAAACAAGCACACCCGAATGGATGACAAAAGGTAAAACTAACCTGATCCAGAAGGACTCACAAAAAGAGACCATTCCCTGCAACCATAGACCGATGACGTGTTTACTTATGATGTAAATAATCCTGACTGCACAAACAAGAAAAGAAATCTATTACCTACTTGAACGCTACAGTCTATTTCCGGAAAAAAAGTTACAGGGGATCAAGTGGAGCA
The DNA here is from genome assembly GCA_963585895.1 of Sepioteuthis lessoniana. NCBI lineage: Eukaryota > Metazoa > Mollusca > Cephalopoda > Myopsida > Loliginidae > Sepioteuthis > Sepioteuthis lessoniana. Next base: position 16,898,839 of record OY757937.1, on the reverse strand, counting down.
AATGGCCTACTATAAAGAGACCTAGACATCCTAAAAAAAGCCAATATGATGTAGAAAATGTAACCATTGCATGAATTGACATCAAGAATACCTATGATATAGTTCCGCAAACTTGGATTGATTATAGAATGTCATAAAATGTACAAAATATCTAGCAAAATAATAAACTTCATCACGAATGCCATGGAGGGTTGGAAGGTAAGATTGATGGCACGAGGTCCAATGAGGCATATTCAAGGGAAACTAACTCTGACCACTGCTATTCATTATAGCAATGATGCTCCTCAACCAATGCCTTCAGAAGTGTACGGGAAGTACACAGGAAAAGATTTATCACCTTGTGTATACGAATGACAAGAAGTATTTGCAAAAACTGAAAAAGAACTGAAAATCCTGATACAAACTAAAAGAACATACAGCCAGGATAGTGGAATGGAATTTCATATTTAAAAATGTGCCTTGGTTGTAATAAAAAGCAGGAAAGGAGAATCAGCTGAAGAAATAGAACCGCCAAATCAAGAAAGCATTAGGACACGAATAAAAAGATTAAACTTTTAACCACGTTGTAAGCTAAAGCAACAAATTATCACAGAAGTACAAGATAAGGCGGGAAAGATGATCTACTGGGAACTGTGCAAGACATTGGAATTTAACCAAACTACCGAATGGTATATGCACAAGCAAAAACCCGTCCTTGGAAATGAAAAGCCTAAAAATTATCTGGGATTTTGAAATAAAAACTGATCACCTAATTCTAGTAAGGTATTCTGACCCAGTGCTAATTAACAAAAAAAAAAAAAAAAAAAAAAAAAAAAAGAGAAGTTATCGTCAAATGTATTTTGCCGTTCCAGTGGTCCACCAATTGAAAATAAAAGAAATTGAAAAATACACAACTACTTGGACCTTGCAGAGAACAACAAAAAATAAATTGCGGAACATGGTGATACCAATTGTGGTTGGGGCACTTAGAACGGTCTCCAAATGATTAGAAAGGTGATCAGAGAAGAAATCAAGACAATACAGACAATAGAATTGTTGAGATCAGGCGGAATACTCATAAGAGTCCTGAGAAGAACTGTTAGCTGCTGGGGAAAACTCACAAGAAATGAAATATTAATGATTAGCAAATGCAGCAAACTGGCACTTATAGATATAACTGGGTGGGAACGGCGACTCATTGGGAATTATGCAAAAGACTAAAATATGTCTTTGCTAAAAAAAAACTTTATCTCCACAAGCAAGAATCTATAACAGAAAATTAGATACATAATATTTATTCTTTGGGGCTCTGTGATAAAAAGTGATTTCACCCAACCCAGTCCAGAACTACAGACTTCGAGTTAATTAACATGAAAAAAAAAGTTGGTTTTGCGGTTCCAGCGGTCCATGAACCACTCGCTAGATAACATAAAGAGGCAGATGACATAATCCCGCAAACCTGAATAATGTCTGAAAATGTTCAAAATTTCAGAGCCAGTCATGAACTTTATCACAAGTGCCCTCCGCCAAGTCGGCGGGACGGGGACTGCAAAGGTGTGTAAGACTCCTCCGACCCATGAATTGGTTGGTTGTTTGGGTTTTATGGCATATCAACCTTTGTAGGTTATTTAATGTCAAATCCATTTTTATACAAAAAGTCAGTTCTATTTCAAACAATTCGGTTTAGCATGAATACACAGTTTAATTAGCAAAATCATTTCTATTTCAAGCTATTCAGTTTATTCAAACAGTTCTAATTCAGTCAATTCAGTTTAGTATGAGTATAGATTTTGTTAATACACAGTTAAATGTCAAAACAGTTCTATATTAAACAATTCAGTTTAGCGTAAGTAAAGTTTCAATGTCAAAAACAGTTCCATTTCAATCAATTCAGTTTAGCATAAGTATACTGTTTAAATGTAAGTAAACAGTGTAATCGTCAAAAACATTTCTCTTGCAAGCTATTCAGTTTAGTCAAACAGTTCTAATTCAAACAATTCTAAGTTCTATTTAACCAATAGAAAGGACCTGGGAGCAATGGCAATGAAGGGGTACTCCACATTCCCCAAAGCTCCAGCATCACTAGAACTTCACCATCAGATTGTTTAGTGCCAGGATACTCGTTGGGTGGGGGTCTTACACCTCTGCAGAGGAGCAGTCAGTGTATTCTACAGCCCCAGCCGACAAGGCAATACAGAGTTAATATCAAAAGAGTTTTATTTCTTATAATTCAGTTTAGCATAAGTACACAGTTTAGATGTCAAAACAGTTCCATTTCGAGCAATTCAATTTAGCATAAGTACGCAGTTTAAAAGTCAAAACAGTTTTATTTTAAACCATTAAGATTAGCATGAATACACAATTTAAATGCAAAAACAGTAAACTGAAAAAACAACGGTTTAGTTCTATTTAACCCATAGACAGGACCCTTATCAGGTACTACGACTCTGGGCTAGAGTGGACCATGAAACGATAGCAATAAAGGGGTACTCCGTATTCCCCAAAGCTCCAGCATTACTGGGGCCTCGCCATCAGATTGTTTAGTGTCATATCTAGGACACTCATTAGGGGGTTGTCTTACTCCTCTCCAGAGATGCAGTCGGTGAATTCTACAGCCCCAGCAGACTGGGTAACCGACCAGTGAGTATCCTGCATATGACACTAAAACACCTAATGGTGAGGCACCAGTCCAGGAGCAATGGAGAATACTCCTTTATTGACAGTGCTCCCAAATCCATTCTGAGTAGCAACATCTATTAGGATTCTGTCTATGGGTCCAATACAACTGCTCAAATCTTCTACTGTGTGCAAACATATGACTGATATTATATAGAGATATTGGTGTTAAATAGCAATACTTGAAACCATATTACTGTGAGCAAACAAATAATTAATACTAGATAGAATCATTTGTGTTTAATAGGTATTCTTGAAACTACTTAACAGTGTGCAAACAATAAATGAGCTCCAACTGATTAAAATGTTATCAACAAACTATTCATTTACAAAGCATATATATATATATATATATATATATATATATATATATATATGTGTGTGTGTGTGTGTGTGTGTGTGTGTGTGTGCATAAACAGGACTTGGCATTAAATAACCTACAATGGTTAATATGCAATAAAACCATAACAACCTCCCAACAAACGACAGCTATGGAAAATTGGAGAATGGAACAGGCAACAAAAGGAAAAATCCGACCAGAGATAAAATTCAAAGGGATATCTTTCAAGAAGTCTCTCTAGCGCCACTAAAATTTGTGATAGTAATGTTGACACTCTGTTATATATTAAGAAAATACACAGAAGGCTAACAATTCACAAAGTCACCTGAAAAGATAAACCACCACACACACACACATACACACACACATATATGTGGGGGGGAGTGTGTGTGTGTAGTTGGGCAGCAGTCTAAGGATGTTTGATTAAATAATAAATGAAAGACTGATGACCAACTACAAATTTTAATATACATGGTCCTGGAGCTCACCACGAAACACAATTTACGCATGCAAACATTCCTTGATGATGACCTAGGAAAGGTCCGAGACCGCTCGGGACAATTTGGGTAAATTCATCTACCAATTCCAAAATCAAGACACTTATCAGGAAATTTGAAAGGATCTTAATAAATTAAATAGACAAATTGTGTAGGACACTCCTGGAGAAGCAAGGACGAGCTCATAAGTGATGTACTCCTATGGACCCATACATATGGCCAAGCTAAAGCAGGACGACCAGCTCGAACATACATACAGCAGCAATGTGAGGATAAGGGATGTAGCCCTGAAGACCTGCCAGAGGCGATGAACGATAGGGAGAAATGTCAAGAGAGGGTCAGGGATATCCGTGCTAGCGGCACGACATGATGATGATGATGAAACATACTTATATATATATATATATAAAGATTCTGTGGAACATGCAGAATTTTAAAAGCGTTTTTAAAAGCGTATGCATTTTAAAGTAAATAAGATATTTCAAAATCATTTAAAATATTCAAATATCAAGCAACGGAAACCCTTCGTTTCGATCACGTCACTTCAGTAAATAAAAACCTTGGCAGATAAGAATATATATTTTGGAGGAAGTAGATTTTGGAGTAGTGATAGTCGAAAAATTACCACTCCAAGTCTAATTTCTCATATATAGACTTAACTGTCATCGTTTTTATTCTCCGAAGTGACATGACTGAAAGGAAAAGTTCTCTTTTTAAGATTTAAAAAATATTTTAAATGATTTTGAAATATCTTTTTTTATTTTAAAACGCATACGCTTTTAAAAGAACTTTTTAAAAAAGCTCTTCTCACGAATTGAGCACTCCAGTATCCGATAACGCAAAATGTAAATAAACGAAAGCTGATATAAAAATATGTTAATTTTCCAAGCTGTCATAGGTCAGCGAAATGGCTGAGCTGTAAGATATCAAGTCTAGCGTAAAGTTAGGCGGGTTTCGATCCCAGCTTGGGTGTAAAGTTAGGCGGGTTTTGATCCCAGCTTGGGTGTCTTGCGTATCTAGCCCTAATGAAGAGTTGCGATACAACAATGCATCATAGAGAGAAAAAAAGCTAGATGGGAATTGCACAAGAATGCTAAGAACTATATTGAACAAATCCTAAAAGCAACATCCCAGCTAGCAAAAGTTGTAGGGCGACCTACTTCCCATCTCTAAAACTATCCAAATAGGACGAATAAAACATGGGCACTACTGGAGAAGTAAGGACGAACTTATCAGCAAAGTTTTCCAATGGACCCCTACTAACGGACGCGCATGGGTTCGATGACAGACAAGAACTTATCTACAACAGTTCTGTACGGACGCTGGGTGTCGTCTAAAAGACCTGCTGGAAGCGATAGATTGTTAGAGAGAGATTCAGGGAAATCCGTTCAAGAAATGTGACATAAGGATAATGATGTTGTATATATATGTAAATATATACATATAAATTTTTTGTCGGTCTAATGAGAGAAAAGGAAATATCTTAAAATGAATTGGTCCGCAAATGAATCTGAATGTGTTTTTATTCAATAAAATTATGTTCTAAATGTTTTTCGGACTTTGTGTTCATCTTCAGGGGGCTAATAATGTGTTTGTTTTGATTGGGGTGTCATTCTTTTTAATTTCATTTTTTAAAATATGCACATATTACACACCCTATATACATATAGATAAAAAAAAAACTTGAATTAAAAACAATAATTCTCCCAATCAAAACAAACATATCATCAGTCTCAGGAAGATGACTGCAAAGTTCGTAACTCGAATGGAGCATAATTATATGAAATAAAAACCTAGAGTTCCACATTCAAATTCATTTGTGAACTCATTCATTCTAATATATATATATATATATATATATATATATATATATATATATGTGTGTGTGTGTGTGTGATGTTTGATTAAATAATAAAGGTACACTTTGTCTTTATAATTTTATTAAGATCCTTTCAAGTTTCCTGGTAAGTGTCTTGGTTTTGGAATTGATGGATGAATTTACCAAAATTGTCCTGAGCGCTTTCGGACCATATATTGGCCTTCATCAGGGGTTACTTGTATGAATTGAAAATATAAAACAAACCCTTATCAATAATGGGTTTCCCAACTTCATTATTAATACAGAATTAAACATTTCATTAATAAAACTGAACAACATAACATAGACAATATCCTAAACCATAAACAATTAATAAACCATTTACAACAAAAACCATTTTTTAAATAATTATAAGATAGATGAACATATACTAAAAAACCTTATCCAAAAAATGTTCTCCCTACCGATCCTACCAAAAAAGTACGTCTCACCATCTAATTCAACAAATTTAAAACCTCTAATAACTCTTCCTCCTCCATTTAACTTCTTGATTGAGCAAATGTCGTATATATGTTCAAATGTACGTTGGTCTTACCACTACAACTCTTTCAAGACGGCTTACAATGCACCTTAATGATTCTAGCTTTACATCTTTCGAAAAATTCTAGTTAAAAACATCACTAAAATAGCTCATGAAATATATAAGCTACGACTACAAATCCTAGAAGCCCTACATATTAAAACAAAAACAAAAAAAAATTGAATCAATATAATTAATTTTGAAAATAACGACAATGTTTTGAAATGCCTTTAGGTTTTTTTTTTGTTTGTTTGTTTTATATTCTATATTTCCTGATAATATTTTCTTTCCGTTGATAGCGTTCTGTCATTTTTAAATTCATCAGTATGTCAGTTTTATCCTACTTTGTATTTACTTAATTTTGTAATGTTATAAAAAGCCTAAAAATCTCTTTCAAAAACTCTTTAAAAAACACTCTTTATACCTGCAAGCCCCCCACCCACGATGATAGCCTATGAAAGGTCCGAAACCCCTCGGGACAATTTTGGTAAATTCATCCACCAATTCCAACCTGAAATCAAGACACTTATCAACACACACACACACATACACACACACACACACACACACACACATATATATATATATCCGTTTGCGAGATTGTAAAAAATTGTACATAAGTTAAACTAGTAGAAATCTGAACAAAAGAATTTATGAACAAAATTGATTTTAAAACAGGTCACACAATAAATTCATTAGTCTCATAATATCTCAACCAACCACACATTTGACTTCTAGAACTCTAATATAGTTGCCATTATCCACGACAGATATAAACGCAGAATAATTGAAGCATCTTCTATATTATATTTTGACACAATATTACAACAAAGATTTTACAAAATATCATCTTTTCTAACAAAAGTAATGCTAAAATATTTCCAAATCCACTTATAACTCTAGCCCCTTTTTTCCTAGACAATTAAAATCATAAACTGTTTAAAACAATTTTTCTTAAACCGTAAAACACTACTACTCTTTTTCAAAAAAAAAAAATTCTACCCACTTCATGACATAAGCAATTTTGAACATATTAGCCTGTGTTATTACGTTTTCATAAGAAACATTCTTTTGACAGATATGAAGATTTATCTGTTTTGATTATTTCATTTTTCACATTTAAAGGGATTTTAATAGAATGTTTTTGTATTCAATAATTTTGAAGTTGAAACGCGTTGGCATAAAATAAACAAAAGAAGGAAACAATAAATAAATCATCAAAACCAATATATTTTTGTTTCCTTTTCCACATATATTCTGTAATTCATTTCATTTCTTCACACAAGCACACACACAACAAACACACACACAACACACACACACAACATGTATATATATATATATATATATATATATATATATGAATGTGAATACTAACACCAAAGGAATACAAGACTAAGCATAACAAGACATTGTTAGAAGACATGAACCTCTGGGATTTTGACAGTAGATTAAAGTTTGTCCATACTGGCTAATGGTTTGTGCATAAACCAGAAATTCTCCAAGAAAATGAGAATTCTCTGGGACTTTGAGATACAAATGGATTAACTAGTAACGGCTTGACCAGACCGACTTTAGCATTAAGTGACAAGATTAAAAATAATTTGTCATCTAGTGGATTTTTACCATTCCGGTCGACAACTGAGGGAACTTTAAAGAAAGCGAAAAAATAAAAAGCGAAATAGAACCCCCCTCCCCCCAAAAAAAACCCCACTGGATCATGAAGGTGACGGGGATACTAATTGTAGTAGATGCACTTGTAACGGTGCCCAAAGCCATGGAAAAGAGACTGGGGAAGAATCGAAGCTACTGAGGCCGGATCAGCTAGTATACTAAGAAGAGTCCTGGAGACATCAATCAAACTTTATTGAAACCCACAGGTTAAAACTGGTATAGTAAAGTCATAAGGTTTATCACTACTGCTATGGAAAACTGGAAAGGGGAATAAGCAAACGTTGATTTTTATCATATCACTGATGCCATTAAACTATTTACAAAGAAAATCCGAAGCAAGCTATAAATTTACAGTGTTGCAGAAAAATATAAACTAAGTTTTGTGTAGGGATCATATTTAGATATTTATCAATTATTAAAATGAACAAGAAACCCTTATACAAATTATTAGAATCTTTGGTCGTGATATAGGAATGGAATTCAAGATTAGAAAATGTACCCTGCTTAAAATGCAAAAACTGAAAAGGGAAACAACGGATGTAATAGAACTGCCCAATCAGGAAAGCATCAGGACATTTGGAGAAAAACAGGAAAAGTGGTGTTTATTTAGGGGTCATAGTCTTAGTTATAAATATATTATAATAGATAGATAGATAGATTAATTGATAGATAGATAGATTAAAATTGACAGATAGACTGATATTGATCGATCCATTGATAGGTAGATTTGTGGTTGCCGGATTAATATAATCATTAGCAATATAAAAAAAAGAAAAGATAAATCTGTGAATGAAATAACATTTCAGCTGAAGTGTCATATATGAAACTTTGCAGGATAGCATGAACCCAATTTTACCTGCACTCTGCGGTAAAGACTGATACTGAGAAACATTATATCATCACAGGTATTTTACGAAAACTGATGGAGAAGATACTAATGAATAAGAACATGGTAACTCCTTCCATTCCACTCGAACTTCTTTAACTTCCCCTTGGCAGTTTTTTTTATAAAAGTTGCGACACTCATATCAAACCTCGACATTGATTTCATATATATATATATATAATCACTATCAAGTTTGACTTTAGAAGTTTTTGCTTATATATATATATACATATATATATATATATATATATATATATATATATATGTTGTATAGCTGTAATACAAATATAAGCAGAAACATAATCAAACATAATATACGAACTTCAATGAACGAACAAACACACTTCTTTATAAAAATATATCTCTCACACTTTATTCTCGATAGGGTGATGTTTGTTGTATGTAAGAGATGAGTTGGAGACGGGGACAGACTGCTATATTGACCCAAGTTTCTTCTCGCGACCATAGCAGCACTTCTTCCTCATCTTGGCTGGAGTTGCTCAACCGTGGGTCACTGAGGGCCCAAATTCCTCTGTCTGCCGCAGGCTCTCACTTCGGCATCTTGTCTCCAACTGTGCACCTAGTTATATTATTGTTTTACGTCCACCTGCTTCCGCCGTTCTTCCGCTTATTTACTCAGGCGCATCTCTTGACTGACGGCTCGGTCGAGAGTCAATATATATATATATATATATATATATCATGCTGTGCCCTGTGCCACGAGCACGGATTTACCTGACTCTGCCTCTTCATTCGTCTCTATCGTCCATCTCATTTGGCATATCCCCTTGACTACATCCTGTGTCTGTTAGGAGCTGTTGTAGATAGGTTCTTACTGGACGCCTAACACGTGCAAATCCGTATGAAGGAGTCCACAGGAGAAATTGCTCAGTCGGCTGGGGCAGTAGAATACACCGACTGTATCTCTGCAGAGGCATACGACCCCACAACGAGTGTCCTGGATATGACACTAAACAATTTGATGGTGATGTTTGAATAGTGCTGGAGCTTTGGCTAATGTAGAGCTCCCCCTCATTGGCCGGGAGTAGTAGCACCTGATAGCGTCCTATCTATGGGTCAAATAGAACTAAACCGTAGTTTCGAGTGTGTACTGATTTTGAATTTAAACACCGTATTTATGCTAAAGTGAATTGCTTAAAATAGAACTGTTTTGACACTTAAACTGCATACTTATGCTAAATTGAATTATCTGAAATAATTCTTTTTTATTTAACTGTCTTTAAAATGGCTTCCGAAGAAATAGATCCACGACCTCACAAATATTAACCATCCGTAGAATCCTTGAAGGTGTACGGGCAAAAAACCTACAAGCGACATTAATTTTTGTTGACTTTACCAAGGCTTTCGATTCCATTCACAGGGGAAAGATGGAACAAATCCTACTAGCGTACGGCATACCTAAAGAAACCGTAGCGGCAATAACGATTCTCTATAGAAAAACTAAAGTAAAAGTACGATCACCGGATGGAGACACAGAATACTTCGACATTGTAGCAGGAGTACTACAAGGGGACACGCTGGCTCCGTACCTCTTTATCATTTGTCTAGACTACGTACTTAGAACATCGATTGACAAAATCAAAGAGAATGGCTTCGAACTGACGAAGAAAAGAAGCAGAAGGTACCCCGCAACAACAATTACCGACGCCGACTACGCCGATGACAGCGATACTGGCAAATACACCTGACCAAGCCGAAACACTACTGCATAGTCTGGAACGAGCAGCAGCAAACATAGGCCTCTATGTTAATGCACACAAAACGGAATATATGTGCTATAACCAAACGGGGGACATCTCCACTCTAGAAGGAACCCCTCTTAAACTAGTAGACAAATTCACTTACTTAGGAAGCAGCGTCGAACCAACCGAAAAGGACATCGAAACGAGGTTAGCGAAAGCATGGACAGCTATCAATAGGTTATCGATTATTTGGAAATCAGACCTAACCGATAAAATGAAACGCAGTTTCTTCCAGGCAGCGGTCACATCGATACTGTTATATGGATGCACCACATGGACTCTAACAAAACGGCTGGAGAAGAAGCTAGACGGCAATTACACAAGAATGCTACGTGCAATCTTAAACAAGTCCTGGCGGCAACACCCCACAAGACACCAACTGTTCGGCCATCTACCACCTAACACGAAAACTATTCAAGTTAGACGAGCCAGACATACAGGACACTGCTGGAGAAGCAGGGACAAACTCATAAGTGATGTACTCTTATGGACCCCCACACATGGCTGTGCAAAAGCAGAACGACCAGCACGAACATATACATTCAGCAGCTATGTGAGGATACGGGATGTTGTCCTGAAGACCTACCTAGGGCGATGAACAATAGGGAGGAGTGGCGAGAGAGGGTCAGAAATATCCGTGCTACCAGCGCGATATGATGATGATGATGATTTAACAGTCTGTGTTATCCATTTTGTTTGAACTGTAGAATACACAAACTGCATTTTGGCAGAGGAGTAAAACCCCTCCATAACGAGTACCGGATATGATACTAAACAATCTGGTGGTGAGATTCCTATAATGCTGGAGCTTTACGGAATGCGGAACACCCCCTCATTGCCATCGCTCCCAGATCCACTCTGACCCGGAGTGGTAGCAGCTTATAGGATCCTATCTATGAGTCAAGACGTAACAGCGTACTTTTGCTAGATTGAACTGCTTGAAATAGAACTATTTTGATATGTAGACTGCGTACATATGCTAAACTGCATTGCTTGAAATGGAACAGTTTTTGGCATTTAACTGTGTGTAAACAAAAACTATACTTATACTAAGCTGAACTGTTTGAATTAGAACTATTTGACTAAACTGAATAACTTGAAAATTAAACTCTGTACTTATGTTAAACTGAATTACTTGAAATAGAACTGTTTATTGTATAAAAATAGATTTGGCATTAGATAACTTACAAAGGTTGATATGCCATGAAACCCAAACAAATAAACAAACAAACAGACAGACAGACAGATATGAGAACGTCGATTATGGGCTCACCCTTACTTCTCGAGCAGTGTCCGGCTTGATTTGGATGGTTTTAGAGATGGGAGGTAAGTGGCCGTACGGCTGCTGTTTTGTGAGATGTTGCTTCCAGGATTTGTTCAGTATGGTTCGTAGCATTCTGGGGCAATTGCTGTCAAGCTTTTCCTCCATGCGCTAAGTTAGCGTCCATGTGGTGCATCCATATAGTAGTATGAACACGACAGCTGCTTGGAAAAATTGCATTTTATTTTACCGGATAGGTCTGACTTCCATATGACCAATAACCTATCGATAGCTGTCCATGCCTTCAATAGTCGCGTACTGATGTTATTTTCGGTAAATGAGACGTTGCTTCCGAAGTAGGTGAATTTGTCCTCAAGTTTCGAGGAGCTACCTATTAGCGTAGAGATGTCTCTGGTTTGATTTTGATTGAAACATCTGTACTCTGTTTTGTTTGCATTGATATGGAGGCCTATACCGTCTGTTGCCTTCCGCAAGCTATGCAGTAGGAATTTGAAATGGGTAGGTGTACCCCACACAAACTATTACGGACACAGACTACGCCGATGACATAGCGTTCCTGGCAAATATATATATATATATATATATATCTTAATGATCATATCTTCCATCTCACACACCATCCAAGTAAAACGAACAAGACATGCTGAGTACTCATAAGCGACGGTCTCTTATAGACTTCTAGAAATGGACGCTCCAGGGTTGATCAACCAGTAAAGACTTGCATACATCAGCTCTGTACGAACACTGGGTGATGTCATGAGGACCTGTTATGAGTGATGGATAATAGTGACGAATGGAGAGAAAAAGAGAGAGAGACAGAGACAGAGAGAGAGAAAGTCAGGGAACTCAGTGTCATCTACCCGACATGATCACATATATATATGTATATATATATAAGAAGAGAGAGAGAGAGAGAGAGAGAGAGAGAGAGAGAGAGAGAGAAAGAGAGAGAGAACAAGATGGAGAAAAAGAAGAATGAAGAGGAGAAGGAAGAGAAAAAAAACTAGAATAAAACAAAAACACTCGCACAATAATAAACGTCCAATATTACATACACGCGACCAAATAAAACAATAAATGCAACCCCGGGATCGTTGGAAATTTGACGATCGCGCCACCTGGTGCCAGAAAGAGCGCGGCCATCTTGCGACAGGCCTAAAGATAAGGTGTTCATATAAACACTAGTAAAGGCATTCGAAGCCTGACCCCTCCCTGATAGGATTGGCGTATCTGTGGCCTGTTCCACTGATAAGATCCACCTTAAGTAGCATAGCCCCTAGCCAGTATTACGGACCTCTATAACAGATGTTTGATATTAGTAAGCCCTCTCTATCCCTTACCCCTTTGCTAATCGCAGGCAGCCTGATCTTCATTCTACGCTGAAACGCAGTTCTCCTTTCGACGGCTCTGTGAATACGGGTTTAAATAGGCCTTAATGGAGATACTGGAAGGGTCTTAACGCTGTTTCTCTGTCGAAATACAAGTGTTAGTTTACACGATATAAAGGAAAGTGATATTCAGTAAAATTGGTCCGTCATAGAAGGCAAATAGATTTCTGAGACAGAAATTCTGTCGTAGAAGACCATAAACAAGTTGGGCCCGATATTCTAAAATTAACCAGTTTTATTATTTTACAGATTATTTCGACGAGCATCTTTCTCGTTGTATTTTTCAACTGAGCATTTCAAGCTTTATTTTTTTCCTTGACATCGTTTTGTCAGAAGTTCGGTGATGAAAAATATTTATTATTCTATCCTCATTTGATTTCTTTTATGTTATATATATATATATATATATATATATATATAGCTTATTGATCATATGGAAATCTGATCTCACTGATAAAATAAAACACGACTTCTTCCCAGCTGTGGCTGTGTTGGTACTACTGTGTACACGCACCACCAGGACACTAACGAAATGCATTGAGAAAAAGCTAGATGTGACTTCACAATCCTGGAAGCAGCACCCACAAAACAACTGCTTAACGGCCACTTACCTCCCATCTCATGAACTATCTGAGTAAAACGAACAAGCCAGGCAGGGTGTTATTGGAGAATTAAGGACGAACTGGCGTAAGGGTTATCATCAAAGGAAGTGGACTCGGCTATCTGAGTTCACAACATGAACGAGGCTGTTTGTAATTCACGTATCGCTAATACCCTTGGGAAAGGTATGGATCAGTTATTCTTCCTCCAGCAATGGTTGAATTGTTGGGCAGACTGGGCTTTTTAATGTTGTTATGGGAGGTGGGAATGGGCTTGGCCGGGCTATTTCATCCCAAGACAAGCTACATGAGTAGCCCTCGCGCGATTACAGCAGATTATAAGACCAGCGAAAAAGAAAAAAAAACCTCTTTCAGTTTCTAAATTTCTGGCATTTAAATAACCCTTCTCAATTTTATTTCATGTCCGCGTTTTAGCATTAAAATGTGTCTGTGAAGATATGAAATTATATCTTTTCAGGATTCTAAGCATTTTTCAGCTTACTATATTCATAACTGCTGCCCGAATATCTGAGATAAAATCTTTTCATTATTCCATACATTATCCAGATTACGAACTTCTTAACACTTGTCTGGACTTTGGTAGCCCGGTCAGTTAGGGCTATAAATGGAATAATAAAGATATTTTTAAATGACAATAATTTATTTAAGAATTTCAAATAACCCATAAAGACTGAAGAAACTATGGAAATTAAACAAAAAAAAAAAGTATGCGAGAAACCATCTCTCGTTTTAAACATTTGCTGTCGCTCAATTACACCAGTAAGTAGACATCTCAACACCAAATACTTTTTAAAATTATAAATGCGTTACATACTTATGAATTGCAAATATATTTGACATGGAGTAAATTGTACACTTCCAGTAGGCTATCTTAATACCCTTTTCCTTGATGGCTTCTTATCATCGTTCTTTATTAGAACCCAATGAGAAATTTTCATGGAAGGTGGTGCGTCATGAAGACTGTTGGGGAGTCACGAATGAATTCACAGTTTTATTCTTAGACCTCCGAAACTACTTGCATGGTGAATTGCTGACAATTCCCTAAAACCACTCCATCCAAAAGAAAAAATGAAAGAAAAGCTTTGTAATGTCTGCTTGCTTGGTTGGCTGTTTGCCAAATCCAAATAATCAGTTCTATTTCAAACAATTCATTTTAACACGAATACACAGTTTAATTATCAAAAAACATTTCTCTTTCAAGCTATTCAGTTTAGTCAAACAGTTCTTATTCAAACAATTCAGTTTAGCATAAGTACGCAGTTCCCATGTCAATACAATTCTATTTCAAGCAGTTCAGTTTTGCATAAAGGTTAAGTCTATTTGACCCATTGATAGGAACCTATCAGCTGCTACCACTCCAGGTCAGGGTGGACCTGGGAAGGATGGTAATGAAGGGGTGCCCCGCATTTCCTAAAGCTCCAGCATTGCTGGAACCTCACTATCAGATTGTTTAGAGTCATATAATCAGGACACTCATGGGGAGGAGTCTTATCCCTCTGCAGAGATACAGCCAATGTATTCTACAGCCCCAGCTGATTGGGCAATTAAATTTCTGGGTAAAAGCATCAAGTTTTGATGTTGTTTGTATGACACAAAAGTATCTATACATTGGGACTCGGTGTTTTTGTTTATGCTTTTATTTAATTTTGTTAGTTTTTACCATCACGAAATATGTTGGTTATTAATAATACTAACTACAACATCACGGAAAATGCATTGCAATGTATTAAATCCAAAAATTGTCTGAAGAAGAAGAAGAAGAAGAAGAAGAAGAAGAAGAAGAAGAAGAAGAAGAAGAAGAAGAAGAAGAAACGCACTTTTGTATATGTCAGAAGATGAAAAAGAAGAGGAAACGCACTTAAGTGTATCTTAGAAGAAGAAGAAGAAGAAGAAGAAGAAGAAGAAGAAGAAGAAGAAGAAGAAGAAGAAGAAGAAGAAGAAGAAGAAGAAGAAACGCACTTTTGTGTATGTTAAATGGATATCCGTTAAAAGTAATGGCTAAAAAAGCCACAGTCTGAATAATGAAAAGTAAGTCCAATTTACAGAATATTATGATGTTGGATAACTTTTACAACCAGTATCGACACGTGATTGACAGCTCAGTCTTCGTAAAGCAATTTAAGTAAAGCGAAAAATAAAGATATTTTTAAATAATGCAGGCGAATTATGAAAGTGCGGGGTTATTTTTCCTGGAGCAAGCGGAGGTTACTCCTGTTTGCGTCTTATTTGCATCGTCAGTACGCATGCGTGCCTTGGTCAGCTGTAGGAGAAGAAAATGAAAAGAAGAATGGAAACGAGGCTTGCGCCCACGAAAGACACTGGATATATAGAAACGCACAGATATTTGCGGAAGGTATTGTGATATCATACACGTCACTGGTGACGTCAATGATAAAAATGACGGAAAACACGATAATGTACGGTTCTTTTCTTTTGGGGGGTTGATGATACGTCAAAATGGACGACAAATTCTAAGAGGAAGACAAAAATAGATTTAAAGACAATGTGATGTATATTTCGAAGCTTTCAGGCTAACCCACACAAAGCAAAGTTTCATTGTAAACTATTGACTTTTGAAATATTTTCCTTACGGACTGTGTACCATATGAATGAAATCTTATGATATATATATATATATATATATATATATATATATATATATATATATATATATGTTGCTTTTGTCTTTTTCTGCTTTTTTTTATTGTCCTCGATCTTGATGATGTCCAAAAGCAGAAGATCCCAAACCTTTGGACAGTATACACAAAGAAACCCTTAGTGCGTAAACAGTAAAAAGCTTACTAAGTAAAACCTAAATTAGCCAAAAAATTATATAGGTCTCTCTCTCTCTCTCTCTCTCTCTCTCTCTCTCTCTCTCTCTCTCTCTCTACATATATATATATATATATATATAGTGGGACTTAGAATACGCTGACGGTATCCCTATAGAGCGGTAAGACGCCTCCCCAAAGAGATTTCTTGCGTATGACAGGAAACTTTATCTAAAGGTGAGGCTCTATTTACGTATCTCTAGGAAGACTAAAATACCTCTTCACTGTCATTACTCCCAGGTGCACTCTGATCCGTAGTGGTAGTACATGTAAGGGTCCTATCTCTGGGTCAAATAGATCGGGTTGAATATTATCAGTATTTGAAAGGAATACTTCAAACCATACATGTGAGTAAATTATTTGTATTAAGAATTGTTACTGAAATATAGAATTGTTTAGAAGGGATTATTAGTTACCTGATGCCATATAACTGTAGACAAACAAACGATATTTATTAAACAGAAATAATTCCTTGGAAACATTGAATTATTAGTATTAGATAAGAATACCTGAAAGCATACAACTCTATTAATAACATTTGTACTAGATAGGAATACTTTACATAACTCTTAAGAATAACTGCCCAAAATGTTAATGTAAATGTGTGATGAACACAATTCCCTAACCTCTAGGTATGAAATAATCCTAAACGGGTTGACATGTTAAAATCAATCAGTCAATTATATATATATATATATACATATATATATATATAATTCCCGAGCTGACGTTTACTCGTAGGCTTCGGCTCGGGGTGTGTCATTATCCTGACGTAAAGATAGGTGGGTTTCGATCCCAGCTTGGAGTGAATCGCATGTCTAACCACGCTGAAGAGGTGTGATGCAACGAAACAATCTGTCTGTGGATGAAATATATATATATATATACATATATATCATCAAGTCGGGCCGTCAGCACAGATTCCCTTGATTCTCTCTCTCTCGCGCCATCAGCCCCTATGTGCCATCGCTCCTGGCCAGCTCTCTAGACGGCTTTTAATGTTCGCATTGAGTTGAGGAAAATAAGCTTTTGGTAGTCGGCTAAAACTCTTGGGTCAGTGTGTTGTAGTCCATTGGAGAACGTCGATTTTAAGTTTGTCCTTACCTCTCCAGGAGTGTCCTAATCGTCATACCCGGGTTTGTGCATTTAGAAGTAAGTGGCCATACAACCGCGATTTTATCATATTTACCAACCCCTCCGCTCAGGCAGGATGTGACACAAAGTCAATTTTTTAAGCGGAGTTTAACAGGTTTGAATTCAGAGTTTTCCTTCTCCTAGACTAGTTGCCTCACCAAGGCTGAAGAACCTAGTCTGCCCTATTATTTACCCATAGCTGGAGGGAGAATATTTGGATTCATACCTTTCCCAAGGGTATTAGTGCTATGTGAAATGCAATCAGTCTCGTCCAGGATTTGAACTCGTGTCGCCGTGTCCATTTCCTGTGACGATAGCCATTACACCACGGACACCTCGATTTTATAGTTCTCAACTAGCTTTCTCTCCATACGTTTAGTTAAAGTCCAAATGGTGCTGTCATACAGTAGTATTGACATGGCTATTATTCGGAAGAATTCCCGTTTTTATTATATATATATATATATATATATATATATATATATATACATATATATATATATATATAATTTTAAGAAAAAAACCATATTCGATCACATTAGGATAATAAATTTATTTCCATCCTGTTAAGAGCATAGATATGAATCAAAGACTCTAAAAAAATTTGATCTTCCAATTAGATCTGATGATGTCTTGTTAAAATTATTTTAGAGTCTTTGATTCATATAAATGCTCTTAACAGGATGGAAATAAATCTATTATCTTAATGTGACCGAATATTGTTTTTTACTTGAAATAATATTTACTCTGTGAATTTATTTACATTTAGCTCTTTACCAGGAATATTTAAATATTCGAAATTTGAATAATTCATTTGTACTGACGGAATTATTCCTTACTCCGGATTTACTGGATTGAAGAATACCTATATATATATATATATATATATATATATATTATTTTATGATTTTTTATTTATATAATAGAAAGATAACTGCAAACAGGTAGATCCTCCCAACAATAATCTGAGAGTAAGAACAACCTGTTTTAAAAACGCTTTCTTTATGCTAAAAATGGCAATATGGTTCCGTTCGTAAGTAGAGAACTCTTAAAAAAGCATTTAAACTCAGGTAAAATTGGCATCTTTGGCTCCCAACTTTATCGCAGCTACGAGTTCCATCTACCCTCCTGCACCGGGATGTAGCTTGGGGTTATATATATATATATATATATATATATATATATATATATATATATTTGTTCGAAATAATCCACGAAGGTTGATATGCCACTAAAAACAAAGAAACCAAATATATATATATATATATATATATATATATATATATATATATATATATATATATATATATATATATATATATATATATATATATATATATATATATATATATATATATATATATATATATATATATATATATATATATATATATATATATATATATATATATATAATGCCAAAGCCATACTTGTAAAAAGCAGGGTAGCGACTTGAGGATATCAGTGTTACTTATTTATGAATGTTTGTGTATATATTTATACGTTTAAGAGTTAGTGTGGTGACGTGGCGATATCGAAGTGAGTTCAAACTCCGGTCGAATTCTCTTTTGGACTTGGGAAAAGCATGAACTTCCTTTTCGCCCAATTATGAGTTTAAATAGTTCCAGTACAATTGTTCTACAAGGGCGGCTTTGGCATTAAATTATCAACGAAGGTTGATATGCCATTGAGCATTAAAAATCTGTACTCTATTTAAATTTTTCTTTATTATCGTTATTTATTATCTTTCTGAGGCAGGTTGAGGGAACGTATCAGTTGCCAAAAGAATATTTGGTGTTAACTGTTCACCGGCACAGAACATAAGCAGACTGACAGAAATGCGTTCACACACATACACGCACAGAACTTCGATGGGGTTCGAACAATTTTGAGCTCGATGTTGTATTATCAAATTTACCTCATAATAAACATATAAAAAAATATTTACAATCAAAATTTCGACGGAAAACGTAAAACATTTATATTTCTAAAGATTATTTTGATTATTTCAGCCAGAAATCAATTCTGGTTTGGTTTGGTTTGTTTATTTCGTTTTTTTAATGGCATATCAACCTTTGTACGTTATTTAATGCTAAAGCTATTCTCCTAGAGGAACAGTAGTGGTACTATTTAACCCATAGCTGGGAGGATAAGGAGTTTCATACCTTCCCCAGGGGTATTTGTCCGAAAGTGAACGTAATAGTGCGACTGGAGTACGAACTCGCTTACTACGATTCCGCAGTCCATCGCTTTAACCATTACACCACGAGGAAATCCCCAACAACAAAATCTATTCTTCTGAATTATTTTATTTGAAGGACTTTGTTTGTTGTTGGGGAGATCGATTTTCATGAGCCGGAAATAATTAGCCTCGTTATTATTATTTTTTTTTTTTTTCGTGTAACATTTCCAAGCTGTGACTGTATCAATACAACTGCATGGATGCACCACACGGATGCTAACCAAACACAAGCTGATAAAGCTAAATGGTAATTACGCAAAAATACTGTATGTTGTCTAGAAGCAATCCTAGAAGTAACACCTGACAAAACACCAGTTGTACAACTAATTGCCTCTCATCGCAAAAACAATTCAAGTAAGACGAACAATGCTGGAGAGGCAAGGATGAACTCATTGGTGACGTTCTCCTAGGGACTTCATGGCCGACCAACAAAGACATTGTCTCTGTGAAAACTCAAGATATGACCAGGAGCGATGTATGATAGGGGTAGATGGAGAGAGAGCGTCTGGGAACTCTGTGCTTCCAGCGTGACTCGATGATAATGATGAAAATGATGATGAACATTATTATGAATACTGTCAGCAAAAAAATATCAAAACAATATTTTAAAGCATGATAGTACAAAGCTATAAAAACACAGTTATGAGCAAAAAGGACTTATTCTGGAAAAACCCTTATTGCTTTGAAAAAACTTTAGAGAATAGCTTTACGGCGTGAACTAAAACCATGCTCTACCCAGAGTCACCGCTCTCTCTCTCTCTCTCTCTCTCTCACACACACACACACACACACGCGCACACATATCGTACTCCAGAGTATGTTCTGGACCTTGGTTCAGAGCGAGACTCCGAAAAGGAACAATGGCAGACTTGAGGCCGTAAGACTCCCAATTTCGGCTGGGCTACCTCCGGATGGGCGAGCTGCAACATTGACTCCTTTGTACCCTATATATGGCACTAGACCTTGCTATCTAGTTCAAGCCATAACCCAGCATACATACCCAGACCCATATTTGGCTTCGTGAAACTACTTGGCACATCAGGCTCACATTGCACCAAGTGAGCCAATGAGCAACATAAACCAGCAGGGTTCGAGTCTCGGCTCGTTCCCTACCTCCCCTTTATACTTACTTTAATCGGCCTTCGGGCTTTTGACCTTGTGTCAAGCATTGTCTGGTGGAAGACATTGGCAAATATCGGCCATAAGTATTTAGCACCCAGTGAGAATCGAACTTACAAATAATGGTCCCAGATAACCTTTCAAATAGATTTGAATATGTACAAATCTAAAATAAAAGAATTAGTACAACCTAAAACATCAAAATTACTAAAATAGCTAGAATACTGTGGATAGTTTTGCAGTATTAAAGAGACTGGCAGTTACTTGATCCCCAGTAAAATCCAATGCAGGAGAAACTCAATTATTATTGATAACAATCAACGTGTCTTTATATTTTTAGAAAAAAAATCAAACTATTTTCATTATTTATTTTAAAGAAACTCCCACGTCTTGGAAATTATAGTCTCAGTTCAGTGACGTCATTACTGGTATTTTCTTAATTTTTTTAATTCCTTTTCTTTTACTTTTGTTTTAAAATTTTTCTTGAAATCGAGGCATATTGAATTCAATCCAATTTATTTGGTTCAATTGAAATAGCGAGACATTCAAACGCGTTCATGCTCGCAGCACGTTGTTGCATATTTCGAAATGTTAAAGCGTGTTTGACCAGATGTCCAAGCGTCACGCAGTTTCTTGCAAACCATCCTAATAGACCTTTATCCTCACTGTGTGTCCTATACACGTGGAAATATGTCTGATTTAGCTAAGTTTACAAAGTATCAATAAACCATTGTCAATTAAATTTGATATGTATACAACAGTGCTTTCATTTAAGTCCCTATCTGATTCCTAGGGCCGCTGTTATTAATAATATTAATATATATATGTATATATATATATAGCGCTTTATATATATATATATATATATATATATATATATATATGTGTGTGTGTGTGTGTGTGTGTGTGTGTGTGTGTAAATGGTTGCCACTCACGCAAATGGAAGCAAAAGTAAGTTAATGCATATACGTTGAATTTCCTGGTTTTCCTTGGGGCTCTTGATGGCTTTAGGGTTATGGGATTCAGGCTGACGTAAAGTAAGCTGGGTTTCGATACCAGCTTGAAGCATCCCGCATGTCTAGTCACATTGATGAGTTGTAGGAGAGTTCCCGTGACGTTGTGGCTAACGTACAGGATTGCGACATTGTTGTAAGCAAATTCGAACTCCTGTCGTGCCATTACGTCCACTTTCGGACTTATACCTTTGGGAAAGGTGTAAACTTCCGTATTCCTCACAGCTATGTGATAAATAGTACCACAACTGATCTTCTACAAATATGGCTTTAGCTTTTAATAACCCAGGTTGATTGATATGCTATTAAACAAAGAAAACAACACGAAACAAACTATACCTAAAGTTGTAATTTTTTTAAAATAAATTTTAATGTATCTTTATTAATTAAATAGGCATGTGGTAGTGTATATAGTTATTACTTGGGAAGGTGAATTTTCTTCTCCAAAACGTGTTTTAGCCCAATCGGTTGGGGCTGTAGAATACGCCGACTGCATTGCTGCAGAGGGATAAGACCCCCTATGGCAACTAGTGTCCTGGATAGGACACTAAACTGCGGCTGACGGTAAGATTCCAGTTCTGGATATTTGGGGAATTTGGAGTGCCTATTCATTGCCATTACTCCCAGCTCCACTTTAACCCTGGAGTAGTAGTACCTGTTAGAGTCCCATCAATGGGTCAAGTAGAACTATTTAATCATTTACTATACTTGAAACTATTTACTTATGTGCAAACAAACAAGCTTTGGCTCGTTTAAAAATAAATTTACCTACAATCTATTTGTTTACAAATTATATATATATACATATATATATATATGCATGAACCAGATTTGGCATTAAATAACCCAACAAGGATTGATATGTCACAAAACCAACCAACCAACGAAAAATGTATCACCTTAAGTAAGAAGATTGTTCATGCCTTTCCCCGAGGCATTAGCTTCATAGTGAAAAGCAAAGAGGTGTGTCCAAGATTAGAACTTGACTCGTCGAGTTGATTTCTAATTGGTGATAACCGTTGCACTGCATGCACATCCGTTTATTCCCCGATGGACGTATGCTCTTTGCCAGATGGATCGAGGAGATGGCTGCCTTCAGTAAAGTGGGGCTTAAAATAGGATGACTGTATCCCCAGCAGAGGGGTTATACGCCCCCTCACAAAAGGGGTATACTTGGTATGACACTAGACTGCATCTAATGGTGAGACTCCAGTTTTGGAGCTATTAGTATGGTAGAGCAACCCTTTATTGCCATTACTTCCAGACCAAGTAGAAGTACCTGTTAAGGTTCAGTCTATAAGTTAAATAGATCCATTTAAAAATTACTCATATTTGATAGGACAGAGTAAAAAAAAACACTTTAGAAGTAATGTAAATATAGACGTTCAATGAACGTGATTCCCTAACCTCTAGGTATTAAATAACCCGAGATGACTTGACATACCACAGAAATAACCCAAGATGGGTATGTATTTCATTTCCTGGAATCGAATAACCATTCTTAAATTTAAAATTGGAAATATAAACTCTGTGGATATTGTTGACGATACCTTGGTCATCAGATGTTTACAGGATGTAATTTAAAGAGTTTATTTGATAATACTTGTATCAGTCGATTTATAAAGATCCAAATTGGTTTTGTTTGTAGCTGACATACGAATCCGCTAGTTTTACTAAATTGTTGTACCAGACTCGCTTGTCAACATGTAAATTGGGTAATTTTTGGAGGATTTCAAAGCCCTAATTCCTGATATAACGTAAACTTTTGGGTTTGACACTAAATTGAACCCTGTGGTAAAGCTTTAGTTTAAGCTATAGTACTGTGCAGACAAATGATTATTATTATTTTACACTTTGTAAGTATTTCCCACCATTGAAAACTGTTGGTTCTCTCTGAAGTCCCGGATTCTTCTTAGTATTCAAGCCAATCTCAGCAGTGTTGTGGCTTTGACAGTCTCAGGCCCTCTTTGGATTTCTAGTTTTCCCGTGGTTTTTCTATTTTCTTGGAGATGGTTCAAAGTATTCTAACTATGGTTGGTATTACTGTCACCTTTATGTTTCTCAACTAGCTCTCTAGCAAGGTCCAAGTATTTTTCAAGCGGTTGGCTTTCTTTTAATTTTGAGATCTGCAAAAACGATGATATTTACTAGCTGACATATTTACTTTTGTTAATTACAACTAGGTCTTCTGACCGGGATTGGCTGATCTGTTTTCATCTCAAAATCACAAAGAATTTTATTGTCCGTCCTGTTTTCTGGAAGAGTTTCTAGTTTGTGCATTCACCATTTGTCAGTATGTTTGACTTTTCGTCGTTTGCACAATTCCAAGTGGATTACTTCCTCCACCCAGTCGTGTCTACTCATATTCTTTCTCGAACATTTTCGTGTACTCACTTAGGTGTTGGACGTTCTCTCTCTCTCTCTCTCTCTCTCTCTCTCTCTCTTTCTATCTATCTATCTCTAATTTGGGAGGACGTCTTACCCCTTCCACAGAGAATTCAGTCGCTGTATTCGAAGCTCTACCGTCTAGGAATCATTTCTTTCGGAGCCTACTTCCTGCAATCGTAGGTTAAATAAAGACAGGTATAGCAGATCTCTTTGCTACATATTTTATAAATGCTTGGAAGCGAGTCTACTCAAGGTTGGTCGATGAAAGATCAAGTTACGTTAAGTCTGGTGGAAAAAGATTCTAAAATCTGAGAAAATGTGTCAGTGGTGATTTGAAATATTTGAGGTCTGCGGTCGGGTCATGGCTGTTTCTTGTGGGTGGTCAACTTACAAGCGGATGTGATTGCAAACAGTAAATGACGGCTCGTCAGCTGAACACGGACACGTTGTTTGCCAAATGAGTTACGGGCGGAACAAAACGTTTAGTGGGCGACTTCTCTATGAAAGCCACCGATGAGGCCGTCTAAGCCCACAGTAAATATATTTCAATTCACCTACACTGTTCACAAACACAAGTCTAGATTAAACACCAGCGTTTTTTATCGGGGAGGGGGTGCAGACAATAACGAGGACGACGACTCCAACAATAGATATGGTAAGAAAAAGAATACTTTTCCGGGTTTCCTATTTCGTTCGTATGTAAATAAGATAAAACAAATGCACACACACACACACACACACACACACACACACACACACACACACACACACACACACACATGCGTGCGCACACACACACACACACACTTGTGAGAAAGGAGACAATGATAATTCCCGTTTAAATTATGAAAATCCTAACGTATGAATCGGCATTACTGCTGAGGATCAGATTGTAGTATCTGTGCTCTCAGCCTTTGAAAGGGTCATTCTTCATTACTCTCTCCAGAATAAGAGCAGCGTATCTGTACCCTTAGTTATTTCTAAAACTTTAAATGAGTCAGTGCAATTTTGAATAAAAATCGAGCCTAATACCAATGCATTTTGAAAGAAATATTCACAATGAAACACAAGCTTGTGCAAGTGCATAAACCCCCACATTTCACTGTATATACATGAATAAAATGATAGAATACACTGGGCTCTTTAGCCTTTAGTCCGACTGGTCGAGAAGAAAGAAAACTGAATTCAAACCCGCTTTACTTCGTTCAAAATTGACCTTGTGTTACTTGTCTTCTGAGAGGGTTCGGTGGATACATACATATATACATATACTTAGTGAAAATTATGCCACTTAACCAACTAATTTATGCAGATATGAACCAGTTCAGTACTCAAATGGTTGACCTTTTTATAATAGAAGATACTGTAAGCAACCTGAAGATCACGAAAGCCACTTCGAACAACATTCCCCAAAGAAACAATCAAATTTATGCAGGAGCAAAATGAGTCAGTGACGAAAATAGTATCCCAAAACTCTATGAGAAATGAGTCTAAAAGGACAAACAAAAAACTATGAGATCAAACTAAACTACCAAAGAAAGAAAAATTCACAATGGAATGAAAATAGCGAAACAAAACAACAAAAACAGAGTAGACTGATAATACAGCCGAAGAAAATATACCCAAAAATATTTGCGAAGGAAAGAAGATTCGGAAGTTACTGGAATAGGATCCAACAATATAAGCAAAACAGGATACTTGAAAATATCGAAATAATTATACCAACAAGATGTTGGAAAAATCAAAAAAGTAAAATGAAGAATCGGATACAAATAAAACAAAATATTTCCCCACTCACCTGGGGCTGTAAAATACCCCGACTGCATCTCTGTGGAGGGGTAAGACCCCCCACACACACACACACCAACGAGTGTCCTGAATATGACAGTAAACCATCTAATGGCGAAGCTCCAGCCGTGAAAATTTGGGGATGTGGAGAACCCCTTCATTGCCATTGCTCCCTGGTCCACTGTGACGTGATGGTAGTACCTGAGAGAATCCTTTCTATGGTTCAAATAGAACTGTTTGACCATTTCAACTTTGTTCAAACAAATGACTCATACTAAATTGAATTGATAGAAAGAGAAGTGTTAAAATATTTAACTGTGAGTAAACAAATGACTGATGTTTAACTAAATTGTTAGAGATACATAACAATACTTGGAACCATTTAACTGTGTGCAAATAAAACTATTTATGTGGAATACTTTAAACCGTTCATCTGTATGCAAAATAGAATCATTGGTATTATATGAAACTATTTAGAGCCATTTTACTTTGCGCAAATAAATGAATGGTGGTAAACATTATTTGTGTTGAATAGCAATACTTGTAACCAAATATTAGTGTTAGATCGCAATAATTGGGACTATTTAACTATGTTGAAACAATAGCAATACTTGAGTGTAAACAAATTAGTTCTAACTCATTTAAAAATAAAATTACTTTTTAAAAATAAAATTACTATTCTCTAACAAATGATGTATGTATGACCATTTAACTGTGTACGAATAAATGACTCATGTTAATAAAAATTATTTGTGTAATATAGCAATACTTGAAATCATTTAACTGTCTTCAAACAAATGATTAATTGTAAAATAGAATTATTCGTGTTAGAGATACTAAGAACTATTTACCTACGTGCGAAAAAAAAGCTTTGGCTTGACTAAAAATGTTATCGACCAAATTCGTTTACAAACACTATATATATATATATATATATATATAATGTCTAGCCACACTGATGAGTTCTGATAGAACGAAACAGATCTGTCTGTGGATGACTATAGAGATATATACTTCCCTACCCCCGTAGGGTTGAGTTCTCTGGCGAAGAAGTAATCGTGTTGCCGTTAGCGTCTATTGCAAGCCTCTTCGTATATGAATTGAGGTCTTGGCAGCCGTTGAACGGATGTATGTAAACACTAGTAATTGTGATTCATAACAGTTTAAAATTTACTTCGCAGCTAATGGCTTCTCGTGGCGAATGGTTAGAAGTTTGGCGTGACGTTTGAGTCAACCGGGTTTCGATCCTAGCTACGGAAAGCTAATATCTAGGCACACTGATGAGTTCTGATAGAACAAAACAGATCTGTCTGTGGATGACTATATATATATATATATATATAAATATGGTTTGGTATAAAATAACCTACAAGTGATGATATGCCATAAAACCTAAACAAACAAATAAACAAAATATTTCCGGAGAAAGTTATGGGAACGAAAACAACATAGACGAAATTCCGAATGATTGAAACATTTGAAAAAAAGAACTGCAATGAATTGCAGAATTTACAGCGGCTACAATACGCACGTAATCAACACAGCACCAACCAGCTGCGCTATAGAATACACCAACTGCATCTCTGCGGAGGTGTAAGAATCTCCTAACATGTGTCCTGAATATGACATTACACAATCTGATGGTCAGGCTCCAGCCTTTGAGGTTTGGAGAATGCTCTCATAGCTCTCAGGTCCACTCCGACCCGGAGTGGTAGTACCGAATAGGGTCCTCTCTATTTAAAGTGAGTGCAAACGAATGACTTATGCTTAATAGAATTGTTTGATTATATTTCGTTGTCTCAATAGCATATCAACCTTTTGGGTTCTTTAATGCAAAATCCATCCTTCTCGAAGGACAGTAGGGGTACTATTTAACCCATAGAGAGGAGGATAAGGGGGTTCATAACTTTCACTCGGGTATTTGTCCGAAAGGGAACGTAATAGCGCAATTGGATTTCGAACTCGCATTCCAGCGCATTAACCATTACTCCACGAGGTCACCCACCCACTGAATTGTTTTACTGGTATTTACTTGAATTGATAGTGATATATAGCAATACTTAAAACCATTTAACATTGACTAATGCTAAATTTAATTGTTTGGAATAAAGCTGTTTGATCATTGAACTGTGTGTAAAAAAAAAAAGTTAACGACCATAGGCTTCCTTTTCATTAGCAACTACACCAAGGTGTACGGGATGGCGCTACCCCTTTCCCTGGATTGCACTACTTTACCCTTGATCCTTACCTTATAATGCTGGGTGTTAAGCAAGGTGGTATCAAATACCATTTTTGAGTCTTTGGTATGACTCGACCTGGGATTGAACCCTGATCTCCCGGGCCATTAGCGAACACTCTACCCTTTAGGCCAAATATTTGAAACTGTTTAACTTTGTTGACTTAGGCTTACAATTCATAAATATCTAATATATAAGAATAATCTGGATTTGGCATCAAATAACCTATAATGGTTGATATGCCATAAAACAACACCAAACTCTAACCTGGTATCAATAAGAACAACATTCAAGAAAATAGCAAATTGTAAGACACCAGGCTACAATGGAATATATGAATTCGAGTTCCTCGATGGCTTGTCTCGGCAAATAAGGAAATGTTTACAAGACAGAAAAATACTAAAATAGCTGACAAAGGGGAAAAACTACACAAACCCAATCATTTTGAAGACTATAATTTGTAGTGTGATGTGCCCGTGGTGTAATGGTTATCGTCGTAGGAAATGGATACGACGACACGAGTTCAAATCCTGGACGAGACCGATTGCATTTCTCATAGCACTAATACCCTTGGGAAAGGTATAAATCTAATTATTCTCCCTCCAAGTATGGGTAAATAGTAGGACAGACTGAGTTCTTCAGCCTTGGTGTGGCAACTAGTCTAGGAGAAGGAATACTCTGAAATTAAACCTGTTAAACATCACTTAAAAATTGACCTTGTTTCATATCCTGCCTGAGCGGAGGGGTTGGTAAATATGATAATTTGCAGTGTGATGGTTATAGTAAAAAATAAGCTCGGCGAACCATGTTCGAATCTTGAACGAGGCAGTTGGTGCTTCCCATCGAACTAATTTCCTAAATATCGATCTATTCGCTCCGACTTTGATATGAGGGTTGAATTGTTTTCTTAGGGTAATGGCATATCAACCTGTGTGGATTATTTAATGGCAAAGCCATCCTTATAGAAATAGTGATACTCTTTAACCCATAACTGGAGGAACAGGGCTTTATTTGTCTCTGCCTCCCACCAGACAGGACTTGACACAAGATCAATGCCCCGAAGGTCGATTATCGTGAGGATTAGGGAAGGGGAAGGTCAGGCACGAGCCGAGGCTAGAGCTCTGCTTGACTATGCTGGCCATCGGCTAGGAGAACAGGGCAGTTCATTATTTCACCAGTAAATATAATAGCACGACGAGAACTCGAACTCTCAACGATATCGCAGTTCAACACGTTAGCCACTAGACTCTCCCTTAGCTATAAGTAAATACTTCAGCAGCCTGTACATGATGTAACAAGCAGTTTAAAAGAAGGAAAACGCTGAATTTGAATTAGCTGCATTCCGTTTAAAAATTGACCTTGTGACGTATCCTGCTAGCAAGGTAGAGCTTATACTACCTAAAGTAATGTGTTATGAAAACGTTTTAAATTATACATAATGTTGTGGCTTGAAGGGCCAGAAATGAATAACACAAAGACATGTAAGGTTTACAGCAGTGTATATTTACGGAAATACAGACAGTAGCGGTTACCGGTAACTGATTACACTCGCTTGCCTCGTTTATCGAGCCAGTCACTCTTTATAGAGTCGGAGAGTACCCATGCAGTGACGTCATGGGATATATCACTATAACACATACTAATAAGATCATACTTATAAGATCAACTTTTTGTTGAATTTTCATTCAATTCATACAAACTCTAATTGGTAGTTATAAGTACAAGTGCACAGTTTCTCGTTTAAATACTGACATTTGTTGAAATACAGTTTTTTGTTTATACACAGTTAAATGTAAAAACAGTTCTATTTCAAACAGTTCTGTTTAGTATGTCAACAAAGTTGAATAGTTCCAAATATTACTATTTATCGCAAACAATTCAATCAAACATCAGTTATTTGTTTACACACAGTTAAATGATAAAACAGTTCTCTTTCAAACAATTCAGTTTAGCATAAGTACACAATTTTTTATTTACACACCGTTACATGTTAAAACAATTGTTGATAATTTAGTTTAGCATAAGCACTCTGTTTAAATGTCAAAAAAGTTCTATTTGACCCATAGTTAGGATCCGATTAAGTGCTACCACTCTAGGCCGGAGAGGATCTGGGAGCGATGGCAATAAAGGGTACCTTGTATTTCCCAAAGCTTGAGCATTACTGAAACCTCACCATCAGATTATTTAGTGCCATATCCAGGAAACTCTTTGGTGGGGTTTTACTCTACTGTAGACATGCAGTCGGTGTATTCTACTGCCGCCTGGGCCATTTCTTGTCTCGATATTTAGCACAAGATCTGGTCTTCTAGTTTGGATTAGGTGATCCATTTATGTTTAAAATTTTATCTCTTATATAGGGGATATAATCATCGGATAAAACATTATATATATATATATATATATATGTTGGGTATTACCTACCTTTTCAGCATAATGAGCTGTTCCATCTGCCATATATGGCAGTAGCGGAGATCAGTCTGGGAAGAATAAGCCTACAAGTCAGACCAGAAGAGCCGTTCCTATTGTTGAAGTATATTATTACTCTATCACTAATCCTATGTTCTTATTACTAACAGTCTCTCTCTTGTAAATACTCTTTCCTGTAAATATAACTATTTTCCTTACATATCGTGGTTTGTCTTATTATTACTACTACTTGTGTTCACTAACCAGAACACAACAATATATATATATATATATATACGGTTGTGTGTTAGTCAAGAGATTATCAACCACTTTCGAGCATGTTTTTCGGGATTACTTTTAAGATTTACAGATAGAATTGTTGACAACAGTTTTTTTTTGCAAAAACCATTGCTATCGGGAGCATAAATCATCTCTTGACCAGAAGGTGGAAACTTGGCTCACATTTAAGAGAACTACATATTTGTCACGCGCATAGTCACGGGAAATATTTTGGCTCGTAATAAAACACCATTAAAACAGCCTCGTTGTGGATTTGCCGGTAAATAGAAACCGGGAGGAACGAGGTTCAGGCCATAAACTCTAATGCACGTGCGAAATCTACGTTGAGTTTCATTTGACAAGGGAGGTAACCTTTGACATGAGTCGTGTTTCGGCGGGAACCCCGGTGTTGGCAGGAAGGGAAACGTGTTCAGTGATTTTAGGCGAAACCTTACATTTTTAGGGAGGAGTAGACACAGCTGGGTGAGTTGGTGAAAACTGGGGATGTGAATGATTTAAATGAGAGGAAGAAGAAAAAGAAAAAGAAAAAGAAAGAGAAAGAGGAAAAAGGAAAAGAAAACGAATAGCAAGTGTAAGAGAAAGAAGAAAACAGAATAAGAAAAATAAAGAAACAAAGAGGGAAATAAAAAAGAAATGAATGAAAGCAGAGGAAGAAAAATATGATCAACAATGAAGAAGTAAACCGGGAAAAGTTGATAATAGAAAGAGAACTTAAAAAGAGAAAGAAAAGAAATGAGAAAAAGAAAAAAAAAGAAAAAAAAGAGATAAAAAACAAGAAATGACGATAATTAGAAAATAGTAAAAATGAAAAGAAAAACAAAAAAAAAATGAAGAGAAAAAGGGAAAAGAAAGTGGGAAGAAAATAAAATAAAAGAAAGAAAAACGAGAAAAAAGAAGAAACAAAAGAGAGAATGGCCGAAAGCAAAAAAAGAAAAAAAAACTATGATTGAAAATTTAATAATAGAATAAGAAGAAAAAAGAGTAATAATCAAATAAAAATGAAGTAAAATGGACAGATAGATGGAAAGCAAAGAATGAAAACATCTGAAAACGAAAGAGAAATATTGAAAATAAAAGTAATCGGAGGAATAAGAAAAATAGAAAAAGATAGGAAAAGAGAAAAAAGAAATAATACAAGAGAAAGAAGAAAAGTAAGTAAAAGGAAAGAAAATAAAAATAAAAGAGAAAAAAAGAAAGATAAACGAAAAAAGAAAAAGTATAAAGTAGAAAAACCAGAAAGAACAAATAAATGAAAAAAAAAAGAATAAAACGAAAAAAAAAAAACAAGAAAAAAAAGGAATTAACAAAAAAGTCACAAAATAAAATAGAAATAGAATATTAGGTGAATTTTAAAGAATTTTTTCTTCAAGAAGTGAAAACGTTAATTTTTTTTAAAGAAAGCAGGTAATGAAAAAAAAAAAAAAGAAATAGGAATGATTGAAGAAACAACAAAACAAGGATAAATGATGAAGATAAACTGAATGAAACTAGAATGAATTTAAAGCAGGACTTAAGAAGAAATTTAAAACAAAAAAAAGGTACCACCAAAATAAACTAAAAAAGAAATGCAACCGAAGAAAACTAAAAACAAATGAATGAAAGAAAGAAGAAGGTTTGGTTTGGTTTTATAGGATATCAACCATTGTTGATAGGTCAGATGCCAAATCCTGTTTTACATATATATTAGATATATGTTTTGCAAACATATTTTGTCGATACACACAGTTAAATGACCCAATAGTTCTATTCCTAATATTTTAGCATAACTTGAAGTTAAATGTTTCCAAGTATTGCTATGTATCTCCAAAAGTTCAATTAAACATGAGTTATTTGTTTACATAGAGTTAGATGATTAAATAGTTCTATTTCTAACAATTCAATTTAGCATAAGTCATTTGTTTGCATACAGTTTAAATGTAAAACAGTTCTGGGTGTCCCATAGATATGGCCATATCAGGTGCTACCAATCTATCAAGAGTGGACCTGGAAGCGATGGAGTACTCTGCGTTTCCCAAAGCTCCAGCATTACTGGAGCCTCTCCATTAAATTGTTTAATGTCATATCAAGCACACTCGTTTGTGGGGGTAGTCTTACTCCTCGGCAGAGATGCAGTCAGTGTATTCTATGGTCCCAGCCAAGTGGGCTTAAAGAATAAGGAAAATGAAAAAAACGGCTGGAGAGAAATACGGCAAACGGAAAGAAAACCTTTGAGAGGACTTAGGATTAATAGACAATCACTGAAATCATCTGTAAATTTTTCAGACGATAAAGAAACGCGATTTTTCTATTTTTTTTTCTTTCTTCTCGGGTATAAAAATTATCTCCATTGCATTTGATCATCTTACCAATAAAGTGAAATTTGTTTAACTTTGTTTAAATATTGATTGATTTTGTCTATCTCTATGAAAATCGATACACGATGGAATAAAATAAAAAAGAATATATAATAAAGTTTTCATATCACACTCCTTCCCCCCTCTCTCTCTGCAATTATACTTCTCTCTTTTTTATACCTGTTTATCTCTCTTTCTACACCCATATATATCTTTATTCTTTACACCGATATATATCTCCTTTTTCATACATGTATCGCTCTCTTATTCAAATACAAATATTATATTACATATACTATAAACTTTACATAGAGCACTCAAATTGGATAATTAATTTTGTTACTTACTTTTTCTCCTCGTCTCTAAGTTTTGGCTGTTTAGATATATGGAAGAGCTAAATGCTATAATTTGCAGCATCTAATAGCTCTTTGGCGGAAAGAAAAAATAAAATAAAATAAGTAAGACTTTACCCAAATTAAAACTTAAATAAAAAATGAACGGAAGAGGGTAGGAAAAAAAAGAAAAAAATTCTCAAGAAGCTATGGGGGACAACATGGTGGATGTGAAATAAGGTGGATGAATCCAACGCTGGGTCAACAGTGAGCCTCAATAGATACTGAGTAGAAGAACTTCCGTGTTCAACGGCCAAGGTCAAATAGTTAAGTCAGGGAACTATTGCTACCCATCGATAAGTATGGCGTCTATTGAGGTGGGAAAAATAGCTAAACTATACTTTTTCTGTGTGTTACCAGCTTATGAGTTCTTTAGCTTAAAAAGTATTCCGTAACGTTTCTGACAGGTGCGCAGATTTTAAACCACCCTGGGTCTGGTATAACGACACTATACTAACCATGATTAAAAAGGCAAATCGAAACATAAAACAACATGGAACCCAGACAACAGGACTGATTGGAAGGTACTTCCCTGATACCCAACATGGAGGACCTGAGGGTCATCCTGCTAATGTTAGCTGTTTTTTAAGGTACACGAACGATGACCTAAATAACCAGACAAACCAGAGACACCAATGCAGAAAATGGACTAGGGAACACAACAAACTTGAAAATCACTGTTTTTTGGTTCAACCCAACACAAAGAGTGTAGGAAAAGAATGATAGAAAACTGGGAAGAATACGCTAGGTTTCAGCCAAAGATTCGCTAAGTTAGAACGAAAATATAGAAAGGTTGGTTTTCTGACCTTGAATAACGAAAAATGAATACTGAATCAAAGCAACAAGATCCTCATACAATAAACGACACTCCACATACAGAAAAAATAAAGAACACTGCAACTGAAATGAACTGCAAAGTAATAACTATCGAAACACTAGACACCCAAACCACACAAAACAAACACTAATACAAGAAGAAATGATGAAGAAAATTTAAAGAAAAAGGACTAGACTACCTTTGCTAAGAAACCAAGACTGGAGAACAGTCAAGCCCCAAACTAAAAAAAAGAATAAACGAATTATTGACTCATATCTAAACGAAATCAAACGAATGAGTCTACTCTGGAGCGAAATTAGTCCGTGATGAAATCGGTGTTCCCCTCAAGAACACGAACAGAAACTCAAAAGCTGGATGAGAAATTCGACAGGAAATGTAGATACGAAACCTACGTCAACAAGAAAAAATGATAAGACAGAGGAATAACGTTGGGACATGTTGGGGCGAAAAGAAAAAAAACAAACAAGTAAAACGAACAATACAACTCGAGGAAATAAACCAGAAGGTACTGGCGAAAGAAGGAAGACTAAAATGATATCAAAACTGGATAAAACAATACAAAGCAGGACATTTCAAAAAAGCGAACAACATTTCTACCAGCATGTAAGAGGAGAATGCACGAAGACATACAAACAACCGGATTACAAGGAAACAAAACAATTTTGGAGCAAAATATGGGAACGAATAGAACATAAAAGAAAATCTAAATAGGTAAGCAACATGGGGAAAGAGTTAAAAGAACTCAAAGAAGGACCGAAAAAGAAAATAAACCTCGATTCACTCAGAGTAACATAAAAAGTACCATGTATGTCAGCATGACAAAGGTGGATACAGACTTAAAAAATTCAATTCCATTCATGACAGACTGGCTATCGGAATGAATAGATGCTTACAAGAAACAGATATACCCAAAAGGATGACAATAGGAAAGACTACATTAATCCAAAAAGACCTTCGAAAAAGGAACCGCCCTAACAACAACAGACCCATGACGTGCCTACCGGTGATTTGGAAAACACTAACGGCACAAATTCGCTAATAAGCCACGGACTCTTTCCCGAAAAACAGAAAGGATGCCTCAAGGGAACCAGATGTACAGGAGAGCTACTATATATTGATCAACACATCTTCAAGGAGAGCAAGACGAGACGGAAACAATCATCTACAGCAAAAAAAGGGGTCATTAAAACTTATCAAGAAATTAAATATTTATTTAAAATCTACCTAATAAAATTGACCTAGTCAGTGAAGCTGAATGTTTAATGTTTCATGGACATCTAAACAGCTGGACGTAGAATGCTGGACGTAGAAGGATCATTTTTCAGACTATATCATTTTTAATGTATTATAATTATTATAATATAAATTACATATAGTATGTTTTATAGCTAAGTTAATATTGGCCAAAAAAAATTTAGACCGGAAAAAAACATTCTAAGGTAATTTTTTTCCTGTGACCGCAGTTCATTTCCATTTCACTTTCTTTTGCTTTCTTTGTTTAATGTAAAATCAACCTTCGTGGGGTATCTAAAGCCAAAGCAATCCATGTAGAAGAACAGTTGTCATATTATTTAGACTATAACTTGGGGGAATTAGGGGGTTCATGCCTTTCCTTAGGGTATGGGTCTGAAAGTTACTTCCACTTCAGACAACATCTGCTATATTTCTTACTCCGAAGCCATTTCACAACAGCAACGTAGGTTTCATTTTTCTTCAATTTTATTATCTAATTTTGAATGAAACTTAATCTTATGTCATTCTTAAATTTTTGTATTAACTTCCTCTGTAATTACTTTAACATTTTTATTTTTATTTTCATAAAAGAATTCTTTTCACTTATGCACATCTTTTTTCCTACGATATGAATGACCGTCATCGTAAAAAGATCTCAGAATCATATTTTCAATAAAAAAGATGAATCAGATAAGATTAAAAATTGGATTTTCTTTTGAATTTCAATATTTACCATTAAATGAAATCCTTTTCTTTTCTTTCTTAGTAAAAAAAACAAATTTCGAGTTTTTACCCTTTTCACCAAAATTTAAGCAAAACATTCTTATGTAAAAATTTTAAATTATCGGATTAAATGAAAAAAAATGTTACACTATGCTGTTACTTTAAAAAGAAAATGTTACGATGTTACGACACTTTCAATTTAAAGAAAAAAATATGCTATAAGAATTATTAAATTTCACGTCCATTTAATTTTTAAAATATTTCGTTGAATTATTTCGTTTTTCAAAAAATTTCATGGTTAACAAACGAAACTTTCTGTAAAAAACAAAAAAACGATTTCTATCAAGGGCCATTAGATTTCATGTCCATATATTATAATATATTTCTTTTCATTATTTCGTTTTAGAAAAAAAGTTTATGATAAATAAATATTAATTTTTTTAAATTTTAGGCGGTTGTTTTATGCATTGATTTTCTGTTAGCCTCTGGGTAGCATTACTAGTCAATAAGTTGGCGACCATAGTCGAGGGGGGATCGAAGGCTCCCTTTTCAATAGCTACTGCACCGAAGTGTAGGGGAGGGTGCTATTCCTTTCCTTGGATTGCTCCACTTTACCCTTGATTTGTACCTTATAATGCTGAGTGTTAAGCAAGGTGGCACCAAGTACCATTTTTTGAATCTTTGGTATGACTCGACCTGGGATTGAACCCCGGTCTCCCGAACCATAGGCAAACACTCTACTCATAATATAATTATTCATTTTGTTACTCATTTTTTCTCCTAACCTGTTTTTATAACTGATTATGTAAAGACTCTAACAAACGTTGTTAAGTAATATAGCAGGCTCTTTAAAACCTTGTTTGAGACGAGAGGAAGCACCAGTTTTAGTGACACAATTTCCTGCAGAACCCGTATCCTGTCAAACAGACAGGCTATTGCTTTCCATAGATAGATAACATAATAATTATTCAACCAGTGATTAATTATAGTATTACACATGTAAAATGCACAATTAAATTTCAAATCTAATTAAATCAAATCAAAGACTCTTGAAACAGAAGACCATCTTCAAAAATTGTTTAAGTGATTTTTATAATCTTCTGTGTGTATGTGTATGCTTATGTTATGATTTTCACACACACACATACACACACATATATATATATATATATATATATATATATATATATATTCTTATGCATATTCTTAAATATACATTTTCGGAGAGAGCGAGAAAGAGAAAGAGAGAGACGATGATAAGGGTTAGAGAGAGAGAGTGAGAGACAGAGAGAGAGAGAGGCTATAAAAACAATAGGGAAAAACGAGTGAGGTAATGATCGCAGGATAATCCCGAAATCCAAGCCATAGCAATAAGCAAACGCACACATTAAAAATAGAGAGTATCGGTAAAAATCGGCCAGACTACAGCGTTTGGAAACAAACCCAAACGAAAAGTCGTTTAAGCGAACGGGGAATCGAAAACAGAGGAAGAAAGGGACGTGCCGATTGACCAAGGTGATGTAAAGATGTACTGACAAAGTCGGCAGACATTTTTTTTTTTTTTAGTTTGGGTTCAGCAAATGAGCTAGCCTGCCTTCGCTCACTAAAGAAGGTTGTATCCGATAAGTCTTAGTGCAGAAGAATGAATGAACCTACGGCATTCCTTCCAAAAAATGCGAGGAAGGAAAACACAAATATGAGGGCCCCTCAAGTAAAGACTGTCAGCTATCTATCAGAAACAGATGAGTCCGACATGTCGAATCTCTTTCTCTCTCTCTCCTTCTCTCGTGAACTTTTATTATCAAACTTCTGATTTATACACACCATTCTACTGTTTGATATACTTGTCCGTTAATTGGTGCATGCACCATTCCACGCAAAAATAAGCGCCTAGTTGATTGGACATTCCACCTATCATGTTGTTATTAACATTTGTTTGTTGTTTTTGTAATAAATGCTCCGGTTCCAATTGCAACATTGGGCCGTGTAGGTCTTTTACATTTGCTGAATGAATACTGACTTCTTTATTTTTTCTTACATTTGTGTGGACCGAACATTGGCATGATAGTTAGAGTGCTCGCCAATGGCCCGGGAGAACTGGGTTCAATCTCAGGTTGAGTCATACCAAAGATTTAAAAAATTGTACTTGATGCCTCCTTGCTTAACACTCAGCATTATAAAGTACAGATCAAAGGTAAAGTGGAGCAATCCAGGGAAAATACGCCGTCCCTTTTACCTTAGTGTAGTAGTAATCAAAAAGGGAGCCTTCGAGTAACCCTTTACTAAGGTCGCCAACTTCACTTTACTTACATAAGTGCGTCCGTATCTCAAGGGAATATACTAGACATTTAAGGGTTTGCACGTGGGGGTCCCAGAAGGGCGTTTCTTTTCCCTTTACCAATAGAATTCTCTGGGCTCGCAATAATACATATATATACATATATATATAAATCTATTTGTATATACAAATAAGGATGCATCGACAAATACATATATATATATACGTATAGCAAACGATGTTTGATGAAACAACACCCATCGCTATTTTAACATTTTTATGAATTCAGTGTCCTAAAGAAGGTTATTTCAGGCGATTTGTTCAACGTCAACATTCATAATAAATTCGTCAAATTTTGGATTTTTGTTTTTTCAACTTTTCTTTTTATATATATATATATATATATATATATATATATATATATATATATATATATATATATATATATATATATATATAAATGCATATATACATATATGAATGCATATACACGTTTTCGTATATATATACATATATATTCTTATATACATATATATTCATATATATGCTTTTATATATATATATATGTCTATATATATATATATGTACACATATGTATACATATTTATATATATATATATATATATATATATATATATGAAAATATACAGTGAGGAAAAAACACGAGGTTTTCAGAATTTGTTTTGCAGAAATATTTGCCAATGTTAAACGTTTTGGTTTTTAGATCTCCATCAGTTTAATTTTGGCAAATATTTCAACAAATATTAATCCTCTGAAGACTTTTTGACCTGTCAGCTGGGGCAGTAGAATACATCGACTGCTTCTCTGTAGAGGGGTAAAACTTCTCCAACGAGTCTCCTTTATATGACACTAAACAATCTGATGGTGAAGTTCCAGTAATGTTGGAGATTTGGGGAATGCGGAGTACCCCTTCATTGCCATCGCTCCCAGATCCTCTCTTGCCCGGAGTGGTAGTACCTGATAGGGTCCTCTCAATGGATCAAATCGAACTAAACTGCTTACTTATGCTAAACTGAATTGTTTGAAATATAACTGTTTTGACATTTAAACTGCATACTAATGCTAAACTGAATTACTTGAAATAGTACTGTTTTGACATTTAACAGTGTGTAAAGAAAAATCTGTACTTATGATAAACTGAGTTGTTTAAACTTTTATCAAAATGAAATAATCCGTTGTTAAATGACCCGAAAGGGTTTATACGCCGTAAAAGAAAAAAACAAAACAGAAAAAACAACCAACCAATCAAAAGACTTCGTGGGTTTTTTGTCTGTTTACATTTTTATACTTTCGGGTTAATTTAAATTTTTCCATATATATATATATATATATATATATATATATATCTTTCTCAAGCTTTGCAGAAAAAATCGGAATTAGTATTTAACTGTCACCATAAATAAGAATATTTATATTCTAATTTGGTTTCAATATATGTCAACCATATATTAGTTTCCCTACGGTATTTCTTTTCAATTCATGGAATTTCTCTCTTTTCTTTTGCAGTCGACATCAAGGAATTTTAAAAAATGTACTTGATATATTTTGGATTTTATAAAATAATTTAATTTATTAATTTGAAATCTTTCCACTTTTGGGCTACCGTTAAAATATCACGCAGTGCGTTAAAAAAGAAAAAAACATTAGAAACGGGTATTTAACCAAGACCACTGACTCTAGTTTCCATCTACCCAACCATCCTACCCGATTGACAACAAATGTACCGAAGAATTCTTTTTGAACAAAAAAAAAATATATATATATATATATATATATATATATATATATATATATATATAAATCTCACGTTGACAAAGTTCAGCGCCGTTTGACTTGTCCACTCCTTATGTTGTCCAATATTTGGACCAGAGTTGACGGATTCGGAGTCACTTAACATCTTTTTTCTTAAAGACAACAATGAGACGTGTTGCTATCTTAACTGGTTTGTATATAAGATACGTCCCTAATAGTCAAAAGGAGGATCGGTACTAGGTGCTAACAAGATCTGGCTCTTTCAAAAGAAATTTCAACTTGTAGTGTCACCAACGCCTGCTTAAAAGGTAATGAATTTGACATCTCAATTAATAGTTCATTTTGAAAAAAGGATACTTCCCCCCACCAACCAATATAAAACAGTTGACACCTAAGGCAATGAAGCCGAAGAGCAGAGTTCAAATTGTGGACGGGGCAGTTTGCCTTTCTCTTTCGTTTTGAAACTTGTGGGAAAAGTATGAATTCCTCTCTTTCTCCTATACTATCAGCTATTGATAAATAATAGGGCAGTGGGAGTTCTTTAGCCTTGGAATCATAACTTGTCTTGGAGAAGGAAAAAACTCTGAATTCTAAAGCAGTGTGTGTGAGGCTAGGAATATCGTCCTATAAAAATCTACTTGCTGCGAAACTGCAGTACCATCGCAGACGGTGGTGTGGTTGCAGTCCTGTGCACTTAAGAACGCAGGATACTTTATATATATATATATATATATATATATATATATATATACGTGTGTGTGTGTGTGTGTGCTGAATAAGATAGCTATAAACAGAGGGAAACGAATCGAGTGATATATGATAAAAGTCTTTCAGAGATAGATAGATAGATAGATAGATAGATTTGAAAATTCCAATGGTTATGCATCCCCCATATATATATATATATATATATATATAGAGAGAGAGAGAGAGAGAGAGAGAAAGAGAGAGAGAGAGAGTGTGTGTGTGTATGAAAGACTGGTAAGCATAATTAATTTTTACAGCTTCATCTAATAGTAATGAAATTATAAATGTATTATTAATTGCTGTCTAACGTCCGTAAATTGAAAGCCTGAGTAATTGATAAGAAAACCACAAAGAAAATAAATCTTTCTTAATAGCCACACAAACAGATGCACAAAATGATGTCATAACAACCAATTATATTAAAGTATCAATTTATAAGAATGGCAAGAATAGTTTTTGCGAGAAGACACAGTTAACCACGTAGTAATTGAATATTGACACAAAAAAAGAATACAAGACTAGACATAACTTGGAGGGAAAAGTGATCCACTGGGAACTGTGCAAGAGATTAAAATTAACGATGCAGACAAATGGTATACGCATGAACCATAATCTGTCATAGAATATCAGATGCATTAAAATTCTCTGGGATTTTGAGATATAAACTGATCACCTAATTCCGGCCAGATGACCAGACCTAGAGTTAATTGATAAGAAGAAAGTGAAAAGATATACAAATATGTGGATCTTTCTTAGCTGAAAAAACTTCGAAACATAAAAGTGACGATAATACCAATTGTTATTGGTGCTCTTGGAACGGTCCTGAAAGGTCTGGAAAAGAGAATGGTGGAATTGGAGATCAGGGTTACGATCAAGATCTTCTCGACTGAAGTACTCTTAAAATCAGCTAGAATACTCCTGTGAGTCCTGGATATCTGTGGACATTTGTTGTCCCTCAGAGATCAGAGAAAAACCACCAGTTGAAATTGGTGAGGAAAATGTCGCATCGAGTGATAAATATAATAATTACTCAAGATAACTGAAAATGCCCTCGTAATGTTATGGCTAAAGCACTGGGCTGCGAAGATGCAGTAAGCGAGTTCGAATTCCAGTCGCTCTATTACGTTCCCTTTTAGACGAATACATTTGGGAAAGGTATGATTCTCCTTATCTCCCCGCCAGCTATGGGTTAAATAGAACCTCTTCTAGAAGAATGGATTAAGTAACTTTTGTGGCTTTCAATAACACAAAGAGATGTAAGGTTTACAGTATATATATATATATATATATATATATATAGAGAGAGAGAGAGAGAGAAAGACAGTAACGGTTACCTGTAACTGGCTAGATTCGTTTATCGAGTCAGTCACTATTTATTGTATCGGGGAAGGTCCATGCATTGACGTCATGGGTTTATAACTGATGTGGACCCTGGTAGGGACCACGAAAAGACAACTCGGAACATGGTACAAGTTTAAAGATATATTGAAGTAACAAGATACTGAGAAAAGTGATGGCGTAAACTAGGCTTACGTGTCAGTCAAATATTGGTATACTATCCAATCTCTTCGAGAGTACTTGGCTCTCGATTAAATAGAATTTGGAAGAGTCCATGAATGGGTAGATAACGGTCCTATAACAATAACAATAACCCAAGAAGGTTGATACGCCATTGAAAACAACCAATCTTACCAAACCAAACCAATCAAGATAATTGCGCTTATATCTAGCTTAAGATAGTATAAGCAATTGCAATATAAAGCAACTGAAAATAGGATGAAATAGATATTAGCAAAGGAAAGATAAAGGTAAATAAATAATGATCAAACCAACCAACTTATTTGGCAATTCATAATTCTAATTATCACTTATTTTCCTACTCGGCATTGGGTAAACAACAACAGCCCGAGACTGACATGAGAGACCTTGTAGCCTTCAGTTCAATACGATAACCATTTATCTACGTAGAAATCGTTTTCTTCTTTATTTATCTATTTTTTTCAAATTAGTTATTAAATTGGTAGGGTAAAATGATCTGTTAATCAGAGCTTTGGGTCTTAGGCGTCGTTGTCTTTCTTAAATACGTCAGACCTGATAAGGTTGTGTAAAATACGCAACGGATAATAACACTTCTCCTCCAGAAATACTGCGAGAAGATGTCGCTATCAGCCGGATTTGAAGCCATACTGTTGGTTATCTGTGACAGCAACGCGTTAATCTCGAGCCGGGGTCACGTGATAGGGGATGTCAGAAGAGATCTTTGGGGCCCTGGTAGGTATAGGTGTTGCAGTCGGTGAATTAGACTTAGACAAAGGAGAAAAAACAGAAGAACGGAAAACGTATATATATATATATATATATATATATATATATATATATATATATATATATATATATATATATATATATTCACATCCATTTTTATTAGATTCTTTAAAATAAACATTTGGATTAGTGCAAGTATTCTTTATTCTAAGTGTTTTAATCACTCAAAAATTCTACGTTCATATAAAATTATGTAACATTTCTATTAATCTATTAGTCTGGCACAAGGTTACAATATAGAAGCGCTTCTCGAGCATTGAATTCAACCTATTGGTAACGTAATATAAGATTGTATATAATAACAAACCGCAAAGAAACCTAAAAAGTGTTTTATGCTTTTATAGAAACCTAGAAATTTTAATTGAGACTCAGAAAAACGGAAAGGATAATCTCGGATTATGATATATACATGCATTGGAATATTTCATATGTAGAATATATGAGTGGTTTCATATAATTCTAACGGAGAGATCTATTTACCGGAA
Organism: Sepioteuthis lessoniana; assembly: GCA_963585895.1. Lineage (NCBI taxonomy): Eukaryota > Metazoa > Mollusca > Cephalopoda > Myopsida > Loliginidae > Sepioteuthis > Sepioteuthis lessoniana. The sequence goes on along the minus strand of OY757937.1, from coordinate 16,854,750 downwards.
ATTGGTATGACGGTTAAAGTGTTCGCCAATGGCCTGGGAGACCTGGGTTCAATCCCTGGCGAGTCATACCAAAGATTAAAAAATAGTACTTAATGCTTCCTAGCTTAACACTCAGCATTATAAGGTACGGATGAAGGGTATAGTGGAGCAATCCAGGGAAAGGAGTAGCGCCCTCCCGTACACCTTGGTGTAGTAGCTATCGAAAAGGAAGCCTTCGGTTCACCCTTAGCTACGGTTGCCAACTCTACTTAACTTTTACATATAATAATATAGAGAAAAACTCACATACAAAGCAAATATATGCGTAAAATCAAAGAAAACTCAACAGATAGATAATATGCCATTTATTTCGACAAGGACAATGCATCTTACCTCCTCAGATAGCTTCGTAAGAATGCAACAGAAAATACAAACAGTTTTTTTTGTGGGGATAAATTAAAAAATTTATATATATATATATATATATATATATATATATATATAAAGAGAGAAAGAGAGAGAGAGAGAGAGAGAGAGCGGGGAGAGATAAGAACATAAATAGATAGATATGAACCATCTGGAACATATACACTAGAACAGGTCGGTATTTATTCGACTTCCAACTTAGTTAGATTTGACATGAAGCCATTTTATCGTCAGCAGTGGGGACCAAGCACGAATCGAAACTCGTGCCTGTCCCTTTACAAAAATACTTGGTAATCTCGGTTATCGTCAATAGGAGCGCCTCAGGCGCCAAGTAATAAACTCAACCCTATCTCTTTTAGATAAAGACCCCAGTGCTGCTTAGGAGGAAGACCCCGTGGGACCAGATGGTTGACTTTAAAATTCCGACCCACCCAATGTGAATGCCAGCCCGAGAATTGAACTGTGATAGATAGATAGATAGATAGATAGATAGATACGAGAGCTTTTATGTGTGCGTGTGTACCTGTGAATATAGGTGTAAATGATAGCGTATATATGAATGTGCATGAAAGAGTTGAAGGGATAGAGTGTGCGTGTGTGTTGAGTTTTATCCCCCGGATGTCAGTTGACATTTTCGAATGCAAAATTAATCAACACTTGGGTAAATCAGCGATTACAAGCTTATCCTTTTGTCATCCAGCCACCATTATGTTGGTTTATTATTAACGTTGCCGGAAGTATCCTTCCAGTTCTATTAACTGTACATATGTGGCTTTGTATAATGTAGCCCTGTCGGCGGGACCAAGAATACGCCGGCTATATTCCCTGTAGAGGGGGTAAGATCAACACTACACCCCACAAAAGGTTGCTCCAGGTTACGATATTAAATTGCATCCAGTAGTGAATCTCCAGTCGTGGAACACCTGGGAGAATGAAGTCACCTCTTTATTTGTAGCGCAATAGGACGCTTTGATAGATTTTAATTTAGTTAGCCAGGATTTGATCACAGCTTGAAGCACCTCGGATGTCTTACAACACTGAAGAGTTTTGATACAACGAAACAGTCTATCTGTGGATGACAATATATATGCTTCCCCTCCCCCAGGTGGTTGAGTGAGGAATTACTGGCTGGCATCTACGCGTAAATGCATGAATTGGGGATTCCGGTAGCCGCTTCGATTGACGATAATCAGTGGTAAGGTATCCGACGTGCATAAAGTCTGCCGGGTTTCGATCCCAGCTTGAATCATCTCATGTATGTAGCCACACTGAAAACTTGTGATATATCGAAACAGTCTGCTGTGGATGATTATACATATTTAACCTTTTTTTTTTTCAAAAAAAGATTCTTATAAGTAATTTTTTTTCTTGGGGGCTTTGGTGAGTTCTAAAAGAATCCAAATGGAATCCCTTTTGTAATTCCCCCCGCCACACTACAGAGCTGAGATAGGATCGGTGTGATATGTTATGGATCAAACCCAATATGTAGGCCGTACAAAGAAAAAAACTGAATCTATTGACCACTCAAAGTCCGGTTTCCTAATTCTAACACCAATAAAATATAAAGAAAGACACGATAAAATAGGAGATTGTATTAATTGGAAAATATGTAAATTCTGTGGAATATGTAAATTCAGTGGAATATCGTAATCTGAAAAATGGTAAAAACATCAACCAGAACCATTAGCAGAAGTAAAAACAGCTACTATTCTCATGAACTTTGCTATCCAAACTGACAGAAAAATAAAGACCAATAAATCAGATATAATGGTTAAGGACTAAAAAACATGACTTGTAATTTATTAATCATATTTACCAACCCCTCCGCTCGGGCAGGATATGACACAAGGTCAATTTTTAAGCGGAGTTTAACAGGTTTGAATTCAGAGTTTTCCTTCTCCTAGACTAGTTGCCTAACCAAGGCTGAAGAACCTAGTCTGCCCTACTATTTTACCCATAGCTGGAGGGAGAATATTTGGATTCATACCTTTCCCAAGGGTATTAGTGCTATGTGAAATGCAATCAGTCAAGTCCAGGATTTGAACTCGTATCACCGTGTCCATATCCTGCGGCGATAACCATTACACCACGGGCATATTAATAAAAATTACTAACAGATAATAACATATCAGTCAAAGAATGTCATAAAATGAGTAAAGACAAAGACCAGGAAATGAAAATTTAAAAAAATGTGGCTACTTAAAACTATCTCAGTGCCAGTAATAGTAGGAGCACTGGGTATGATCAAGAAAGCGACAGATAAATACATTACCAAGATACCTGGTAAGTCCATATAAAATACAAGCAACTGTTATTTACGGAACTGCTTATTTCCTTCGGAGAGTACTATCAATGTCAATTGCAACTAAAGGAAGCAACAATAAATAAAATGCAAATAATCACGGCCTTTTCTCTTCCAAGGTGTTAAGGGAAGTATTTTAAGAAACCAAAAGTAAAGCAGAAATTTTAACGAATGAAGGATGGAAGGATGGAATGAAATAATAATGATAATAAAAACTTTCAAAAGAGAACAAATGATAATAATAAAAATAAAGGAAACCTACAAATATTTGGGGGTATTGGAAACTGACACCATCAAAAAAGTGGGGATGAAAGAAAGAATTAAGAAAGAACATTTCGGGAGAACCAGAAAGCTATATGTCGGAAACCTTATCAAAGGAATAAATACCTGGGCTATAATCATCGTAAGATATTCGAGACCATTTTTGAAGTTGACAAGAGAAGTACTTAAACAAATAGACCAGAGTACAAGAAGACTAATGACCATGCAGAAGGTATTACATCCCAGAGATATATATGTAAGTCAAGAAAAGAAGGAGGAAGATGACTTGCCAGCATTGAATACAATGTAGACGCATCAATACAATGGTTTGAAGACTGCATACAAAAGCGTGAAGGAAGACTGATAACAGCCACTAGAAACAATACTGACAGCACGACGACCAAGAGAACGACAAATAATAACGAGAAAACAAAAATTGGAAGATAAAAAACTCTATGGACGTTTTAATCGACTAATAAGCAACATCTCACACGAGAAAAACTTGACGTTGTTAATAAAGGGAAATTTTAAGATAAAAACTGAATTTCTCCTGATAGCAGCATAAAACAATGGTATAAGAACCAATTATATCAAAGCGAGAATAGATAAGACGCAACAAAACAGCAAATGTAGGTTATGTGGTGATAGAGACGAAACGATCAGTTACGTAATAAGCGAATGCAGCAAATTAATGCAGAAATAGTATAAGACTAGACACGACTGGGTGGGTCGGGGGATCCACTGGGAATCGTGCGAGATGGTAAAATTTGACCATACGAACAAATGGTATATGCACAACCCAACGTATGTCATGGAAAATGACACACACACTCCTCTAGGATTTTGAGATACAAATGGATCACCGAATTTCGGCCAGAAGATCAGACCTTATAATAATCAACAACAGGCAGACCACAGAGTAAAATTGAAAGAAAATCAAAAGAAGGATAAGTACCTCGACCTTGCTAGGAAATTGAAGAACCAGTAGAACATGAAAGTGATGATGATACCAATTGTAATTGGTGCTCTTGATACAGTCACCAAAGGATTAATAAAGGGACTAGAAGACTTGGAAATAAGAGGACGAGTTGATATCTCTCTCACTGATACCAGGCGGAAGCGAGAAGACGACTGGTGTTTTTGGAGAGTCAACAGGAAGATGTGATTGAGTAAAGACGTACTGTTGAACACCAACCACGAAAGTGCGAGGAGACGAAGGTTTACGAACCCCATTTTCGGAGGTGCGCTCCAAAGGGAGTATAAGACTAGACTTGACCAAGCGGACAAGCATGTAAGAACCAGGAAAAAATTCAAGGTCTGTGTCTGTTCTCTTTTTACTCTCCAGGATATGTTGCTTGTCTTTGTTTAGTTGACGCGGTCGTTTCAGTTTCCATACTCTCTATCTTTCTCCCGGCGGCTACCTACAAGTGGCAGTACACCAGTCGTCTTCTCGCTTCCGCCAGGTATCAGTGAGAGAGATATCAACTGGTCCTCTTATTTCCAGGTGCCCGTGGTGTAGTCGTTATCGTCGTAGGAAATGGACACGGCGACACGAGTTCAAATCCTGGACGAGACTGATTGCATTTCACATAGCACTAATACCCTTGGGAAAGGTATGAATCCAATTATTCTCCCTCCAGCTATGGGTAAATAGTAAGACAGACTAGGTTCTTCAGCCTTGGTTAGGCAACTAGTCTAGGAGAAGGAAAACTCTGAATTCAAACCTGTTAAACTCCGCTTAAAAATTGACCTTGTGTCATATCCTGCCCGAGCAGAGGGGTTGGTAAATAGTACCTACAAGTGGTAGTACTGAATAAACCTTTGGGTAGTTAAACAGAGTTTCTGGCGTTCATTAACTTTTACTACAGCAGGATCACAGCGGGGTCACAACGGGGTCAATTGTAATTGGCACGCTCAGTACAGTCACCAAATGATTTGTACAGCATTGTTGAGATTGGCCAGTATACTAAAAAGAGCCCTTGCTATTAAGAGGATTTTTCTGTTTCTGCTGACAGTAGAGAGAAAAACAAAGAAAGCAAAAAGATATACATATACTTAGATCTTACCACAGAATAAGAAATATACTGTGGAACATGAGGGTGACGATAATACCAGTTGGAATGGGTGTAACGGTCTCCAAAGGCTAGGAAAAAAAGTTTGGAGGAATTGGAAATAAGAGGAAGAATGGGGACCATCCAGACCACAGCATTGTTAAGATCTGTTAAAATCCTCGGAAGATTCCTGGAGATCTGAGGATATTCCAAGTAAAAGGACACTTTTGTGAAAAGCTCACAAGAAGTGAAATGAATAATGATAATAATAATAATAATATACAACAGAATAGTAAGTGTCAGTTATGTGGTGACAAAGACGAAACGATTAATCACATAATAAGCAAATACAGCAAACTAGACAAAAAAAGTACAAGACTAGACATGATAGGGTAGGAAAGGGGATCCACTGCGAATTGTGCAAAAGATTGAAATTTGACCGTGCTAACAAATGAAGAATCTGTCCAAGACAATGAGGCATATAGAATTCTCAAAGATTTTAACCGATTACCGAACCCCGGCCAGAAGACCAGATCTAGAAGTCATAATAAAAAAAATGAAATTAAAGAGAAAAAGAGAGAAAACTTGCCGTTTTATGGATTTTGCCGTTTTAGCGGAACACAAAGTGAAAATCAAAGAAAACGAAAAGAAAGACAAATATTTAGACCTTGCATAAAAACTTGGAAAGGTGTGGAGTATAAATTTGACAGTGATGCCAATTTTAGTGATTAAAAGGGCTGGATAACATGGAAATAAGAGGACGAGTGGAGACCATCCAAACTTCTGCATTTTTGAGAACGTCCAGAACACCGAGAAGAGTCCTGGGGACTTGAGGAGACTTGCTGTCACTCAAACTCCAGTGAAAAACCATCCGCTAACGATGATGAGAAAAACTCTAAAGGAGTAAATAATAATGAATTTTAACCGTGCAACTAAATCGTATGTACTCAAGCCAAAATCCTTCCAAGAATATGGGACTCATGAAATTCTCTGGGAATCACCGATGGAAGACCAGAAGAAACTTGCTGCTTAAAGGATTTTTCTGTTCAGGCTGTGACCACAGAAAGAATATTAAAGAAACCAAAATAATAGACCAATTCTGGACCTTGCTTGAAAACTAAATAAACTGTAGAACATTAGAGTGACAGAGATACTGTTGTATAGCCGCATAATAATGAATAATAATAATAATACGGTTGGCGACCGTAGTCAAGGGTGACCCGAAGGCTCCCTTTTCAAGAGATACAACATCGACGTGTAAGGAAGGGCGCTACTCCATACCCTGGATTGTTCCACTTTACCCTTGATCCTTACCATATAATGTTGAGTTTTAAGCAAGGCGGCATCAATATAAATATAAGCGGAAACATAGTCAACAATAATGACGACTTCAATGAACGAACGAACACACTTCTTTATGAAGATATACCTCTCACACTTTATTCTCGAAAGGGGATGTTTCTTGTGTATGAGAGGTGAGTTGGGACAGACTGCTACCAATTGACCCCAAGTTCTTCTGACCATAGCAGCACTTCTTTCCCATTCTGGCTGGGCTGCTCAACCGTGGGTCACTGGGGGCCCAAGCACTCTGTCTGGACCTGGTTCTCACTCCGCTGGCATCCTATCTCCAACTCACTCAAGCCCTCTGTGTCCTGGTTATACATCACCTGCTTCCGCTTATTTACACAGGTGCATCTCTTGATTGACGGCTCGGTCGAGAGTCACTATGTTACAATACCAATTGTAATAAATGCATTCGGAACAGCCCAAAAAGTCTTAGAACGGGGACTTGAAGAAATAGAAATCAGATGAAGAATAAAAATGATTTATTGAGATCAACTACAATACTCAGAAGAGTCCTAGAGACCTGAGGTGATTTGTTGTCACTCAGACTCCAGTGAAAGACCGACCGTGGGAAAAATTCACGTTGAGTAAAATAATATCAAAGACTACATAAAAAAAAGTGCAAAGGAAGACTTATTATAGCGACTAGAAATAGCGCCGAAAACATAAAGATCGACAGAACAACAAGGAAAGAGAAATGGAAAGAAAAACAACAATAGATATATTTCGAACGACAAACTGACGAAACCTCACACGAGAAAACCTAGATATGCCTAAAAAAAAGGAAAAGTTTAAAAAAGAAATTGAATCTCTTCTAATAGCAGCACAAAATAACACCATAAGGACCAACTATGTTAAAGCGAAAATTGAAAAGGCGCAACAGAAACGTAAGTGTTGGTTATGTGATGATAAAGGCGAAACGATTAACTACATAATAAGCGAATATGGCAACTCGCACAAAAGTGGTACTAGACTAGACATGATTGGGTAGAAAAGGTGTTCCACTGGGAATTGTCCAAGAAACTGAAATTTGACAAGACTACCAAACGAGAATCCTTCCTGCTGAACGAGACATACAAAATTCTCTAGGATACTGAAATACAAACGAATCCCCTAATCTCGGCAAGAAGACCAGTCCTAAGTAAAAAAAATGCAAATTGGCGACTGTAGTCAAGGGTGACCCGAAGGCTCCCTTTTCAAGAGATACAACATCGACGTGTAAGGAAGGGCGCTACTCCATACCCTGGATTGTTCCACTTTACCCTTGATCCTTACCATATAATGTTGAGTTTTAAGCAAGGCGGCATCAAGTACCATTTTTTGAGTCTTTGGTATGACTCGACCTGGTACTGAACCTCGGTCTTCCAGACTATTGATGAACCTTACTCATTCAGACCTAGTGATAATTAATTAAAAAAAGAGAACCTGCTGTCCTGGCAGACCAAAGAGTGAAAACCAAAGAAAGAGACAAGTAGTTAAACCGTGCCAGATAACTAAAAAGTTATGGAACATGAAAGTGACGGTGATACCAGTTGTAATTGGTGCACTCGGGGCGGTCCTCAAAGGCTTGGTAAAAAGACTTAAAGAACAGGACATCGAAGGAAGTGCTGAGACCATCCAAACTTCAGCATTACAAAGATCGACTAGAGACCAGAATACTGAGAAGAGTCCTTGGGACTTAAAGAGACTGGCTGTCACTCAGACTCTAGTGAAAGATTATCAGCTGATGTGAAAAATTCACAAGGTGTAAAATAATAATAATAATAATAATAATAATATGTGAAAAACTCTTGAACATGCAAAATAATAATAATAATACGTGAAAAATTCTAAAAAGAGCAAAATAATAATAATAATAATTCCGAAGAAACAAAAAATTACTCGAGACAAAACTCTATAGTAGGAATCTTATCAAAGGAATAAATACGTAGGTTGTCCCCCTATAAGATACCCTGGACTATTCTTGAAGTAGACCTGAGCAAAACTTAAACAAAAAGACCAAAGAACAAGAAAAACCATGCATTAGGCCTTGCATCCCAGAGATGACGTTGACAGTCTATATGTGTCAAGAAGAGAGGGAAGAAGGTGACTTGCCTGTATTGAAGAAAGCGTTGACGCATCGATACAACGACTCGAAGACTACATAGAAAAGCACGGAGGAAGACTGATTACAACCAGCAGAAACAATACTAACGACACGAAGATCAAAAGAACGACAAAAACCAGAAAATGAGAAGATAAACAATTCTATGGACGTTTTAAGCGACTCAAAAAAAAAAAAAAAAACGGGAAACGGGAAAACATGGACGTAGCTAAGAAAGAGAGAAACTGAATCTCTCCTAATAGCAGCACAAAACGACGCCATAAGGACCAACCATATCAAAGCGAGAATAGATAAGACGCAACAAAATAGCAAATGTAGGTTATGTGGTGATAGAGACGAAACGATCAATTACATGATAAGCGAATGCAGAAAATTTGCATAGAAGGAGCATAAGTCTAGGCACGACTGGGTGGACTTCAATATTTTACACAATTCCCAGTTGATCACCATCAACTGGGAATTGTGTAAAATATTGAAGTTTGACCATACGAACAAATGATATATGCACAACCCAGAATCTGTCCTGGAAAATGAGACACACAAATTCTTCTGGGATTTTGAGATAAAAACGGATTATCTAATCATGGCCAAACGACTAGACCGTATAATAATCAACAAAAAAGACAGAACTTGCAGAATTGTGGACTTTGCTGTCCAGGCGAACCACAGTATAAAATTGAAAGAAAATCAAATGAAGGATAAATACCTCGACCTTGTTCGGAAATTTAAAAAAACTGAAACACGAAAGTGACGATTATACCAATTGTAATTGGTGCTTTTGATACAGTCACCAAAGAATTGGTACAAGTACTGGAAGACTTGGAAATAACGGGACTGGAGGAGACTGTCCCAAATACAGCATTGTTGAGATGGGCTAGAATACCGAGAAGAGTCCTGGGGACTTGAGGAGACTTGCTGTCACTCAAACTCCAGTGAAAAAACACCAGCTAATGCTGATTTGAAAAACACTCAAGGGTTAAAATAATTGTAATTATAGAGCATTCTCTAAGACCTAATTATGTCAAAGCAAAAACTGATTCTACACCAGGGAATCATATGATTCTATACAAACAATTTATTATAATCAACAAATATGAATTGATATTTGAAACCATATAATTGCCGATAAACTTTTTGTATTAATGTCAAATAGTTATGTTTGAAAATATTAAGTATTGGATTAGAATATTTGAAATCATAAAACTTTATGAAATAAGAATACGTAATTACTAAGCCTCTGCATTAGATGCAGTTTGGTGTTATAAGTAAGTAAAGTTGGCGACCATAATCGAGGGTGACCCGAAGGCTCCCTTTTCGATAGCTACTACACTAAGGTGTAGGGGAGGGCGCTACTCCTTTCCCTGGATTGCTCCACTTTACCCTTGGTCCTAACCTTATAATGCTGAGTGTTAAGCAAGGAGGCATCAAGTACCATTTTTAAAGTCTTTGGTATGACTCGACCTGGGATTGAACCCAGGTCTCCCGGGCCATTTGCGAACACTCTGACCATTATGCCAATGGTGTTATAATCAATAAATAATATTTTAATAAACATTTATTTAATAAATAAGCTTTAGATTAAAATCTTGTGAAAAGGAAAAGAAAAATTTGATATACCATAATTTAAAATATTAATTATAATGTTGCAGATAATATTCTGATGGATACATGAAATAAGTTTTTGAGCAAATCTTAATTTTATAAAATAAATATTTCCTAAGCATAACTTAGATGATTTCCTATAATTATATTCAAATTTTTATCATTAAGGGTTTTCGGACTATTGTCTTCATCTTTATTATTATTTCCGCAACGTTTCGACCGATATGTTCTCCGGCCTTCTTCAAGTGTTTGTCAAACTCGGGAACCATCACGAAACTTCGAACTACGTCTTTTATTGAATCCACAGGGGTCGCCTGTTCTGATTCCGTTAGCCATAACCGGGTACAAGTGTTAAGTATTCCTGTATTGTTACAGGAATACTGATATAGGAACATTGATATATATGTAGGCATCAACAAGAAACATATTCACTACTGTTGACATAGAGTCAATTTTGATATTTTCTGAGTCCTATAAAAAAAAAGAAAATAAGGAAAACAAAACAAAATTATAATTCTTATTAAGTTACACATGGCAACAAATTTTTTTTAAGATTCTTATAAAATTTCTAAAAATTTGTAAAATCCACAGCAAATACTGTACACTTTAAAGTAGTTTTCGAACACTTAAGTCACGTGGATTTCAAACAGAACGCTATTAACAGTTATAGAATACTCTGTCTTTTTCTCATATTTTGGTTTCATTCTAAAATTGAATATAATTCAGAAGATACAACATTAAGTATTATCATAGCCCTGATGATGGTTTAATATAAAAGCCGAAACGTTAACGTTTCGGAAATTATTCAACTAAAAATGGACTCATCTTTTGAATTTCTCATTTTTTCATATTTCTCTCCCTCTCTCTCTCTCTCTCTCTCCTTCACATTTCCATATACCTATTCTTTATTCTCTGTCTCTGTCTCTCAACCATGTATATATATGTATTCTATATTCTCTTTCTCTCTCTCACACACATGTACCTAAATGCATTCTATATTCTCTCTCTCCTTTACAAATGTACATATATGTATTCTATATTCGCTCTCTGTCTCTCGCTCTTACACACATGTACACATATGTATTCTTTATTCTCTCTCTCTCTCTCTTTCTCTCTCACATGTATATATATGCATTCTATATTTTCTCTCTCTCACAAATGTACATATATGTATTCTATGTTCACTCTCTCTCTCTCTCTCTCTCTCTTTCTCTCTCTCTCACACACACACACGCGTACATATATGTATTTTTTATTCTCTCTCTTTCTCTCTCCCCCTCTCTCTCTCTCTCATGTACGAGGTGCATACAATAAGTTTCCAGACTTCTTTCATATGGGCATTTAGAATTGTCGTAGACTCTTGAAAATTCAGTATGTTATTTCTATACATCTTATGAGATGACTGACCAATTTTTATGATTTCAGCTTCAAAGGAACAGCTACAACAGGAATTGGAATACACTGATCGTCACAGCTGAAGAATTTCAAAAATGCAATCTGGACGTGAGTACAATTTCGAAGAACGATATGCAATAAAATTGTGTTTTAAACTTAAAAAAAAATGGCACAGAAACGTATGGAATGCTTCAGACTACTATTCGATCATCTTGCATGAATCGAGCATCAGTTTTTGAGTGGCATAAGAGATTTAAGGAAAGCAGGGAGTCTGTGAGGGATGACAAGAGGTGTGGGAGGAGTAAGGAAGTCAAAACACTAGAGTTGATTGGCCAAAGGGTTAGTGTTAGGGTTACTATGTTGAGGTTTTAAGGGAGTTCAGGAAGAGATTCCTAGGGAAGAGGCCAGCACTCTTCAAATCGGGTCAGTGGCATTTCCACCAGGACAATGCACCAGTCCACGACTCCATCCTTTTTTAGCAAGATGGGCATTAAGGCAGTTCTTCACCCTCCCTATAGTCCAGACCTTGCTCCCTGTGACTTTTGGTTATTCCCTAAGCTTAGAGGCTCTCATTATGAGACAATTGAGGAGATGAAAAGGCTGTGACGAAGTCATTGACACGCTCACACAAGAGGACTTCCATGGGGTCTTAAAGAAGTTGTTGGAACGGTACAAAAAGTGCATTGCAGCCAGAGGAGATTACTTCGAAGGGGACAAGAGTTTCATGTGTGTACTATCAATACGAAAAAAGTGCCCATACGAAAAAATCTGGAAACTTATATGCACCTCGTATATATAAGCATTTTATATTCTCTCTCGCTCTTTCACAAGTACATATATGTATTCTATATTATCTCTCTCTCTCTCTCTCTCTCTCTCTCTCTCTCTCTCTCTCTCTCACACACACATGCATGAATTCTATATTCTCTCTCTTACACACATGTACATATATTGGCATCATGACGGGTTGTGTTATCTCTCCACTACTTTTCGTATTGGTAATGGAGATGATATTACGTAGAGCCGATGTCAACACCAATCAAATAACCGGTCCATCTATAAAGACTTTTATGGATGATGTAACACTAAATGCAGAATCCAGATCACACATGGAACAATTGGTGACCCGCCCCCAAGAGCTCTTCAAATGGGCTGCTATGAAAATAAAGCCTTTAAAATGCCGAAGTTTATCGTTGCTGAAAGGAAACTGCAAAGAAATAAAGTTTTCTCTCAGTGGAAACGAAATCCGTACGATTCGCGTAAAAAGCGTTAAGAGTCTCGGTCGCTGCTATTCCCTACCACTTATTGATCGACATCGTTGGCAGGACCTAAGGAAACAGCTACAAAATGGATTACGCTCCACTGATAAATGTGACCTCATGAACAAAGATAAAATATGGTGCATTTATTTTGGATTAATTCCTAAATTAGCATCGCCATTGCAAATATATGAGGTATCACTTACAAAAGTTGAAACAATGGAGCGGTTAATCAGTAAATTTATAAAAAAAAAATGGTTGGGAGTACCTAACTCCTTAATAAACATGGCACTATATAGTTCATCAAAAAAACTAAAACTTCCAACGTTGTCACTTGTTGAGGAATATAAATTAGGAAAAGCGCGACTCTTCCAAATGCTGCGTGACTCTCGCGACCCACCGGTGAAGAATGCCCAGCCTTCTGTGATAACCGATCGGAAATGGAAGGCAAAAATAGCTGTTGAGAATGCTGAATCGGCCCTCAGGATGAAAGAAATAATTGGCACTGTGTCAAATGGAAAAGCAGGTCTAGGCCTACATCCACAGTGTTGGTGGTCCAAAGAATCTACGGTAAACAGAAGAAAAATGGTATCGGAAGAAATCCACCATCTTGAGGAAGTTTTGCGTTTTGCTACAGCTGTAGGACAAAAGAAACAAGGCGCATGGACTAAGTGGGAGAGTCCAAAAGACAGAGCTGTCACATGGAGAAACTTCAAGCACATGGAACCAAAGAAATTAAGTTTCCTCATAAAAGCAGTCTACGACGTCTTACCAACACCAGTCAACCTTCATGCTTGGGGGTTAACTACATCCGACCGATGCAGTGCATGTGGGAAAACTGCGAGCCTCAAACATAATCTCCCTGGATGTGAGTACGCTCTAAGAAGGTATACTTGGAGACATAACGAAGTCCTGGAAATGTTTTCTGAGGTTTCAAAAAATGTTGTGAGACTGCCAATAAAGCTCAAATATTATCAACAACAGAGCAATTCAATTCGTTAAAGAAGGAAATATTTCGAAAATTGCACGTGAAAATGTGCGTAAACCATCATTGCTTGAGGGCTGCACGGACTGGCATGTCGCAACCGATTTAAAACATAACTTCATATTTCCAACTGTAATAGCGTTAACAACAAAGCGTTCAGATATTATCATTTGGTCCGTTAAAGCAAAAAAAAAAGTTTTCGTTATTGTGTTAACGGTCCTTTATGAGGAAAATTTCGACTAGGCACATCAGTGTAAGTTGGAAAAATATGAAGATCTGCGAGAACAATGTGTCAGGAATGGCTGGATTACGAATGTATTTCCTATCGAAGTCGGATGCAGAGGTTTTATTGCCAACTCAACCTCCGTTTTCTTGACTAATCTTGGACTTCCTCCATCAGACAAGAGGAAATACATAGAAAAGATCCAAGATAAGGCTTTAACTGCATCAGCGTGGATCGGGCAATCCTATAGAGCGACAACAATCTGACAAAATCTGGTGGTGTCGTGAGATACTCCTGGGGCGTTCTGGGTTAGTGGTAATGATGCTTCGGCCCACGAAACCATGTCCAAACCCAGAGTCATCATCTGATGAAGGCTTTGTTAGAAGCAATGCTGTTGTATAAACATCAGTTATTGTATTATACCTACTATGTATTCTATATTATCTCTCTTTTTCTCTCTCTCACATGTACTTATATGTTTTTTATATTCTCTCTCTCTCTCTCTCTCTCTCTCTCTCTCTCTCACACACAATCATGTACATATATGTATTCCATATTCCCTCCCTCTCTCTCTCTCTCTCTCTCTCACACACACATGTACATTTATGTATTCTATATTCTCTCTCTCTCTCTCTCACACACACACATGCATATATATGTATTCTATATTCTCTCTCTCTCTCTCTCTCTCTCTCTCTCTTACTCTCTCACACACTCATACATGTATTTATATATTTACAGATACTAATTAACCTTGCATTTTCCACAGTGAATTATTATTAATAGTAGCATTCACGTTGAGTGTTTTTCACACCAGTAGTATCTAGTGGTCTTTTCTGAACTTTATGTGGCAAAAGTTCTCCTCAGCTCTCTAGGACTCTACTCAGTATTCGAGCCAAACTGACCAGAATTCGACTCTATAATTTGAACCTTTCTTCGGTAAAGTTCAAGAAGGTTCTTTTTTTCTTTTTTGTTAATTATCTCTTCGTCTAATCTTCGCGTTGAGATTAGGTTATCTGATTCTATCTCAATATCCCAGTGAACTTTGTGCGTCTTATTCTCCAGGGAGGATTCTGGTTTCTGCATCTACCATTTAGTAGTATGGTTAAATTTCAGTTTCTTCCACAATTCCCTGTGAATCAACTTCCCCCACCCATTCCGTGTCTCGTCTTGAAAATATTTTGCGCCAATTTGCTGCATTCAATTATAATGGGATTAACGGCTTTGTCTCTATTATCCCATAACCTACACTTGTCATTTTGTTGAGTCTAATCTATTTCGCTCTAACATAGTTGGTCCTTATGGCGTTGTTTTGTTCTACTATTAGAAGAGATACAGTTTTTCTCTTAAGATTTTCCTTTCGTGAGATTTCATGAGTTTGTCGTACGAAATATCCATTTAGTTGTTTCTCTTCCCATTTCTATTTCCTCGTTGTGGTTCTGTCTTATTATTGTTATTATTATTACTGCAACAACAAAGGAAATTTTTATCCATTGATCAGAAAACTATTAACTAAAATTCGAAGTGCCATGTATCTCCCTAAATCATTTTGTTTTTAAAAGATTTTTAGTCATCAAATGGCAGCTGTAGTGTTACGTATTGACCTTTGACAGACCGATTATTTAGAGATTTCAAAACAGGATATTGCAAGGGACCGCAGAAAGGAATCACATGAATTGGGAACAGAAGGAAAATGTGTATGCGTTCAGAATATTATATAATCTTAAGAGAGCCGCGGTCAGTGATTCGGACAGCAACCAATGAGTAAACAGGTCAGCCGTAGTGGGGGGGGACAGCGGGCCTCCGGCTTAGAAACAGTTCTGTATCAAACCTCCCGTCAAAAAAGCAAGGCTTTGAATATCTCTGTCCCACGTAGTGTCAAACAGAGCAGTCCACCGTCTCTCTCTTAGTCTCTCAGTCTCTCTCTCTCTCTCTCTTTCTCTCTATCTCTCTCTCTCTCTCTCTCACA
The DNA here is from genome assembly GCA_963585895.1 of Sepioteuthis lessoniana. Classification (NCBI taxonomy): domain Eukaryota; kingdom Metazoa; phylum Mollusca; class Cephalopoda; order Myopsida; family Loliginidae; genus Sepioteuthis; species Sepioteuthis lessoniana. Next base: position 16,838,850 of record OY757937.1, on the reverse strand, counting down.
TACACACATACATACTGCCATTTCGACACTTTCGTGGTTTTAAAGAAGAGAGTTATATTTTTATGAACAAAAGTGTTATGGTCTCATTATTCCGAGTACACAACAGTGAGTGTAATTCAAGCCTCCCTCACTTCTGGCTATATGCGTATGAAAGAAATTATCTTTACCTCAAGTCTCCTTAGATGCTTCCCAGTATTCTGGCCGATGGCCGATCTCAGTAATGCCGTTGCTTGGATGGTCTCGACTTGTCCCCAGATTTCCACCTCTTCCACTTTCCTTAAGCAGCCTCTGGGAACCGTTCTGAGTGCACCAATTATAATTTATGTCACCGTCAGCTGTGAAGGTATCAAAACGTACTCTTTTTTCTTTGTTTATATATTAGTGTAAATCAGAAAGTAAAGAATTCATCTTTATTCATTTTAAATTCTAAGTCTGTACACTCAGCTTTTTATAATGAAGTGATGATATCTACATATCCAGAGGGCAGCCTAGACGTTTGGATTCCGTATAGACCAATCTTTGTGAATTCTCGATACATTTGATCATTAATCTTGATGCTTTTTTCATCTGGAATTTTGAGCAAAAAACAAGATTATGTAAGTGCAGCACCCTCTTAATTCTGAGGGACTTGTTCTCGTCTCTTAAGCTGAAAACTCATCTGTGACACGATTGGTGGCATTCGTTTCTGTGGGCCCGGGTGTGATTGCCAGTCAGAGGATTTCTTTGTCTGTTTTGTTGCGAAACACACACAAAGGGCTTGCGCGCGAGATTTACCACGAGACCGGAAGAGAACGAGAGAAGACAAGGTCCTAGAGTAGGACAGAACAAGGGAGAACAGAAGAATGCAGAGAGAGAACAGAACAAGGCTGTCAACGGAAGAGAACAGAACAGGGCAGTCGGCAGAATAGGGCAGTCGGCAGAAGAGCACAGGAGCTAGGAGGCCAACGTGAGAGAATGAGTCAGCGTTCCTGGTGGCTTTGTGGAAATTTCGTTCGAATACACGCTCACGCTAGCTTACAGATGCACAGAAAGCTAACCCAAGTCCGTGCTTGTTTGTTTTCTTTTCTTCCACCCTCTCCGTTGTGTATGTTGTGTTTTGTGTGTCCGTAAAGAAATGTGAAATACTCCTGGCCAGAGATGAGAGGAACCACTTGACGATCTGATGGCCATGAGTAGTTCAGGAGGTTGAGATAGTGGGGGTCGGACAGCGGTGTATTGTCACACATCTAAAAGATCGCGGAGGATATTTGAAGAAATTTACTGACAAGTCTTAGCTACATTTTAGAAGAGGAGATAAAAGAGATGTTGTTAAATAGCGACAACAAGGTGCCTTGATTAGTCGCATAAGTTACGTGGGTGGCATAACAGGATGTGCACATGTGTCTTAAGATAAACAAAACACAGCAAAAATGCCACGTGAATTGTGTGGGTGGCATGCCGGAAGGAACTTTGACCACAAGGATTGCGCGGGCTTCCAGAAAATTATATAACTACTGAAGATTTTCGACCCAAAGTGAGAAGGAAGAAACTGGCAGAAGAGTCGCTTGGCGCTGGCCTTGTGTCAGACAGAACCAGGTTGAGGAAGCTAAGATGATTAAATGATTTGAGACGATGCAGAGAAGTGTGAAGAAACAGACATGTGAAAGTGTTAGAAATATGAAGAAACAGGATCGCAAAAGTCGAAAGCGGGTATGATCCCAGAAGAAAGAAAAAGGGGTGCCTTGCGATGCTTCTGAAGTTGAAAAACCTATAGATGCAGAGATGATTAGATGTTTTGACTTGGCTCTGTACCAGACTCGTGAAATTAGAACAAATTGGTTCATTTAATATTCCGTATCTCCCTCTATCTGTATATCTTTCACTTCACTATTTACATTTCTTAATAAAAGAAAAAGAAAAGAAGCAGATTATATCTTTATACATTAGCGTTGTGTTTGTTCTTAACCCAGTATACAACTGCACCAATAAGTGGAAAACTCGCTGGCATAAGTTTGTCGAATGCTAAACCGTATCTTTTGAAGAAAATTATTTTTCATATATTGTACATTATTTTTGTAAATACTGCTTTTGTCTCAAGACTTTTTGAACATATGTCGTATATTCATCTGGATCAGTAAACTTCTTTTCATTAAACCATCAACAGAATGCAACACTAGGTCAATTTTTAAGCGAGGTACCACTGCTTTGAATTCAGTTGTTCTTCTCCGTGATGGGTTGCCTAAATAAGACTAAAGAACTCGGTCAGCCCAACAATTAATCAATAAATGAGAGTGATACTATTTACCAACCCCTCCGCTCGGGCAGGATATGACACAAGGTCAATTTTTTAAGCGGAGTTTAACAGGTTTGAATTCAGAGTTTTCCTTCTCCTAGACTAGTTGCCTCACCAAGGCTGAAGAACCTAGTCCGTCCAACTATTTACCCATAGCTGGAGGGAGAATAAGGGGGTTCATACCTTTCCCAAGGGTATTTATCCGAAAGTGAACGTAATAGCGCGACTGGAGTACGAACTCGCGGACTACGATTCCGCAGTTCATCGCTTTAACCATTACACCACGAGGACACCCTAAATAAATGAGAGTGATCGCATTTCACATAGCACTAATACCCTTGGGAAAGGTATGAATCCAATTATTCTCCCTCCAGCTATGGGTGAATAGTAGGACAGACTAGGTTCTTCAGCCTTGGTGAGGCAACTAGTCTAGGAGAAGGAAAACTCTGAGTTCAAATCTGTTAAACTCCGCTTAAAAATTGACCTTGTGTCATATCCTGCCCGAGCGGAGGGGTTGGGTAAATATGATAAATAAGAGAGAACATATGTATTCACATTTTTTCCAAAAGTATTAGGGTCAAGTGAAATGCAACCCCCCTAGGATTTGAACTTCAGTCGAGAATCCATTTCCTATTATGATAACCGTGACACGTCTGAGTGTGTGTTCATTTACCTATCTCTCTGCATAAACATACACACACACCTGTTTGTATGTATGTATATATAACTTCCTCCGCCTGATCTTTTAGCCCAGTCGGCTAAGGCTGTCGAGTACCCCGATTGTACCTCAGCAAAAGGGTAAGACCCCACACACAAGTGCCCTGGATATGACACTGAACAATATGATGGTGATACTCCAGTCTGGGAGTTTCGGGAAATATTGAGTACCTTTTCATTGCCATCGCTCCCAGGTCCACTCTGGCCCGAAGTGGTAGCAGTTGATAGGATTCTATTTATGGGTAAAATAGAAC
>OY757937.1:16761740-16829240 GCA_963585895.1 Sepioteuthis lessoniana | reverse complement strand
GCGAACAACATCTGATGTCTCATTAATAAATTATGATTGTTACCTTGTGAATTTAGCTAAATTTTTTTCTGTTCCCTGGGCCCTCCTCAGTGAAATTTTGTGGAAAAGGTTGGGAATCTCAGTCTTTAGATGATATATAAGCAAAATTCTTGCTTATGATTTCTTTCTGGGGTTTATAAACGACGTAATCCAAATGAATGATTGCACAAGTAATGAAAATATGAGGAAAATTTAAAGACGCATCAAAGATTTTGCTAATATTATGCAAAAACTGGTACTGGTAACTTTTACATTAACCTAAATATATGCAGTTGTTTACTTTTTTATTTTTAAAAAAATCTGGAAACACTCCTTCCAATCAGTTCTGAAATTTCCGAAAATAATTCCCGAATAGACCCATACTGCTCAATACATGAACCAGTCTCCTTCCGGCGTTGGGCCAAAAATATTCCGCATCTTCTTACTCTTTCTAGCGCTATCTATCCCCACCTCATCTGATGGTGCTTGGTTCAAGCAGCGTGGGGGCCCAGCGCCATGCAACGACCCATCCCTTTTTTCGTATATAATTGTATCAACTGACCGCAGCGTTTTCCAAAAAATTCCTCGCATCGATTTCGTAATGAAACAAATCAGGTGGACACTGGTGTCCGAAACCTGACTGTGGACTCACAGAGAGTCGGATGAATTCTTGGAATAACGACTGGGAGATCAGGTTTTTATTTTACATTTATTTTATTTTTATTTCTATTTTTTAAACACATATTCAACTTCTTCAGCTGGAGGGGGAGATTGCAAATTTAGCTCACTTGTTTGCAGTCTATTTTTATATATCAAAAAACAAACAGAGTTTATACAAGTACTGGATAAAAAAATAAAAAAGACATAGTGAAAAAGCTTAATCATTTTCTATTATTGTCACAAATTTTAATGAAACTACAAGCATTTTAAAACAGATACAAAGTGATTATTTCCGCAGATTATTGTCAAAATTTCATTAGTTGTAGCGAAAAGTCATAATTTTCTGAAGAGAAATTTTCAGTAATATCAAAAAAAAAAAAAAAGAGGAAAGTTCTTTGAATTTTCTTTTCTTTCATTTGATATCCTTATTTATAATCTTTATTTTGCTTATGTCTTTTAATCAGTTATCTTAGGATGAAAAAAGGTCAAATAATGCCATGCAATTATTGTAGACTGTCACTTTCACGATATTGCAAAGAAATTCACTCGCGACTGATGCTTTCCTAAAAAAATGATCAAAACTTGGAAAAGAAAGTCTCAAGAGAAAAACCAGTGCATTTAAATATACAAAAATAGTCAGAACTGCAAAGTGGCTGCGAGCAACAAAGTGACTGTGAGCTGCAAAGTGGCCATACATTGCAACATCACAATTAACCACATTTTTTATGACCTCTGTCAGTCCCCCTTTTTTCCCATTCTATGTTTATCGTCTTTTAATTGAGGCATTTTTAAATGAAATATTTTTCCCTTTTGTTGTTAGTTTTATTCTATCTGACAATTGTGGCGTTTTTTGATAAAATATTTTCATTATTATGTTTCATTATTCGTCTCATCGATATCAATTTTTAGATTAAACATCAATTTGCCTCTTACGAAATGTTCCCGCTAGTTTTATAAGAAGTTTTTTTCACTGCAGACTTATTGCCAGAATGTCTCCTCCGGTTTTCAAGACTCTTCTCATTATTCTAATCTAGTCGATCACAACAGTTCTAAGATCAGGACGGTCTAAATTCTTAAACATATTTCTAATTCCCCAGGTCTCTTTTCCAGGTTCTTAGAGATTGTTCCAAGAGTTCAAGTTGAGATCGGTATTATTATTACGTTTGTTTCCAGATCTTTTTTTTTTAATTTTCGAGCAAGTTCTAGGAATTTATCTAGTTTTTCGCTTTCCTTTCTTTAAAATCTACTAACTGACTTGTTCGTTTCTTCTAGTTGATAACAAGGAAATCTTTTGAAATGAGGGATTTTTTTCATCTCAAACTCTTAATCGGTTGTGTGGGTTTCATTTTTAGGACAGGTTATGGTTTGTGCATATGCTGTCTATCTGTTCAGATTTAATTTAACTGTACAGTTCCAAGTGGATCACTTTCCCCACTCAACTGTACCTGCTCTTCAATTCCTTTTGGGCCAGTTTTCTACATGTGAAATTTTTAAAAATATAAGACCCAAAGGAATAGCAAATGGAGAGAGAGAGAGAGAGAGAGAGAGAGAGAGAGAGAGAGAGAGAGAGAGAGAGAGTAAACCACTTTATAATTTTACGTGTAGTCAGCATCAGAGATGGTTTCTTTGGAATATCATCTACTTCAGATATTTAATTCAAAGCACGAAAACAAATGGAAACTATACGATCTGAGCGACATGAAAACCCATGTGCATTGCCATTCTAAATTTGAATATATTCAGAAAAATTAAAAATCTAGTAAATATCTAACCTTCCGAATCTTGGAGAAGAAAAAAAAAAGCCGACCTGATCGATGTCAATAAAAAAATGTATCCATCAATAATACCTAAATCTTTATTTAATCTTGAACCCAGCCTATATATATATATATATATATATGTGTGTGTGTGTGTGTGTGTGTGTGTGTGTGTGTGTGTCTTTATGTGTGTTGTCCTTACCTTTAGAAACTACCTCATGATTTAATTTTTCATACGTAGTCCTTTTTTCTTAGTGGTATAGTTTCAGATCTATTGTTTGAGAAGAACCTAATTCAATTTGTTGCAATAGGATATGAAAATGTCATCAAGATATTCTCATCTATTGAATAAAAAGGCAATTTCATCATACAACTATACACAAGTACAATATTTACATGAATACATACAATAAGAATTATGAATTTAATACAATCTCATTCAACACACACATACACACACGCGCGCACACACACACATACACACACACACACACACATATATATATATATATATATAGCGAGAAAGAGAGAGAAAGAGAGATTATATTCATTTTAATATACGTATATCCATATACATATATATAGACACATATATAGACACGTTGAGAGAGACATACATACTCACAGGCAGGCATACACACACACATACACATATATATATATATATATATATGCATATATACATATATATATATATATATATATATAGAGAGAGAGAGAGAGAGAGAAAGAGAGGGGACATTCTTAATGTAACAGTTACCGTCAAAAGAAATGAACGTGTGCAGGGATTATATCTCTCTCTCTCTCTCTCTATATATATATATATATATATGCGCACATGAATATACATATAAATATATAGGGATATACAATATATATATATATATATATATATATATATATATATATATATATATATATATATATATATATGCGCGTGTGTGAATATACATATACGTATGGTTTGATTTGGTTTCTTTGTTTAATGGCATACCAAGCTCATGAACTCATTTAAAGTGAAATCCATGATTGTAGAAGAACAGCAGTAAAACTATTCCACCTATAGTCTGGGGAATAAGGGGGTTTATGCCTTTTCTTTGGTTATTTCTCCGAAAGTGAACGTAAGAGCGTGACTGAAGTTCGAACTCATTTACTTCGAGGCTGCAGTCCAACACTTTACACCATATGTACAATTTTTTGAATTAAAAAAAAAAAAAACGATCTTCTTCTAAACTAAAGATACAAGTTTGTTTTTTTTTAATTATTTCTGGAAGCACATGATACGATCAAAACGGATATCATATGGTATTATTTACTAACAAACTATAAATCATAGAAACTTTTCTCCAAACATGGCGATTTATATCTGTTTTCATAGTATCCACCGCTAATAATAAAATTCTGCAGTCTTTGATTTAGAATTAATTGTTTATAAAAAATGTCACGGTGTACAAACTCACCGACAAAATTGTACTTGATGCCACCTTGCTTAACACTCATCATTATAATGTACGGATCAAGGGTAACGTGTAGCAATCCAGGGAAAGGAGTAGCGCCCTTCTCTACGCCTCGGTATAGTAGTTAATGAAAAAGCAAACTTTGGGCCGCCCTCGACTGCTGGCGACAACTTTTAATCAAATATATATTTATATAAACATTTGTCCTCTCCTAGCTATATATGAATAGTCATCATCATCATCTTCATCTTGTCGTGCCGCCAGCACGGATATCCCTGACCCTCTCTCGCCACTTCTACCTATCGTTCATCGCTTCTGGCAGGTCCTCAGGGATACATCCCGTATCTTCACAGAGCTGCTGTATGTAGGTTCGAGCTGGTTGCCCTGCTTTTGCACGGCCATGTGAGAGGGTCCATAGGAGAACATTACTTATGAGCTCTTCCTTGCTTCTCCAGCAGTGTCCTGCATGTCTGGTTCGTCTAACTTTGATAGCTTTCGTGATGGAAGGTCGGTGCCCGTACTGCTGCTACTTTGTGGGGTGTTGCCTCCAGGACTTGTTCAAAATTACTCGCAGCATTCTTGTGTAGTTACCGTCAAACTTTTTCTCCATCCATTTAGTCAGCGTCCATGTAGTGCATCCATATAGCAGTGTCGACACAACCGCTGCCTGGAAGAAACTGCGTTTCATTTTATCGGTCAGACGGCCTAACGCAATAGCTAACCTGGTCCTGGGAGTATGAATCTCACGGTTCAACGGTCAGGATCGTCAGTTTGATCGGGGAACTACTGCTGCTAATCTATAAGGTTGGCTTTTATGGATGAGAATAAAAACAGCCATCGAAAGATAACCAATATGAATAGTAAGGAATAGTTTTTTTTAGCTTTGATGAAGCAGCCTGTCTAAATCTAAACCAGTTCAACTTCGCTTAAAAATCGACTTTGAGTCACTTTCTGACCGTGGCAGAGGTGTTGGGTATATACATATGTCTGTGGTCTAATGGATACCATTGAAGGAAATAAACACGGCAACCCGAGTTCAAACCCTCGATTAGGCCGTTTGCATTTCTTATGACGCTTATACCCTTGGGAAAGGTATGAATACAATTATTCTCTCTCTAGTTTTGAGTAAATAGTAGAGCAGACTGGGGCCTTTAGCCTTGGTTGGGCAACCGGCCATGGAGAAGGAAAACTCTGAATTCAAACTCCGTTTATAAAACTTACCATGTGACATCCTGCTAGTGTGGAGGGATTATTATATATATATATATAATCGTTTATTCAATGAAGTAATATTGGAATTCACTGAGGAGATAATTGCTTTAGGAAACTGGGCAGATATATGGCTTTAGCACAAAGTGCCGAGAGAAAGATCATTTTACAAAGGGCATTAGCGTGAAATGAACTCAAGAAATTCAATTTATCTGTTTATTTCAGTGCGTTTATTAAACTTCACAACACACATTATATATATATTTATATATATATAAATGATAGTTACTACCTTGAATGAGAGTATGCCCATAACCTGTCATCCTTTTTTACAATCCCATGGTTGGAAGCCATACCTGTTCATGAGGCATTTTATAGTAAACAAAGACGATTCACTGAGTCATCCTTTCTCCTTGTGCATCAAGAACATCTGCCAGCCAATGTCATATGATATTATTGAACCTGAGATTTTTATATCCGTATTTCCTTTTCCTTTTTATAAAAGTTAGTGGACCATCAGTTCCAGATTTTTTCTCAGGGTCTCTTTCCCAAATTCTTGGCATTCATCACGTCATGACTTCATTACATGGTCGTTGACCCAAGCAAAAAAATTTCAGCAGTCTTTACCTGGTCTTATGTATATAAGAATTTGGCCGAATATTTATCACTTTCCGGGATAAGAGTGATTGGGGAAGCTGCTTACTTACAGATCAATCAACTCCTCGACTCATAATATTGGTTTCAACTGGACCTCAACCAGAGGTCTAACTATAAAAGTTGATACACGCTTAAATCTATGTATGTAGGTATTTAAGTATCTATCTATCTATATTCTTCTTCTTCTTCTTCTTCTTCTTCTTCTTCTTCTTCTTCTTCTTCTTCTTCTTCTTCTTCTTCTTCTTTCTCTCTCTCTCTCTATGTATATATATATATATATATACATCGAGCACATTTTGAAGTATTTCACTGTTTTCTGACCAATTTGGCTTTCTTTTTCTTTTCTTCTTCACCGAATTACTTCTATAAAAAGATAATAATATAAATAATAGCAGCACAAAACAACGCCATAAGGACCAATCATATCAAAGCAAGAACAGAGAAGACGCAACAAAACAGCAAATGCAGGTTATGTGGGGATAGAGACGAAACGATCAATCACATAATACGCGAATGCAGAAAATTAGCCCGGAAAGATGTATTAGATTAGGCACGACTGGGTAGGCAAAGTGATCCACTGGGAACTGTTCAAGAAGTTTAAATTTGACTGTACGAACAAATGGTATATGCAGAACCCAACATCTGAATGACACGCTCAAACTCCTCTGAGATTTTGACATACAAACAGATCACTTAATTTCGGCCACACGACCAGACCTTATAATAACCAACAACAAAAAAGAGAACTTGCAAAATTGTGGACTTTGCTGTCCCGGCTGACCAAATAATAAAATTAAAAGAAAGTGAAAAGAAAAATAAATAACTCGACCTTGCTAGGGAATTGAAAAATTGTGGAACATGAAAGTGACGATTATACTAATTGTGATTGGTGCTCTTGGCATAGTCACCAAAGGAATAATAAAGGGACTGGAGGACTTGGAAATCAGAGTACGAGTAAAGAAGAAGAAGAAGAAGAAGAAGAAGAAGAAGAAGAAGAAGAAGAAGAAGAAGAAGAAGAAAGCTATAGGGAAAGTTTTTGTAGCAATGGTAATTTATACAAATAATAATAATAATAATAATAATAATCAAAGAAAGCCCCCGAAACAACATGAAACCCAAAATATCGAAAACCAAATAATCACTGAACCAAGAAACAGATCAATATTAACACAAGAATTCAGGACAAATATAAAATTGATTTTAAAAAAGCATCACGACTTAACAGAAGACAACATTATCATCACAAAGGAATCAAGACTGAGAAAAAATCAAGTTTAAGATCGAAAAAGTTAAGTATTACAACATATCTCAACGGAAAACATCACCGAACTGAACGAGTTAATCAATGCAGGAGCAAACCAAGTCAATAATAAAATATATAGAAAGCGTTGGTTGTGTAATTGATACCATCGTTAGATATGGACACAGCAACGTGCGTTCAAATCCCTGACGTGCCAGTTTGCATTTAATACTACGCTAATACCCTTGGGAAAAGTATAAATCCAAACAATTGTCAACGCCCCAACTAAAGGTAAATAGTAAGGCAGGTTGAGCTCTTCAACCTTAATATGGCAACTGGTATTGAAGAAGGAAAACTGAATTCAAACCTCCGCTTAAAAATTGACCTTGTGCCACATCCTTCTTTTGTGGAGGGGCTGGATAAAAAAGAAATTAGAAATTGTAAAAATAGGTTTATCCCCAAGGAATCGGAACAGAAATACAAAACCTGGATGGGAATTTGAGGCTTGAAAGACAAATAAAAGAAACTGCGACAACAAGCGAAACTATTAAAGGTGAAATAAACAGAAACCCAACGGAAAGAAAAGATGCAGAAAAGACAACGCAAACAAGTTTGTCCATACAAGAGAAAGAATTAAATCAAAAGATATTGGCAAAAGAAGGAAGATTCAAAGGAAGGTATCGGAACGCGATCAAGCAATACAAACAAAACAGGACATTCCAAAATAACACAAGAAAATTCTACCAACAACTTGGTGGAGAATGCTCAAAGACAAATCAGCAATCGGAGGAGAAAGAAACAAAACAGATTTGGAATAAAATATGGAGAAGGAAAGAACAGAACGGGAATGTTGAATGGTTAAATAAGCTGAAAAATAAACAGAAAACCCCCATAAAGGCCCCCGAAGTGAACTTACACTTGGACTCACAAGTAGCAACACTTAAGAAAATACCAAATTAGAATATGCTTGGCAATAATAGCATATATGGATTCTGGTTTTCAAAATTCCCTTCCTTCCACTACAGAATGGCTCTGCGAATGAGTAAATGCTTACAAGAAGCAAGAATACCGGAATGAATGACAATGAAGTAAACTATGCTGATCCAGCAGGAACCATCCACTCTATATATGAATCATCCCCAGCAACTATAGACCAATAACATGTTTACCTCTGACCGCACAGATAAGAGGAAAAAATCTATACCAAGCTTGGAGGACGCGGACAATTTCCGGAAGAACCAAAAAGGTTCCGCAGGGGAACAAGAAACCAAAACGAATAACCATAGTATGCATTGGTTACGAGAAGGCGTTTGATATGGTCCCGCAAACATGGATTATAGAGTGAAACGTACAACCTATCTACATCTGGGATTCCATGGAAAACTGGAGGGTGGAATTGATCACTGTAGGTCAAATCTTTGCAGAGGTAAAAATCCGCAGGGGCATCTTTCAGGGACACTTGCTCTCACTACAGCTGTTTGTTATTGCAATGATGTTACTCAACTACATGTATAGGAAATGTACTGGGGTCTATAAATTGAAAAATCAATGGAAAGGATTAATTATCTTATGTATATTGATGACATCAATGTATTTGCAAAAAATGAAAAAACAACAACAGTAGATCCTGATACAAACAATAAGAATGTACAACTGGAATAGAGGAATGGAATCTGACATTGAAAAATGTGCGATGCCAATAATGAAAAGTGAGAAAAGAAAAACAGCGTGAACAATAGGAAAGCTTCAAGTACCAGGGGATATATGGAAACGAACACCATCAGAGATGAAGGAAAACATAAGAATACCTCACGAAAATGAGAAACTAAGATCTATAGTAGAAATCTCATCAAAGGGATAAACAGCTGGGAAATCTCTCTTATAAGATAATCAAGACAATTCTTAAAGTGGACTTAAAAAGAACTCGGACAAATAGATAAGAAAATTAATGACTAGGCAAAAGGCTTTACATCCGAGTGATGACGTCTGCAGACATATACAGTCTGCAGACGTCATCAAGAAAAGAAGGTATAATACGACTTGATAGTATTGAACATTGTGTAGACGCATCAATACAAGGACCCTGGGACTATATTAAGAACAACAATGAAAGATTATTCCCTGCAGCCAATAACAGCAAGGGTAACATAAGCATAGACATAAAAAACAACAAAACCTAAGAAACAGAAATGGCAAGAAAAACAACTGTATCAATATTTCTGGCGATAAACTGACGAGGTTACACACGAGAAGACCTGAAAGAGAAACTGAATCTCTTCTAATAACAGCCCTAGCTAACGCCATAAGGACTAATTGTGTTAAAGCGAAAATTGATAATATGCAACAGAATAGCAAATGTAGGTTAGGCGGAGAAAGAGATGAGATTGTTAATCACATAATAAAAAGGCAACAAGTTACCACGGAAGGAGTACAAGAATAGGCGTGATGGAGTGGGAAAGGCAATACACTGGGAACTGTGCAAGAGATTCAATTTAATCATACTACCAAATGATATATGCTCAAACCAAAATCCGTTCAAGAGAATAAAACGTATAAAACTTTATAAGATCTTGAGATAAAAATGGATACCTAAATCCCAGCCAGAAGACCAAACCGATTAAGTTAAAAAAAACCAAAGAACTTATAATTTGGTGGATTTTGCCGTTCCAGTGGATCACAGAGTGAAAATAAAAGAAAACGAAAACCGAGACGAATATGTGGACCTTACCAGGAAACTAAAAAAACTGTGGAACATGCGGGTGACTGCGATACTCATTATAGTTAGTGTCCTCAAAACGTTCCCCAAAATCTTGGAAAGTTGATTAGAACAGTTGGATACCAGAAAAAGAATCGAGATCATACAAACTATAGCATTGTTGAGATCGGTCAGAATACTAAAAAGAGTTCTGCAGACCAAAGGAGACTTGCTGTCACTCAGACTGCAGTGGAAGCTCATCAGCAAAACGCTGGTGTGAAGCGGAAAGACGGATAAGTACCTGGACATTGCTTGGGATTTGAAAAAAACTGTGGAACATAAAAGTGACGATTATGCCAATTGTACTTGGTGCTCTTGGTAACCAAAGTCACCAAACGATTGGTACAGGTACAGGAGGACTTGAAAATAAGAGGACAAGTGGAGACCATCCAATCTACTGCATCATTGAGATCGGCCAGAATACTGAGGAGAGTCCTAGAGACTTGAGGGGACTTGCTGTCACTCAAACTCCATTGAGAAACCATCCGCTAAAGCTGGTGTGAAAAACTCGAAAAGAAATAAATGTACGTAGAACAGGAGAAATTATGAATACACTTTAACGCACACGTTAAGCCACCTTGAGTAGATAAAATAACAAAATTTTGGTTCCACCTCATATCCTCCACACATCAACTAATGACAAAATTTATTTCGGTAATCATTAAAGAACCAAAAAAATTCTTGATTGACTCACAGAAAGAGTAACATAACTACAATTAAAAACATAAGAAACAAACGCAAAAACTACCGACCAATCACATGAAATGATAACATCGATTCTAAAGGAGAAAATAGTCAAGTTCATAGAATTCATGAACATATTCCCTTTAGAATAAAAGGGATGTAAAAAAAAAGAATCATGCGGCTGCAAAGATCAGGTTCTTAAAAAAAACGATTCATGCGTCAAGGAGAATTGGCGATTCAAATAGATAAATCGAACTATAGCTTGGATTGACTATTAAAAAGTTTTTGATAATGAATCTCACAAATAGATTCTAAAAGTTCTAGATACTTTAAAGATCTCCCCTGTTAAGATAGCATTCCTAAAATACAATATATGTAATATACTAATCTCTGTTTAATCCATTAAAAAGACTTGCTAAAAACTGATAATCCAAGCATTAAAAATGGAATCTTCCCCAGAAACTCCTTTTCTCCTCTTCTTTTTCGTTTAGCTGTTATATCTCTCTCAATAGAATTTAAAAAAACTGACCATGGATAAAAAAAAAAAAAAACTACAACTAAAAAATAAACTACCAATTCTAAATGGAGTTTTTGATGTTATATGTAAAAAAAAAATGGCGACGATTTATAAGGTCTATTAAGAACTGTAAAAAGATTATCTGACGACACAGGGATGAAATTTGGTCTGGACAAATGTTCTAAAGTTACATTTAAGAAAGGCTCTCAAGTAAAGTATAAAGGTATCATTCTCGATGTTGTATAACGGTGGAACAGAGCAAGTAGCAACAACACTTGTGTGTTAGAAATATAAACTACTTTATTCGAAACGTTGTGATGGCTGTGAGGGGGTGAGAGAGAGAGGGGGGGTTGGACTGCTATGATTAACACAACGTCGGGACAGACATATTCAGAGCTTTGTTTTTTTGACGGAAGGTTTGATACAAGGCCGCCTCTCTGCCCCGGGGGCTATCTGGGCTCCTTCCAGGCTAACATATCAACTCGCTTGCTGCTCTCCGAATGAATGACCGCCTGACTGACTGAGGTCGAAAAACTTCTGTCATTATATATTTTCTGGACGCCCATACATTTTTCTTCTCGCTCATTTCATGTAATTCATTTCCGCTGTCCCTTGTATACTCCAAGACACAGGTACAACATCCTGTTTACAAATTCAAAAATAAGCGGCTGTCGAAGGAAATTACCGAGATTGAACACTACATAACATGAATATTTTGGAATTGATGAAGCGAATGGTATCAATAATACTTTAAATTAAAAAAAAGGAAATGAATTCTATAGGAGAATTAGAGTCATATCAAGGACAAAATTGACTGCAAAAAAATAAAATTATAGCAATCAACACTCAGGCAAAACCAGTAATGGCATCTAGTTTCAATATAAACAGGACGTTTGCTGAAATTAAAACCAAACAAACATGGATACTTAAGTTAGGAAACTAATAATCTGCCACAGAAATCCAGGAGAAGATATAGAACATCTCTACATCAAGAGTGAAAATAGTGGAAGAGGGGTAATCCAACTAGAATTGACTAACAAAACAACCACTGCAGGATGAAAGAAATACTTTGGCATTGCAATAGATTAAATGTTACACATAGTAAACTCATAAGAGAAGCAAAAGAAAAATATTCAATAAGTAAAGAAAGTAATAAATTTGCTAATCAACTCGATTTCACACAAAGAAAAAGTCATAAAAGAATAAAACAATAAAGGCAGCCGAAAACATAAAGAAAGAAGCACAAGGACTAAATCTTTAAAAAGTCAGGAAAAATCCCTTCATGGACGATACGCATAAAGAATTAGAAATTCAGATTTAAAAATTATAAAGACATATCGATAGCTGAAAAATGCTGAATTGAAGGTGGAGACAGAGGGGTTAATAATAGCAGCATATTCCCTGAGCCTACCTACGAGAAATTATCCGGCAAACATTATTAAAAAAACTGAAAACTGAATCAATTAACTATCTAGAGCTTGGTTGCCCAATCTTAACGCCAACAGAATATGCAGACAGGCGTGATAAAATAGATCATTAGATTCATTGAAAACTATGTAAATACAATGGCATATTGGATTGTGAAAAATTGTATAAACACCAACCAGAATCAATAAGAGAATCAAAAGGAGTTACTATTCTCTGAGACTTTGCTATACAAACTAATAAAAAAATAAAGACCAATTGAGGATAAGGACTGAAAAAGTAAAACGTGCCTTCTAATTTATATGGCAATACAAACAAATAAAAATAAATCTGTCAAAGAATACAATAAAATAAGTAAATAAAAAGACCTGGAAATAGAAATTGAGAAAATAAAACACCTTAAAACTACCACGTTGCCAGTAATAGTGAGAACACTGGGAATGACCAAGAAAGGGACAGATAAACATATTAAGAAGATATCTGCCAGTTCAAGCCTATATGGAATACCAAAAAAAATGCAATTTGAAGAACTTCTTATCTCGTTTGGAGAGTACTATCAATGGGACAGAAAAATATGATCCAAAATAGATTGCAGAAACATAAATACATAGAATGCATATAATCACTACTTCCCTCATGCTAGGTCTTGGGTAAAGATCCGGTAAAAGAGTGTAAGAATTCAAAAACATAACAATAGCAAGAGCATCAACAACAACAACAATTATAATAATAATAATAAAGAAGAAGAAGAAGAAGAAGAAGAAGAAGAAGAAGAAGAAGAAGAAGAAGAAGAAGAAGAAGAAGAAGAAGAAGAAGAAGAAGAAAAGAGAAGAGATAGAAGAAGAAGAAAAAGAGGAAAGGACGGGGATCATGTAAGGAAAAAGAAAAGAAAAATAGAAGAGAAGGATTGTGTAAAGAAAAAGAAAAGAAAAAAGATAGAAGAAGAAGAAGAAGAAGAAGAAGAAGAAGAAGAAGAAGAAGAAGATAATTATAGAGAAATTTTCCGTTGCTATGATTCTCTCTCTCTATATATAGATAGATAGATACGAGTAATCATTTATACTGAAACTTGTAGTAGGAATAATTATTTGTTTTCATTCGTTCGAACATTATACGAAAATCTTTAGCCCCATTCATTTATCCTTGTAATTCGTCAATATACACAAAGAGTTCAATGAAGAACCAGGACGAATTCTTTGAGCCGATTCCTCATACTTTAAAGTGCATTAGTATTGGAATTTTCGGATATGGCGAGACGGATGAAAAATGGATTATTTATTAAACCCAGAGCCGTTATGAACAAGCATCCATCTATTTGTCTCTTGAACTCTCGCTTTATATATCTATATCTATATCTATATCTATATATAGTAGCAATATATATATATATATATATATATATGTGTGTGTGTGTGTGTGTGTGTGTGTATATTGCTTTTTTATTGATATAACATAAATGTGTGCTTTAAATACAGCGCACTCAAGATCTGTATTCAGTGTCTAGTTATTAAAAAAAACCGACGCTGAGAACTTTTGCAAAACTATTTACTAAACTTAGCTTAGTTCTAGAAAAATTACAGATGTATAGGGCGTCCAGCCAGAATTCAACTCGTCAGTAATGGTATGTTAGCTTTGCTTACAAACCATCATCACCCAAGCAGCCCCACGTATATATATATATAATTTTTTGTTGTAGGTTCAAAAAGACAATAGAAATATTTTAAAATAGGTAAGTCCAAGCTAGTGATTTGTATTTTGGGGAATTTATTTATTTATTTTGTTCGTACATACGTGTATGTTTCCAGCTGGTTGCTTTCGTCAGAGAAAATATACGGCACAAGGCCTTGTTAAGTCTCATTGCGTACCCTATTAACAAGGTCTTGTGCCATATATTTTCTCTGACGAAAGCAACAAGCTGGAAACATACACGTAAGAAAGAACAAAATAAATAAATAAATTCTAAAAAAATACAAATCCCTTCGAGGACCTACCTAATTTTAAATATATATATATATATATATATAGCTTAACGTAGATGTGACATAAGGCTAGACGTATTGAGCTCCTAGTGAGATTAGAATTCCATAACAATGGCTTGTTAATGCAGCTTGGTAACCATTACACAACACGTGGATATATATATATATATATATATATATATATATATATATATATATATATATATATGTATATATATATATATTGTATATGTAGAGTAGGTATGAAACCTTTGATATTCGACTTATGAACTCTTGAAATCACCTAATCAATATTCAATGTGGAGCGTACAATCATCAGACAGAAATTTGTGTCCTACATTTTCGTATAACTTTGTTTGACGTCATTTCAATCCTCACCGGGCAGCACTGGTTTCATGACTGTTGCACATCAACTAACGCTAACTTTGTTTAATCAGTCAAAAACAAATATGCCAAAAAATAGAAACACAAAAAATAGATTAAAACTTTCAAAAAAACAATAAAAAACAGTTTATATAATTCTGTAAATGCTTTAGGACGATGAAAATTAACCTTGTTTAAATCTGATCGAAGGAAATTGTGCCATTCTTAAAAAATCAAAAGAAATTGTGCCATTCTTAAAAAATCAAAAGAAATTGTGCCATTCTTTAAAATAAAAGCAAATTGTGCCATTCTTAAAAAGAAACTAAAACTGTGACATTCTCAACAATAAAAAGAAACTTTGATATTCTTAAAAATAAAAAAAGTGACATTCTTAAAAATCAAAAGAAATTGTACCATTCTTAAAAATAACAAACAATTGTGCCATTCTTAAAAAGAAAAGAAAACTGTGACATTCTCAAAAATAAAAAGAAATTGTGACATTCTTAAAAATAAAAATAGGGACATTCTTAAAATAAAAAGAAATTGAGACTTTCTTAAAAATAAAAAGAAAATATGACATCCTTAAAAATGAAACGTAATTGTGACATTCTTAAAAATAAAATGTAATTGTGACATTTTTAAAAATAAAAATAAATTGTGCTATTCTTAATAATAAAAAGAAATTGTGACATTCTTGAAAATAAAAAGTAATTGTGACTTTTTTGAATAGATAGAAATCGTGCCATTTTTAAAAATAAAAATAAATTGTGACATTCTTAAAAATAGAAAGTAATTGTGACTAAATAGAAATTGTGCCATTTTTAAAAATAAAAAGAAACTGTGACATTCGTAAAAAAGAAAGTAATTGTGACTTTTTTTAAATAAGTAGAATCGTGCCATTCTTAAAAATAAAAAGAAACTGTGACATTCTTAAAAATAGAAAGTAATTGTGATTTTTTAAAAATAAATATAAATCGTGCCATCTTTAAAAATAAAAAGAAATTGTGACATTCTTAAAAATAGAAAGTAATTTTGACTTTTTTTTAAATAAATAGAAATTGTGCCATTTTTAAAAATAAAAAGTAGTGCCCTACTTAGAGATAAAAAGAAATTGTGCCTTTCTTAAAAATAAAGATAAGTTGTGACATTCTTAAAAATGGTTGGAAAAACTGACGAACGTGCTTGAAATTTTATATCTTTTGGATAATTTCTTTGTTTAATGACATTTCAACCATCGTAGGTTATTTAATGCCAAAGCCATCCTTCTAAAAGAAGAGTTGTGGTACCATTTAAGTTAGAGCAGCGGGAATAAGAAAGTTCATACCAAACCAAGAGTATAAGTCCGAATATAAACATTACAATGGGACTGGACCTCGAACTCCTTTATTTAGGATATTGCAGTCCAGTACGTTAGCCACTGCGCCTCGAAGACTACCACAACTTATAGTTCTTTCTTAAGAGCCTTTTCCCATGTGGTCCTATCGAAAAGGAATAATTTTTAAACAGATCAACTTGACCCGTAGATGGGACCATAACAGGTTCTGGCACTCCGGGACAAATGACAATAAACGAGTACCTCGCACAGATCTTCAGAACTGTAGCCTCACATCTGATGCAGTTTAATTCCATCCCCCAACAAAATAGAATTTAGATTATTACTCCGAATAAGGATCAGAATAATGAAAATATCTTATCATATTTACCCAACCCCACCGCTCGGGCAGGATATGACACAAGGTCAATTTTTTAAGCGGGGTTTAACAGGATTGAATTCAGAGTTTTCCGTCTCTTAGACTAGTTGCCTCACCAAGGCTGGAAAACCTAGTCTGCCCTACTATTTAACCATAGCTGGAGGGAGAATAATTGGATTCATACGTTTCCCAAGGGTATTAGTGTTATGTGAAATGCAATCAGTCTCGTCCAAGATTTGAACTCGTGTCGCCGTGTCCATTTCACTACGACGATAACCATTACACCACGGGCACCTCAATGAAAATATCTTATCACGGAACTTTAGACAACGCAAGGAACGCTAAAGGATATATTAAGCGAAAGGATTTTGAAAAATAACAAGATTCTCATTTGAATAATGCATTTGATAATGAAATACCTTCATTAAAAATGTTAGAAGATATCGACCATTCTGTGACTATTGATTTGCTTTATATACAACATCGACTTATACGGTGGTGTTTACTGTTATTCATATCTGACTTTTAGAGTCGATGAGGAATGTCAAAGAGCGGATCGGTTTAATTGTTGAGATGAAAATTAGTGTAGAGACACCAGTCCGAAAATTGTATTGGATAACGAAAACTGTTCCTTTAAAAACGTCAAACTTCAAATAACAGCATAGAAATTTAAAAGAGAAAAAAATCAGTTAGTTCTTTGTATGGTGAGTAGTAAACTCTGCGTTGATCACGTGGTGTGGATTTATGAATGAATTGTAGTAGTACAACACGCATGAATGAACAAACGTGATAGTGAAAGAATGGAGGAAGGAAGGAAGCGATTAAAAATGAATAAGACAGACAGACTAAAAGACTAAAATACTAAAAAACGGAGATAGATAGATAGATAGATAGATAGAAAGGAGGAGGAGGGAAAGGAAAGAAGAAAAATAAGAAGAAACAGAAAACAGTCTTGAAAAGAAAGAGGAAGAAAAAAAGGAAAACTGAATTAAAGTTTCGTTTATATTTAAAAAAAAATGGTTTATGTACAGAATAATGAATATAATCGATGGATCGAAAAAAAGGTTTTTTTCGAAATTCCCTGAAGGTTACCGAATGTAACGGAAACCAGTTTAAAGCTGGAGGATACAGCGGTGAGAACGTTGTTATGACAATGACAATACTAGTTTTAATACATAAGTCAATAATAATAATAATATTGATAATAGATTTTGCTAGTGAAAATAAAGAAAATAAAACCAGAAATATTTGGACCTTCCCTGAGTTAAAATCAAAGGTAGAATCTGAAGGTGGCAGTAATACTAATTATAGTCGGAGCACTTGGAACAATTCCCAAGAACATAGAAAAGGGAGCGAGGGAACTAGAAATCTAAGGAAGAATTGAAACTGTCTCGACCACAATACTACTGAGATCGGCAAGAATACGGAGAAAAGTCCAGTAGACTTGAGGAGACTTGCTGTCACTCGGACTTCAGTGAAAAAAACACCCCAAACACCGAGTGGCTTGTTTAAATCACAACAGGTTAACGGGGGTGGGGAAATTATCAGGAAATGGTTATCTCGTCTTAAAGAATATATTTCTTAAGCTTAGTTTAGTCTGGCACAAGGTCATAAACTGATCGGCCCTCTCAAGAGGATCTAACTCAGCACAAAAGTAGTTTGTCAAATTCATTATCCTTCGATCGAACACGTTTTTTCTTTAGCTACCACAGGGCTACACAGTATAAACTGTTAGGTAGAACTCATCTCCTCCCTGAGTTTTGAGTAACAGTTAAAACGATTTATCAGCAAATGGAATCCTTATCTTCTAAACTGAGTAATTAAAAATGGGGAGTATAAGAGGTGTGATTAAAAATATCCAAACGGAGGATTAAATTTTTAAGATTTTAAACTTTAGAATTATAAATTTAGATGAAGATGAGTACACAGCTGAGCAAATCACGTAAAAAAGTGCTGATGTCTTGACGTCTAGACGACAGTCTTGACGTCTAGACTACAGTCTAGACAAGTCAGAGCCAAGCATTTTTAAAATATGAAGCCAGACTCGATACTTTTGGAACGGAATGTTTTTGTTGAAACACAGGATTGTGCAAGTGCAGGACTCTCCATATTATTTAGACTTCACTATGGGATGTTTTTCTTGTCTCTTGAACAGAAAATTCATCTCAAGACTAAGATATGGGCACTTGGAGAACACTTAAAGAAATATGACGACGCACTATATCAAAAGAAAAGTTTCAGAGATGCTTCGAACAAAGGAAAATTCACTGGAACAAGTTTGTTGAATGACAAGAATAACAACATTTCATTGCTTTCTTGGTGACTACAGTTTCTGTCTCGATAATTTTTTAATACACTTCGTAAAAATTCTCGTTTTTCTCTATCACTGCGTCACGACAGTGATTAATATAATCGGGATGACTGTTAGTAGGACTGAACGCAGGGAGAATTTGATTCATGCTTTTATTTTAAAGAGAAATTATTTGAGAGAGATCATAAATTGTATCGATGAAGGCTGAATTTTTTTTTTTTCTGGTTTTGAAGTTGAGCATTCTGAAAATGTGAGATGTGTTGGTTTATGAAATGAAGGGTTGATTTATTAAGTTCGGCACAAGGTCAGAAATCTATGATATCAATGGCTGACAGAATTTTTTTTTTTTTTTTTTTTTTTTTTTTTTGGTATCTGCATAATCATCCCAAAGATTCAAAATATCTGCGAAAGTAAAGACGCGCAGAATATAATTACGATAAATTCATGTTAAATAAAAAGCAGTTGTATTAGTTACCGCTGCATGCTGTCCCCACCCTACGCTTTCGAACAATATCGGTTTAACTTACCTTGATTAGCTCTAGTTTGTTGTGGCTCTGATTCAGTTATATTCGGATTGTTGTATACGGAAAGGTCTGACGGGGATTGTACGCCCCACGGTAGAGCGAGTTGTCCCAAAAAGGACGGGTGAGATTCGGTCCAATTCGGAGGTGGTGGACGATGATACTCCTGCGGTGATATAAACCTAATCGCGTGTTGAGATGTTGTTAACCGGAGTTTTGGGGAGGAGGAACTTTCCGACCGGTTCTCCGGAATTTCGGGTCGCAGACGAATCTTCGAAAGTTCTCCTTCTTCGCCTGGGAAGTACATTGAATTACCGAAGTGATACGGCCGGGTGCAAACGGTAGATTAATTCCTTGGAAAACAAAATAAAAAAACAAAACTTTATCCGGTACGTTGTAATCGGTATTTGTTGAATGCTTGTTTACAAGTGGGTTTGATTATTTAGAATAAAATAGCAAAAACGAAGGAAGGAAGGAACTTATTTTATTGTTATGGATTTGCATATTTAGGTTGGGGTGGGGATCCAGCTGTGTGGGCTCAATTCCAGGAAGACAATCTGTGACGGTGGTTGATGGAAGACTAGTGACAAGTTCACATGGACAGTGCATGAAGTGGAGGCGGGTGTTATTTGAATGGAAACAAAAAATAGATATCGAGTAGTAGCTGTAGTGTTTAGGGCTATTAGATATTTTTCAATTATGTTGGCCTAAGAGGAGGCGCGTTTAGTGCCACGGTTATGGATTCGGCGATCCGACTTCAAATCCAGGACAAAGCGATTTGTATTTTACTTCGCATTAATGCCCGAGGGAAAGGAATGAATCTATCCCTTCTCCCTCCAACTACTGGTAAATAGTATGGCAAACTGCTTTCTACAGCCTTGGTTGGGCAACCAGTCTAGGAGAAAGAAAACTCTGAATTCAAACCAGCTATACCCCGCTTAAACATTGACGTTGAGTCACATCCTGCAAGTGGCGGGGGAGTTTGGTAAATACGTATATTGGACACAGATCTCAAACCAGTAGTCGTAGTAACCGCTGAAATTCTATACCTACCTGATCCATGTAAACTGTAATATATATATATATATATATATATATATATATATATATATATATATATATATATATATATATACTTAAAAACTATTGGTCAGTGATTTTCTTCGTGGCTTCTTAATTAATTATTATTGATCTGAACTAAAATAAGTGTAATATACAGCTCTAATAAATATTACATTTAAATATAATAAAAGAACTGGTTGCTAGGTTTAGTATAATAGTCATTCTACGTGTCTAATTTGGATTTTTAAAGCACACGATGGTACTAATTACTGTAGAGAAGTAATTTATAAAGATTTTTGCTTTAATGTGACACAAGTCCATATGAAAAGGGGCACCCAATGACACTCGAACTCACTCGTGTAGGTTTGCTTGTCTAGCTTGCTAAACATTATACCACCGGAGGCGCCCCTTGCTCGGATTAGAGTATTTATGGCTTACCATATTAAAATTAATTTAATTAAAATTAATTTTATCAAAATTATCTGTAATAACAAAGAATTGTAATTTTTGTTGTTTGGGTTTGTGGCAAGTGTGATAAGGTTTAATATTTCAAATATCATTCAACATCAATTATTGATAATAGATTTTGCTAGAGAAAATAAAGTTTAAACATCAATACTGATCTCGATTTTACAAGAAAGAAAGTACACTAAAAAAAAGTCATTTATAGAATCATACTTACCAAAGTTGGCGGGAGGGGAGAATATGTACATCTTTTTGTTTTTAAAGTGAATTCATAAACTTAAAAGGTGAAATACTAACAATTGCCGTTCTGTTTGTTGGGATGTTTTCTCGAAAACAACAATAGATTTTACAAGCAAATAAAAGTCCTGGAAACAATGATGGCAAAGTAATCTTCTTTTGAACAATCTTTTTTCTTAAATTTTTTTAATCTTAAAAGTTTTTGAAAAGTTTGCCACTTTATTTTAAGTTAATTTTTCAAGTACCGCAGTCTGTTGTTTTTCTTTGTAGTACATGTCTGTAATTAATGCAGATTTTAGAGGAAGGCAATTGTAAAGAGTGAGATAATAGATGACACAAGACCTTTATAGCTGAGCTATTAAGAGGAAATAGGCTCAGAACAAGTATAAATAGTTTTTGTGTAACTTAAGAACCTTTGCTCCATATTTGCTGATTAATCGAAATAGAAGTAACCACATTAATTGTTTTCATGTCATCAAATGAATATTTTACAAGTACACAGTCGCGTATCTTGCAGCTATCAGATCAATAATTGCATAGGATACTTATTTCTGGGTAATTTTACAAATATAAAGGTCTGTAGAATTGCAGGAGAGGATATGAAGGTTGATACCTTTCCCAAAGGTATTTGTTTTTAAAGTGATCATAATAGCGCGACTGGACTTCGGACACGCTTACTACGATATCGGGAAAAACTGTGCTTATTTTAATTAAGAAAATTATACTTTTAATTAAAATTACACAACTACTAACGTACTTTTAGAGGATTTTGAGCGGCATCTTGGCAATTCTGAAATAGTGAGAACACACAATAGCAACTCCTGATGGTCAAGTCTTGCTGAAAGCATTGGTTTTTTATCATATTTCTGAAGTTAAGCAACAATGAACAGCTTCAGTATTTCTATGGGTAAGCACTTAGTAACAGCAGGTATCATAAAGAATCAGAAGCCTGTATAAGAGACAAAGAAAGGACGTAATAAGAAATGACACCACATCTTAGCTTGCTCAGTCGGCCGGGGCTGTAGAATACACCGACTGCACCTCTGCAGAAGGTTAAGACTCCCCCCAACAAGTGTCCTGGATTTGACACAAAACAATCTGATGGTGAGGCTTTAGTAATGCTGGAGCTTTGGGGAATGCGGAATACCTTTCATTGCCATCACTCCCAGATCCACTCGGGCCTGGAGTGGCAGCATCTGATAGAGTCATATCTATGGGTCAAATAGAACTAAACTGTGTACTTATGCTGAACTGAATTGTTTGAAGTAGAACTGTTTTTGACTTTGGAACTGTTTACTCATGCTAAACTGAATTATTTGAAATAGAAGTGTTTTGACATTTACCTGAGAGCAAACTAAACTATACTCATACTAAACTGAATTGTTTATTTGAATAAAAATGGATTTTGAATTAAATTACATATAACGATTAAAATGCCATAAAACCCAACCAAACCAAACCCCTTCGTGTGGTAGGAATTAAAATTGGATTGTTCTGTGATTACAAATCAGAATTTCATATATATATATATATATATATATATATATATATAGTTGTTCTTATGACTGTATAACTTCTTAAAAGTTTAAATATACATTTATATATATATATATATATATATACAAACACACACACACACACACATATATATATATATATATATGTGTGTGTGTGTGTGTATGTGTGTGTGTGTGTGTGTGTGTGTGGAAGATTATGAGTTTCACCTTAATTGTACATCTTTGAAATCTTTCTGATAGGTTGACTTTCCATTTGGGGATTTTAAGAGGAGACAAATGTAGTCTCTGTGTGAACCATATGAAATACCGAGAGTAGTAGCTTCAATAGTAACAATCAATAATGATCTTTTTTTTAATATGTGACAGTGTGTATTGATGTGACAAGCGATCTCAGTAAACACGCGCTTCTCTGCTAATGGTTTTTTTTTAAGAATAAAATATACACTTCGGATTTTACATGCAGGTTTTTTTGTGGGGTTTTTTCTTCTGGTACCTACGTTTTTTTAAATCTTTTTATGGAAGCCAGTGCCTGAATCTGATTAATATATAACAGAGATTAATATATAACAACTTTGCTTATACTAATAGTTTAATAGTTGCGTAGCCAAAATGGAGTAACGCAATATATATATATATATATATATATATATATATATGGAAATAAATAATGGAAATGAATCCAATATAGATAAAAATTGAGGTCTATAGACATAATATTTTTCCTTTGGCATTTTATTAAAAAATCCATCGGTGACTAACATCATTCGATTACATCCGTCCAAGTCCTGATTATGCCTCATTAGAACCAAAACATTATAACGTTGACTTTCTTTCGACTAAACTATTTGAAATAGAACAGTTTATATGTATAAAAATGGATTTGGCATTAAATAATCTACAATGGTTGATATGGCTTAAAACCAAATCTAACTAATCTCTAGTACAGATTCTGGTTTGTGCCTTTATCATTAGGTAGTATGGTCAAATTTGAATCTCTTGCACAATTCCCAATGGATCGCCTTTCTCACCTAGTCATGCCCAAACTTGTACTCCTTTGTGTTACTTTATTGCATTCGCTGATTATGTGATTAATCTTTTCATCTCTTTCTCCATATAGCCTACACATGCAATTATTATTATAAGAGTTTTTCACATCATTACATGATGGTTTTTCACTGGAGTTTGAGTGACAGTAAGACTTCTCAAGTCTCCAGGACTCACCTTAGTATTCTGTCCAATCTTAATACTGCTGCAGTCTGGATGGTCTCTACTTGTCCTCTAATTTCTAAGTCTTTCAATCTCCTTATCAATCCTTTGGAGATTGTTTCGAGTGCACCAATTACAAGTCGTACCACCGTCACCTTCTTGCTCCATATTTTTTTTAGCTCTCTGGCAAGGTCTAGGTATTATTATTATTACCATTATTATCATTTCTCTCCTTGTGAGCTTTTTTACGTCTGTTTTAACTAGTGGTCTTTCATTTGAGTCTGAGAGACTCCTCAGTTTTCCAGGACTCTCCCAAGTATTCTAGCCGATCTCTGATTTCCTATTTTTTAAAAAATTCCTTCGGGGCCGTTCCTAGTGCACTTGCTATAACTGAAATTACCGTCACTCTTATGTTACACAGTTGTTGTTGTTTTTTATTTCTCTGGGAAGGTTCAAGTACTTGTCTCTCTTTTCACTTTCTTTTATTTTTACTCTGGTGTTGTCGTTGAGGTTCAAGTGACAAGTTTTCTTAAATCTTCAATTTCCTATTCAAAGTGCAGCAATTATTATTATTATTATTTTAATCCTTGAGAGTTTTTCACATCGGCGTTGCTTGACGTTCTTTTACTGGAGTTAGAGTGACAGTAAGTCTCCTCAAGTCTCCAGGACTCTTCCCAGTATTCTGGCCGATCTCAACAATTATGTAGTTTAGACAGTCTCCACCCGTTCCGTTGTTTCCAAGTCCTCCAGTCCTTGTACCAATCCTTTGGTGACTGTACCAAGAGCACCAATTACAATTGGTATAATCGTCACTTTCATGTTCCACAGTTTTTTCAATCCCCTAGCAAGTTCCAGGTACTAATACCTCTTTTCGCATTCTTTCAATTTTACACAGTGGTCCGCGTATTATTATTATTATTATTATTATTATTATTATTATTATTATTATTATTATTATTATTCCGTACTGTTTTTTCTCACCTGTTTTAACTGGTGGTTTTTAATTAAAGTCTTAGATACAATAAACCTCCTTAGTCCTCCTGGACTCTACAGAGTATTCAAGCTGATTTGGGCTGAGTTTTCACATCAGTTGTAACTGGCGGCTTTCGCTGGAGATCAAGAGACAACAAGAATGCTCGATGCTTTTGCACTCTCCCCAGTATCCAAACTGATTTTTGATAACGACGTTACTAGTTTTTAAAGTGTTAGTTTTGTTGACACTAAATTTTCGGTATTGCTGTCGAAAATCGATTCTCGTATGAACCAATTAGTTCATAGACTTTTCCAGCAGTCTTGGGGTATTTAACAATACAGTAATTTATATAGTCTTTCCTTTGTTTTGATTTTTTCGGGTTATTCTTGGAAGAATCTTAAGTAATTGTTCCATTGCAATATCTATTACGACAAATATTTCTACTACTACAACTTCAAAGTAGGGGCACCTCTGGCGGGGTAATGGTTAACAAGCTAGACTAGCAAACCTCCACGAGTGAGTTTGAATCACATCGAGTGCTCCATTCATTCAGCCTTGGGCCACATCGAAGCTAAACGCTAAGTAAATTACAACCACTTGAAAGTTAGAGCAATTTAGCTAAAAATAGTACTTTATTTTTTACTCCGTAAACAGTTTAAACTAATTTCACATTTATACACAGTTAATATCTAAAATATCCTTCGTCGTCTAATTAATTATTTTAAGAAAGATTCTACCCTAGGTTTTATGGCTAACAGACTGCGAGGTAAATGGTAATCATTACAAATTGAAATTATTTATTTACTCATCTGGTTTTTTCATAGAAAGAACGTCGCACCTTCGGTAAGCTTGGTTTTTCGGAAACTTGTGTGAGTTATAATACGAATGGTGATGGTAGGTCAGGAGGTAAAATAACTATGGTATTTTTATACTCGTTTTAATTTTGACTAAAAACTATGGATATAAAGTAATAAAGTAGTAATCTAAGTAATGGTTACTGACATTTATTTTGATATCAGATCAAAGACTGGCAAAAAAATAGCAATCATATCTCATAATGACAGGTAATTCATGCTAGTTGATAGATAGGCTCAGAATGAGATAGATAGATAGATAGATAGATAGATAGATAGATATGAACAGAAGGATATATATATATATATATATATATATATATATATATATATATATATATATATATAATGCCCAACCAGCAAAGACTTGCATACATCGGCTCTGTGCGGAATCTTGATGCAGTCTAGAGAACCTACTGGGAGCGACGGATGATAGAGTTGGATAGTGTGTGTGTGTGTGTGTGTGTGTGTGTGTGTGTGTGTGTGTGTGTGTGTGTGTGTGTGTGTGTGTGAGAGAGAGAGAGAGGGGGGGTACTCTGTGCTATCAGAACGTCTTTGCGATCATGCTGATGCTGATGATTGATTCAATTGTTTCTTCTCTGTTGCATATTCAATTAATATCACATCAGCTGATTTCATGTGAAAACAAACAATAATAGATAAAATATTCAATTATAAACGGTCGGTTTAAAATCGATTTATTGCGCTGAGTGATAAATTGAAGCCCCGCAACTTTACTCTTTTCACAAATGAGCAATGATCCAACCCCATCGTAATTTGCGTGTATAAAGAATTAGAAAACCAATATTTTTTTTATCACCAGTACGTAATTTCGCAAATAAATTAACAAAATGTGAGGAGATGCAACCATTTTCTAAGTATATTATTTCTTCATCGTATTATTATCTTTTTAAAAACTTCCTCTCGGTTACATGTCACGCTGACACGTTCATTTTATTCATCGGGTTTTTTTTTTTCTGCATTATTAAAACAAGATTTCCGCTGAAAAGCTATTTTCAAAAAAAAATAGAAATTACGATCAAGTAATTTGTGTCAGCCCTAATTCTCTCAAAATCAAAATTTCTCAATTATTTAAAGCTCAAAGATTTGAGGAATACTGTGTTGAACAAATGTTTATTTTGATTTGAGTAGCAGTCATAATAGTCGTGGAAGGATTGGCTGCTGCTGCGATTGCAGTTGAAATTGAGAAACTCAGCGGAACTTGAAAAAAGTTTTTAAAAATGTAGAATTACAAGAATTTTTCCTGAAATGAGATTAATTGAAAAAAAAAACGATCTAATATCTTATCCAGAACAATAACAGAATTAGGATGTGAAGAAATATACAGGGCTCAGTAAAGAGATAAGTCGGGATAGATAGATAGATAGATAGATAGATAGAAAGAGGGGGAGAGAGAGAGAGATGAACAGACTCAGATAGATAGATAGATAGATAGATAGATAGATAGATTGATAGATAGATTGATAGATAGATAGAAAGAGGGGGAGAGAGAGAGAGAGATAAACAGACTCAGATAGATAGATAGATAGATAGATAGATAGATAGATAGATAGATAGATATGAACAGACATAGATAGATAGATAGATAGATAGATAGATAGATAGATAGATAGATAGGAACAGAGATAGATAGATAGATAGATAGATAGATAGATAGATAGATAGATAGAGGGGGAGAGAGAGAGAAAGATGAACAGACTCAGATAGATAGATAGATAGATAGATAGATAGATAGATAGATATGCTCAGAATGAGATAGGGAACTATGAACATAATGTATCTAGCCACACAGAAGAGTTGTGTGACAACGTAACACTCTGTCTGTGGATAACTATATATGCTCCCTTCTCGGTATCCGGTGGCGCAAAATGTCAACTAACGAAGCTAATACCTACGCATTATAATTCCTGAGATGGCGTATGCCATCGAAATGGCTGAGCGGTTAGATACCATATCACGCGTGAAAGTTAGACGGGCTTTGATCACAACTTAAAGTGTCCTTCGTGTCAAGCCACACTGAAGAGTTGTGATACAACGAACCAGTGTCTGTGGATGACAATATATATATATATATATATATATATATATATATATATATATATATATATATATATATATATTCTTCAAGAAAAACGATAAAACCGGTCACATAGGATTATAAATTTATTTCCATCCTGTTACGCATTTTTGAAATTTCCAAAAACACGAAAAAAAATTAACAGGACTTCTTCAGATCTTTTATATAAAAAAAACTAGAATAGACACAGAAAAGTGGGAGGGGATTTAAGAGGGGTGAATAGTTATCTCCACATTAAGCCCACTTCCATTTTAAATTTTAATTTCGGTTAGAAATGTAGTAAATTTATTTTTAAAAAATTTTTTAATATTTTTAAAAAAAATTACATTTTGACCTAAATTACAGATTTTATATCGAATTAGATTTAAACTTTAATTAATAACCTCACTTAATGATACATTAATAGATATATTAAACTAAAACAAATATTTAATTTATTTAAAATATTTGAATATTTCAAAACTATTTAGAAAGCATTAATCAGTTACACTTTTTATGAGTAGTACGTATGTATTATATGCTTTTTCACAATTTTCTATCTAACAATTTATTTTATTTATTCATTTACATTAATTCTCAATTTAACTCTATGCCTTTAAAAAAAAAATTTGTTAATTATCTATAGTTTAAATTTAGCCCTATGTCTACACCTACTACTCTCTCTCTCTCTCTCTCTCTCTCTATATATATATATATATATATATATATATATATATATATATATATATATATATATATATACATATATGGAGAGAGAGAGAGAGCATTTATATTCAGATGCAAGACGCAATATCTACTGTTTTTTTGCCAGTGATGGGGGGATACATTATGTTTAAAATAATTGTGTGTGTGAAGATCAATATATTTTTAATAGAAAACGTATTTCAACTCCTTGTCTCTCTTGAAATAATTCCATGTTTTATCATTTAGTAAAAGTTATGCCTACCACATAATTTACAATTGAATCGGCATCCACAAAAAACCTCATTATGATTTGGTTTGGTTTTATGACATATGAACTCGTAAAAGTAAAGTTGGTGATCGTAGTGGAGGGCAACCCGAAGGCTCCCCTTTCAATAGCTACTACACCGAGGTGTCGGGGAGGGCGCTACTCCATTCCCTGGATTGCTCCACTTTACCCTTACCTTATAATGCTAAGAGTTAAGCAAGGCGGCATCAAGTACCATGATTTGGTATGACTCGACCTGGGATTGAACCCCGGTCTCCCGGACCATTGGCTAACACTTTAACCTGTAGGTTATTTAATGCCAAATCCTTTTTATACATATAGATTAAGTGCATATGATTTGGTTTGGTTTAGTTTTATGGCATATCAACCTTTGTAGGTTATTTAATGCTAAATCATTTTTATTGATATAGGCTAAATACATTTAATTTGGTTTGGTTAATTTTATGGCATATCAAACTTTGTAGGTTATTTAATGCCAAATCCTTTGTATACTTATAGATTATATACATAAGATTTGGTTGGTTGGTTGGTTTCTTTGTTTTAATGGCATATCAACCCTTGTAGGTTATTTAATGCCAAAGCTATTCTCCTAGAAGAACAGTAGTTGTACTATTTAACCCATAGCTGGGAGGATAAGGGGGTTCATACTTTTCTCGAGGGTCTTTGCCCGAAAGTGAACGTAATGGCGCAACTGGAGTATGAACTCGCGTTCTACGATTCCGCAGTCCATCGCTTTAACCATTACACCTCGAGGACACCCCCATAAGATTTGGTTTGGTTAGATTTATGGCATATCAAACTTTGTAGGTTATTTAATGCCAAATCATTTTATACATATAGATAAAATATATGATTTCTAAACACATTTTGTTGATAATATCTTAAAACAAACCTGAACTCATTTTTTTCGCACACTTTTAAATGGTTTCACGTATTTCCATCAAATAAGAATATTTGTATTTAGTTTTGATCATTTTTTTTTGCATATAGTTAAATGTTTTCAATTATTCAAATATACTTATGTAATATAATGGCCGAAGGATTTCGGTTTCATGCCTTTGGGTTTAGTTAGGCTGAGAACCTTTCGGTTCAGTGCATGGGTTACTTAGGTGCAACATTAACACAGGTGTTCACGCGGGTGCGCGAGGAGCGGACGTGTCACTCAGAGATGTCACAATAGCCCAAGATAGGAATCGGGGTTACAAAGTGCGGGTGACGTCACGCACCGGAAGTGCACGGAGGATTTTGGAAATTTGAAGAAAGTAAGTAGAGTTGAGACTAGACACCGGACGAGAAGGATTGACTTTCGCTTGCTCGCGGAGGCCATGGGCAGGTGTCGCACGAGATGGGAGGCGGGCAGATGAAAAAGCCTGAATAGAAAGATTGTGACTCTCTCTCCTAATGTCGAAAAACCTTTAAACTCAAAGGTAATAAAAAGTTTCGTACCTGAACTGAGAAGTCGTAAGTGTTTTTCGTGTTTCGATATTCCTATGTTCTATCTTTATGGACATTCAATGTACGTTTCACACAAAGACACATCGGGCTATAGTACACTTACAATTCAATTAAACATCAGTCATTTGTTTACATACAGTTAAATGACCAAACAGTTCCCTTTCAAACAATTCAATTGTGTATGTCATTTATTTGCATTCAGTTTAAATATCAAAGAGTTCTATTTAGCTCATAGATAGGACTCTATCAGGCGCTACCACTCCGGGTCAGGATAAACCTGAGAGCGATGACAATAAAGCGGTACTCCGTATTCCCCAAAGCTCCGGCATTACTGGACTCCCAGTATCATATTGTTTATTGCCATAATCAGGACTATCATTGGGAGTGTCTTACCCTTGTATAGAGATGCAGTCGGTGTATTTTACAGCCCCAGTCGACTGGGCTGAACAGTTTAGTGTCATAACAGGACACTCGTTGCGGGAGTGTTAACCCATCTGCAGAGATGCAGTCGGTGTATTCTATGGCCCCTAACCAGTTGGGCCATCTCATTGTGAGGAACTTTACACTAACCACTGAGCGAAAGACACACAGTAGTAGGAATGCCAACAACATCAGAGACAAAATATCTACTTACGGTTAAATCGAAGATAATGTTTGTTTGTTTGTTTGTTTTGGCCCTTGACATCTGTTGAGTATCAGGGCCTTCCCTTTTTATGTAGATCAAAGAACAAGTTTTAGATATAATTTTTATTTTGTATCATATTTTGTATTTCTAGATTAACGAATTTACCAAGTTTCATCAAAATCAGTTATTGATTTGATTTTTTTTTCAGGGAGAGGAAATTTCGCAAACCAAAAGTGCCTGTTCTTAGATGTCCAAAAAATATTATCGAAGAATTACGGTTAAGTCACACTAAAAGCACCGGTTACTGTCAAGTGGTCGAATTTAGGCAGTGATAAGCCAGCCCAGAACTTTGGTCTCGATAGTTACTGGAAGCAACGAGAAGACATTGTGAATTATTCTTGACGTGTCAGACTCGTCAACTCAAAGAATACTGTATTGAGATTCTCATATGAACAGTAGAAACGGGAATAGCGTAGTTGGAATGGTATGATAACTTTACTAGAAGGCCCGCGTTCAAATCCTGGCTGTTTGCGTTTCACTTCGCAGTAATACTCTTGGAAGAAAAGTTTTAATTTATCTCTTTAGCCTTGGAATAGAAACAGGTCTCAGAGAAAGAAAAAACTGACATCAAATCATATGTTCTTCGATTAAGAATTGATGAGTCACATACTACCTGTGTTGGAGGGGTAGAATAAAAAGATATTTGAGCCGCTGGCAACCTGACGCCTAAGCAAAGCTCAGTAAATAACAAGTTCAGTTATAATAAGCTAGGTTACTATTTAGATGGGTGACCATTCAGGAGCAGCATCTACAGTAAGCTGAGTCTTAAAGTTGGCACTAAACGGTAACTTATAAAAGTTGAATATTCTTGGACTAATAAATAAGAGCCATCTGACTTGTAAGAGTTTCTATTAACTAGCCTCATCGAGGGGGTAGTTCTTACAAAAACACTGAATTTTGGGTCAAATTGTCGAGTTATCACATGAGTCGAGCTGATATAGCGAAGAGACGATGAAAACAGAATTTTCAAAAAATTTTGGCTTTAAGAAAAGTTTTCACAGAAAGTTAAAACGAAATTCTTTAGATTAGGGATTGTTTTGGCTTGTTAGGGATTAATAAAAATTAAGTCAAAACTATATATATATGTATTGGTTTGATTTTTTAATGGGATATCAACCTTCATGGGTTATTTAATTCCATTGCCATCCTCGTAGTAGAAGTGAAGTGATACTATTTACCCCATCGCTGGCGGGGGTTTCCTCGTGGTGTAATGGTTAAAGCGATGGACTGCGGAATCGTAGTAAGCGAGTTCGTACTTTCATTTTCAGGCTTGGGAAATTTTCAGGCTTGGGAAATTTTCAGGCTTGAGTTCGTACTTTCACCCTTGGGAAAGGTATGAACCCCCTCATCCTCCCAGCTATGGGTTAGATTATACCACTACTGTTCTTCAAGGAGAATGGCTTTGACATTAAATAACCTACAAAGGTTGATATGCCATTAAACAAAGAAACCAAACCAAACCAAACCATAGCTGGCGGGGGAATAAAGAGCTTCATGCTTTTCCAAAATGTATTAGTCCTAAGATAAACATAGTAGAGCAACTGGAATTCGAAATCGCTTTCTATGATGTTACAGTCCAGTAGGTCAGCCGATATGTTACGAGGAATCATATATACGTTTATATGTATCGGAAGAAGGGGTAAAATGATTGAATAAAACACAGAACAACATATTTATAAATTTCATTTCTGTGAATTGAGTGAAAAATTTGCTGAAAAACAGAAGTATAAAACCCTTTCTTATAAGCATAAATAATATTAATCAAAGCGTAGATATTTTTAGAGATAGTTAAGAGTCGTGAAATGAAGTATAGCAGTAATTGTTAGCTTAAAATAAAGTCTCTTATTTTGAGTCTGTTAAAAAATATTAGCATGAATTTGTCACTATGTAACAGAGAAAATGAATTTATGCCTTAACGTATATGTGGGTGCTGCTGATGTGTGCCTGCTGCTGAAGTTTTAATCAGTAGGAGACAAATGAATATTTTTCGCTCAATTAAGATGTAAACAAACATTCGTTCAATTTGAGAAAAATTTTAACGAAGGTAAAATTGAATGCATTCTTGAAAGAAAAGAATGTAGATCTTCACACAAAAGAAATAAACTGAAATATTGGATAGAAAATGGAGTAAATACCCTTCCTACAGTTAGTTAAGTAAGTATAGACAATTCCATACCTACGGCTTTTTGACAATTTTATTAGGCTCAAAGTTAGCCAAAAAATGTTGATTTATTTATTAATCTAATGGTATTTTTAAAGGGAAAAAAATTCTAGAATTATTTTCTATTTTGATCCGTCAAATTTTTCGCGGCAAGTCAAAAATTGCCGTTTGTGAAGTAACTCGAAATTAAAAAGAAATAGCTCAAATGCGCCGGTTAGTTAATAAATGCAAAAATACAGTCGCAAAAGTTATAGCTTCTTGAGCCTCTTTTTGGCGAAAAAAATTGACAATTTTCTTTTAATAGATATCAGTTGAGTTCCCATATACGAGGATCATTAAATAAGTTTCAGACTTTTTTCGTATGGACACTTTTATTGATAGTAGACACATGCACTTGTTCTACCGTTCCAACAACTTCTGCAAGGCCCCATGGAAGTCCTCTTGTGTCAGCGTGTCATTGACCTTCGTCACAGCCTCTTTCATCTCCTTAATTCTCTCATAACGACAGCCACTAAGTTTTTACTTGAGCTTAGGGAATAACCAAAAGTCACAGGGAGTAAGGTCTCGACTATAGGGAGGGTGACGAACTGTCTTGATGCCCATCTTGGTCAAATAGTCTGTGACAAGGATGGAGTTGTGGACTGGTGCATTGTCCTGGCGGAAATGCCACTGACCCGATTTGAAGAGTGCTGGCTTCTTCCCAAGGAATCTCTTCCTGAACTCCCTTAAAACCTTAACATACTAACCCTAACCCTAACCCTTTGGCCAATCAACTCTGGTGTATTGACTTCCTTACTCCTCCCACACCTCTCATCATCCCTCACAGACTCCCTGCCTTCCTTGAATCTCTTATGCTACTAAAAAGCTGATACTCGATTCATGCAAGATGCTCGAAAAGCAGTCTGAAGCATTCCATACGTTTCTGTGGCAGCATTTTTTCCAGGTTTAAAACAGAATTTTATTGCATATCCTTCTTCTTAATCGTCCTCACGTCCAGATTGCATTTTTAAAATTCTCCAGCTGTGAAAATCAGGCTTTAGTAGGGTGTATTCCAATTCCTGGTGTAGTTGTCCATTTGAAGCTGAAATCATAAAAATTGGTCAGTCATCTCATAAGATGTATAGCAATAACATCGTGAATCCTCAAGAGTTTACGACAATTTTAAATGCCTGTACAAAAATGTCTGGAAACTTATTGAATACACCACGTATATATATAGAGAGGGAGACAGAGAGAGAGAGAGAGAGAGAGAGAGCAGGAAAATGGGAATGAGAGACGATTGGGAAATCAAGTCGACAGACGGTAAGAGAGAGAGAGAGGAAAAGAAGTAGGGTCGTGATAGATGGGAGAGTGAGAGGGAGAACGAAGAAGGGGAGAATGGGGAAAAACAATAGGATGAAAAAAGTGGAAGATAAAGTGAAAAAGAAGGAGAGTGAAGGAATACAGAATGAAAAAAAGTATGGAGATGCCGTGGAGAGATTAAGAGAGAATGAGAGAAAAAAGGGGGAGATATAAGGAGAGAGAGGAGAGTTTTAGGAAAAGAAACGAGAGAGAAGAAAAAAATTGAAAGAAAAGAAAGAATATGCGGAGAAAGAGTAGAGAAAGGATATATATATATATATATATATATATATATATATATATATATATATATATATATATAACATAACATAACACCTAATACCTACGTTGGTCATACAACGACCACACTCTCTCATCGTTTTACTAACCACCTCTCCGCCATAAAATAGCATTTAATGATAAAGCATAACAAAGATACTGACCAACTCAAATCCCAAGACATAAGAAAGATCCTAATAAACAAAACAAAAATTATATATGAAATAACAATAAAAATCGTTTACAAATCCTCGAAGAAATGACTATAAAAAAAAACTACAATAAATAAAATAGCATTCACCACAAGTATGAACTTATTAAACATATTCAATAACTAACCACTGACTCATCTTAAAAGAATGAGCCAATCCCATCTATAATAATAAGAAAAAACACTTCAAATATATATAAATAAAGCTAACACAACCCCACGAAGATGACCGGCGCAATAGTCGAAAGCGCTTGGGCTGGTATATGATACTTTCTTTACAAACTTGACCCAGACATAAAAATACGAGTACGAAGACTCGAATGTCTTCACTTAAAAAGTTTAAAAAAGAAACAATCTGCGGTATTCAACCAAACATGTTTACATAATGACTTGCTGCTTAAGTATACAATATATATATATATATATATATATATATATATATATATATATATATATATATATATATATATATATAGGGAATGGAGAATAAGTTGAAAGAAAAGTCTAGAGTTAAACACGTTTTTCTAAAATTGAACCAGTGAGGGGGAAGTCTCCGTGGTGAAACGCTCGACTTGCTGAGCTGCAACATTGTAGTAAGCAAGTTCGAATTCCAGTCCCTCTATTACGTTCACTTTCGAACTAATACACTTGGAAAAGGCTTGAAACCCTTTAATCCCTTTGCTATGGGGTAAATAGAAGCAGTGCAATTCTTTTAAAAGTACGACTTTGGTATTAAATAACCCACGAAAGTTGATGCTCCATTAAATAAAGAAAATAAACCAAACCTAAAACTGAAACATTATTAGACTAAGAAAGAAAGAAAGCTGAAAAGGAGAAGAAGAAAAAGGTTTGAGAAGAAAAAAAAAGAACGAAAGAATCATCATAAGAGGAAAAAAGAAATGGAAAAAGAATGAAAAAATTGTTAACATGAAAAAGTTCTTCCAAAAATTTGCAAACAATGAAAACCGGTTCATAAAAAGTTTGTTTCTCGCTGACAATAGCAGAAGGCGTGTTAGTTGCAGCTAAATCTTTAAAAATCTGCCATGAATGACGTTATGTGCTGGACTACGACATCGTAGTAAGCTAGTTCGAATCCCAGTCTCGCTATTAAGTTCAATTTCGGGCTAATACACGCGGGAAAGGCATGAACTCCTTTAACCCTTCAGCTATGAGTTAAATAACAGCTCTACTGTTCTTCATCGACTATGAATAGCATTAAATAATCCATGATGGTTGATATGCCATTAAATAAAGAAACCAAACCAAATGTTTATCAAATTAAGCTCATATTCAAAATATAATTTTAGAAATAAATGAAACAATTTCATCTGTAATGTTTCAAGGAGACTTGACAATTTTAAGAAA
Organism: Sepioteuthis lessoniana; assembly: GCA_963585895.1. NCBI lineage: Eukaryota > Metazoa > Mollusca > Cephalopoda > Myopsida > Loliginidae > Sepioteuthis > Sepioteuthis lessoniana. The sequence goes on along the minus strand of OY757937.1, from coordinate 16,793,117 downwards.
TCACAAGAAAAATATCTATTTCCAAGTTTATCCCTATTTAAAAAAATCTAAGTAATTGCTGTAACCTCAAACCTTTCAGCCACTACACTAACCTTGAGCTTTACCTAAAAAGATACTCTTACGTTGTAATAATAGTGTCTTTATAAGTGGAAATGTCAGTCATTCTAAGGACGACTTTTGAGTTTTAAAAATGTTGATGCAGTAGTAATAATAGTAGGAATATTTGTAATAGCAAAGGAACTTTCACTAATTTACCTGTTTGTAAGAGGTTGTACTTGTAATAATTATTAGTTTAACTGGTAAAGTAATAAGACTGGGTTTATAAAAAAAAAGGACGTATTAATAACATAAGAAATAAGGATAAAAAAAACACTTGTTGATTAATTTCGTAGCAATTGTAATTGTTTTATTAGCAATAGTTTTTGGAGTAAAAACGGTAGCAGTATGAATTGCATATCAGTTGATGAACATCACGATGAGAATCCTAAGTTGTAGTCGCAATGACTACAGCAGCTGTCGAAGTAATAGTTGTAATTTTGTTACTGGCATGATGTATGATTGGCCTTTCATAGGTGTTATGAAGAAAAGAAAAGAAAGCACCAAATTAGAGTCCGATTGAGACAATACCTGGATCAATCCGAAGCTATAGATTCCTCTGGAGTTGGTTCGAAAACTGACACATACTTCCAAAACGTTGTTCTTTATTATTATTATTATTATTATTATTATTAGTATTATCTACTACTTGAGAGTTTTTCATATTAGTTTTAGCAGATGGTTTTTCACTGGAGCTTGAGTGACAGCAAGTCTCCTCATGTCTCCAGGACTCTTAATTACCCTTACTATTATTATCGTTATTATTATTTTGATAGCTTTTCATACTAGCGTTAGTTAATGGTTTCTCACGGGACTTTGAGCGAGAGCAAGTTTCCTCAAGTCTCCAGGACTCTTCTCAGTATTCTGGCCGAGTTTAATAATGCTATGGTTTGGATGATATCCACTCCCCTTCTTATTTCCATTATTGTTATTATCATTATCATTATTATTATTATTATTATTATTTACTCCTTGAGAGTTTGTCACATCAGTTTTAGATGATGGTTTTTCACTGAAGATTATTATTATTATTATTATTATTATTATTATTATTATTATTATTATTCTAGCGAGTTTTTCACGCCAGAGTTAGCTGGTGGTCTTTCACTGGAGGCTGAGTGACAACAATTCTTCTTCTTCTTCATCTTCTTCTTCTTCTTCTTCTTCTTCTTCTTCTTATTATTATTATTATTATTATTATTATTATTAATGATGATAATAATCATTAATATTATCATTATTATTCGACAAACGTCGGCTCATGACATCACATTTCGATCGGACGTCACTTACAACAACGTAGATTGAGGTTTGCAGTGACCAGTTACAGAGGAGCGTCGATTGGCTGGATCGGTGTGTGAAGGCAATGGTTGCTATGGTGACAGCCAATGAATACGGCGTTGACGGAAGATTGTGGAAACGTCAGAGTTGAAAAGTGCGTCTTTTCTGACGCAGAACAAATCTGTGGTCAGACGGTTCAAATGACAGAAAGGTTAAAAATAAAGATAGAATATGTAAATACAAAAATAAAAAAAATAAAAACTACGAAAGAAAATGAAAATGATTTATGGAAACTTAAATAAAACAAGAAAATGACTGAAGAAAATATGCGAAGTAGACAAGGACGGAAAAACTTTTAAAAGATTGATTTATCGATCTTAAAGGCTTTTCAAACTGTCTAGGCTTATTTTACGCCGAGGGCTCAGAAAATAGTACATTTATCTTTTTTTACTTTTGTGTAGTTGTTTAAGAGATTTTTTTTGCACATAGTTATAAGGTATCAAGTTTTTCTACGGAATATAAAAGATTTTTCAAACAAATATATTTGATTCATTAGAGGGACCTTAGCAGGTTCTACCACCCAAAGTTAGAGTGAACCTGGGAATACTAGAAATTAAGGGGTACACTACACTTCCCAGATCTCTAGAACCAATGGATTTTAGTGTCTTTCTAAGGACATGCCCATTTTGGAGAGGCTTATTTCTCAGCAGGAGATACAGTCAGTTTATTTCGAACAAAGAAAAAAATAAGAAAAAAATAAAAAGATAAGAAAAAAATATAGAAAGAAAGATTACCGATCAAATTCAAGGAAATCTTTTGGAGAGCCGTCCTGGAGATTAAGACGCACAAACTCTTGTGAGATTTTAAGATTCAAACGGATCATTTAATCTCGACCAGAAGATCAGACATTGAACTTGCTGAATTGTGAACTTTGCTGTCACTGCTGACCACTAAGCAAAATCGAAAGAAAGCGAAAAGAAGGATAAGTACGTGGAATTTGCTAAGGAATTGAACAACTGTGGAACAAGAAAGCGATGATTATACCAGTTGTAATTGGTGCTCTTGGTACTGTCAGCAAAAGATTGGTAAAAGGACTAGAGGACTAGGAAATAAGAGGACGAGTGGAGACCATCCAAACTTCAGTATTGTTGAGATCGGCCAGAATATTCTCTTAGGTCACTTAGACTCCAGTGAAAACCTCTCAAATAATAATAATAATAATAATAATAATAATAATAAGAAGAAGAAGAAGAAGAAGAGTGAATGAATGAATGAATGAAAAAGAAAACAAGGTGAACAATTAGAAAAAATAAAGAGCAAATCAAAGGATATCGTTGGGAGGGAAGAGGAGTTCTCCATCTGAATACAAGCCAGGTTCGATACTGCTTAACTTCGGTGATAGAACGAGAACCTGTTTGTCCGGTATGATTTGAAAGTAAACAAAGAAGAAGAAGAAGAAGAAGAAGAAGAAGAAGAAGAAGAAGAAGAAGAAGAAGAAGAAGAAGAAGAAGAAATAATTGAGAAGGAATAGGAGGATGAAGTGAAAAAGAAAGAGGATGAATTGGAAGTAGAAAGGGGAAAAAAATAAGGAAAAAGACCAAGAGACAGTAAAAAGATATATATATATATATATATATATATATATATATATATATATATAACTGATGGTTGTTGTAGAAAGACAGCATTAAACCAGTGGTCGCAGATAAGCATCTATGCTATTAAATATATATAAAAACTTATATATATATATATATAAACTTCTTAACTTTTTAAAAAGTAGATACAAATCCTAGACGAGGCTGTTTGCATTTCTCATACCATTAATCCAACTATTCTCCTTCCAGCTATGAGTGAATAGTCGGGCAGCCTATGCTCTTCCTGTACGTGCGGAAGGTTTAACGAATATAGATAAGCCCGATTTGTTTATTTGTTTTAACGGTAGATCAATTACTGATGGGTTTTCTATTGTCAAAATTTGACTCGTTTCGAATTTGATTTTAATCATAACTATATTTTAAAAGTTACAGTTCAGACTTTTTAAAACACGACTTTTTTTATAGGACTATTATAAAAATTTCGTTTTATGGTTTCAAGTATTCCTATCCAATACTGATATTGCCCAGCCGGCTGGGGCTGCAGCATACACCGACTGCAGAGGAGTAAGCCCCCGCCTCCAACGAGTGTCCTGGATATGACACTGAGCAATCTGATGGTGAGGTTCCACAATGCTGGAGCTTTCGGGAATGCAGAGCACCCCTTCATTGCCATCTCTCCCAGGTACACTCTGACCCGGAGTGGTAGCACCTGGTAAGGCTCTATCTATGGGTCAAATAAAACTAAACTGCGTACTTATGCTAAACTGAAGTGTTTTGAATTAGAACTGTTTGACAAAACTGAATAGGTTAAAATAGAAATGTTTTTGACTTTTAAACTATGTACTTATGCTAAACTGAATTGTTTGAAATAGAACAGATTATTTGAATAATAATGGATTTGACATTGAATAACCTACAAAGGTTGATATGTCATAAAACCCAACCAACCAATCAACCAACCAACCAGAACATATGAGTTCATTTCACTGTTGCTGCTCTACAACCGTTACTCGGTATCTAACTAAACTTTCTGTATTGAGCACCTGCCCTGATGCTATGTTGATTCAGTTAGTATTGGAAACAGTCTAGCGATATGAGTGCATCATTTTTGTGGCTTTTTGCTTGACAAAGTTAAACATTGGAACAGTTCTAATTTAAACAATTCAGTTTAGCATAAGTACACAGGTTAGTTCTATTTGACTCATAGATAGAGCCCAATCAGGTACTACCACTCTAGGCCAGAGTAAACCTGAGGGCGATGGCAATGAAAGGGTGCTCCGCATTCTCCAAAGCTCCAGCATCACTGCACCTCACCATCAGATTGTTTTGTGTCATATTCCGGACACTCGTTGGGGCGGGGGGTCTTATCCTTCTGCAGAGCTGCACTCAGTGTATTCTACAGCCCCAGTCGACTGGGCAAAGCAATGTTCAGTGAGATTAGCTTCTACAATATTTTTTTATCAAAAGGCATCTATGATAGTTAAAATAGTGAAAGAGATATATAAATATTTCCAATGAGATCTTTGCCACACCAGGTCGAGTAATTCTCGTTGAAATTTCTTAGAGCAATAGGAGTTACTCGGTAGTGTCAGTTTCCTGTAGTGTTGGAGGTGCCCGTGGTGTAATTGTTATCGTCGTAGGAAATGAACACGGCGACACGCGTTCAAATCCTGGACGTGACTGATTGCATTTCGCATAGCACTAATACCCTTGGGAAAGGTATGAATCCAATTTTTCTCCCTCCAGCTATGGGTAAATAGTTGGAAAGACTGGGTTCTTCAGCCTTGGTGAGGCAACTAGTCTAGGAGATGGAAAACTCTGTTAAACTCCGCTTAAAAATTGACCTTGAGTCATATCCTGCCCGGGTGGAGGGATTGGTAAATATGGGTAGTGTTAGTCTCCTCGTTCACAATATATGGGATTGATGATGAGCCATGCCGAGTAATTCCCCTTAAAACATCTCTCGGAATAATAGGGGGATGAAATTAACTAAAAAAGCAGAAAAAAAGAAACTGAAGAAAATCGGAAGAACCCAGTTAGGTAATGCCGTGAAACTATGGGTCTTTGGTGAGACAGACATCTGAGGAGTTGTGAGTACATGTGTGTACGTATGTATGGATGTATGTATATACCTAACCCCTCCACATGAGCAGGGTGTGACACAAGGTCAATTTTTTGCGGTGTTTAACAGGTTTGAATTCAGATTTTTCTTTCACCTCGACCAGTTGCTTTACTGAGGTTGAAGAACCCTTTCTGCTCTCCTATTTACTAGAGGGAAAATAGTTGATTTCATGGCTTTCTTAAGGGTATTAAAGCTATATGAAATGCAATCAGCCACGTCCAAGATTTGAACTCGGATTACAGTGTCTATTACACCAGGAACGCCTCCTAATGTATATACGTACGTACATGAGTGTGTATACGTATGTGCATGGTTGCGAGTTGACCATAATAAGTATGTATGTATGTATGTATGTATGTATGTATACCCATATACGGGCCATGATGTGGCCGTACGTATTTTGTGTATTGACCACTCATCCGCTTCTCCCAGTCTAAGTGGAGATGGTCAGATAAAGCTGAGCCACCACTTAAAAGACTTCAATTTTCTTATCACACTTTTTATTATATCTTGGAGAAGTAGAATTTGGCAATATTCTTATGTCCAATCTATTAGCGGCTCAAGGCTCGGAAGTTGAAAATATTCATCCCTGCTTATATATAAGTTTATTCAGAAATTTAAAAGGAGTTAGAGGATTCTGTGGAAGTCAGCTGGTCAGAGCACGCGATCGGAGTCAGAGATACGCTGAGAGTCTGCTGACGACCTTAGAGCTTGGGTGATCATCTAGGATCTGGAAAAGTAGAATTCGAGCAGGACGTATGGAGGATGGGGAACAGAGTTAAAGGATAGTTCGAAGTGACACACACTTCCCCATCTGTGAGATTGTTCAGTCCTTCAAATCTTGAGTTCGACTTTACTTTCTTCTCTTTGTCTTTTGTAACCCCACCTTGGACTCTAAGCTATAAACGCACCAAGGGGGTCACTAAAACTAAAAAGTAGATGCATTGAAGAGCTGAGGCTCACCGTCACAGTACGATACCGCATTCTGAAGTCTATTGTTTTTTTAATTTTTATTTGACTGGATTTTTGTTTCTTTTTGTAAAATTTTGTTTCTTGTAGAGTTTGGTAAAAGAGTACTTTTTAAGATGAAACCACAATTGCTTTAAAAGAGATTAAATATCGTATTTTGTTTATGTAAAGACGTTTTTCTTTTTTCCTGAGATGAAGTTCCAGTTTTGAACCTATGATTAATTTGAAGTCACAGCCGACCATTGAGTAAATGAAACGGTTGGTTGGTTTGTTTTTACTTTTCGGGTCATTTAACGCCGAATAATTTCATTTTGGTTTAGTTTTATGGCACATCAACCATAGTAGGTTATTTAATGCCAAATTCATTTTATACATATAAACAGTTTTATTTCAAACAATTCAGTTTAGAATAAGTACACAGTTTAAATGTCATAAACACATCTGTTTCAAACAATGCAGTTTAGCATAAGTACTGTTTTTAGTTTACACACAGTTGAATGTAAAATAATTCTATTTCAAACAATTCAGTTTAGCATTAGAACGCAGTTTAAATGTCAAAACAGTTCTACTTCAAACAATTTAATTTAGCATAACTACACAGTTTATTTCTATTTAACCCGTTCATAGGACTCTTTCAGGTACTACCACTCCGAGCAAGAGTGGATCTGGGAGGGATGCCAATAAAAGGGTAATCTGCATTCCCCAAAGCTTCAGCATTACTGGAGCCTCTTCATCAGAGTTTTTAGTGTCATATCCAAGACACTCGTTGGTGGGAGTCTTATCCCTCTGCACCCATGCAGTCGGTGTCTTATGCACCTCCAGCCCCTGCCCCAGCAGATTGGACCAAAAGGGTAAAGATTGACAAATACTTAGACCATGCCAGAGAGCTTAAAAGCTGTAGAACGTGAAAATGACGGTGATACTAATTGTTGTTGGTGTCCATGGAACAGTCCCTAAAGATCAGTTGAAGAGATTGGTTGACTGTTTGTGCTTGGTTTTATTACAATGTATGCTACTTAATACCAAATCCAGTTTAAACGAATATATAATAAATATATACGATTTTTAAAAGAATAGTTTGTAGGTAACATTTTAAACAAGTCAAAGCTCATTTCTTTGCCCAAAGTTAAATGGTTTCAATTATTGTTATCTAACATTCACAATTCAACATCAATTATTTTTTCGGACACAATTAAAGAGTTGAACAGTTCTAGTTGACCAATAGAGAGCAAATGCTCTAAAAAGCCGAGAAGAAACAGGTACTACCTCTCCAGGTCTGAGTGGGCCTGTGAGTAATAGGAATGAAGAGGTATTCTACATTCCCCAAAGCTTCAGGACTTGAGTCTCAACATCAGATTGTTTAGAGACATATCTTGGACTCGCGTTAGCAAGGGAGGGGGTCTTCTTCCTTTGCAGAGATGCAGTCCGCCGACTGAGCTGTTGAAGATCAGAGACAATACAAACCACGGCACAGTTAATATCATCTCAAATAATTAGCAGAGTCCTGGAGTGATGGGGAGACTTGCTGTCACTCAGACTTCAACGAAAAACCACCTGTTAGAACTCAGTTAAACTATAATAATAATTAAGATAAGTAAAGTAAAGTTGGCGAACTTTGTCAAGGGTGAGCCGAAGGCTCTTTTTTCAATAGCTACTACACCGAAGTTTAGGGGAGGGCACAACTCCATTCACTGGATCGCTCTACTTTACCCTTGATTTCCTCATTATAATGCTGAGTATTAAGCACGATGGCATCAAGTACCATTTTTGAGTCTTTGGTATGACTCGACCTGGGATTGAACCCCGGTCTCGCGAACCATTGGTGAGCACTCGACTCACTAGGCCAATGGCTTGGTTAAATTTTATGATTAAGATAAAACTTAATTGTGGACTTTGTCATTTCAGTGGACCACAGAGTAAAAATCAAAGAAAGTGAAAAAAGAGACAAGTACTAAGACCTTGCTAGAGAACTAAGAAAGCTGTGGAACATGAGAGTGACGATTAATTAAAATTTATTGTAAATGGTAGGCTTGGAACAGTCCTCAGAGGCTTTCAAAGAGAGCTTGAAGAGCAGGAAATCAGATGACTAATGAAGACCATCCAGACCACAGCAATGTTGAAATCATCCAGAATATTCAGAAGAGTCCTGGAGATCTAGCCAAACTTGCTGTAACTCAGTCTCCTATGAAAAGACCATCAGCTAATGCTGGTGTGAGGAATTCGCAAGGAGAATTATTATAATTTGATTTCCAACTGAATATTAATCATTGACCCTAACATTTACCAACACTCTGGGTCAGAGAGGTTCTGGGGAATAATAACAGAAAAGAGGTGACTTCACACTCAACAGAAGTCCCGTACAGAAACCCCAATAATGGATGCAGTTTACTTTCATTCACAAAATATCTCTTTATCTATCGTATAGAATTTAAATTCTGTAACCCATCTATATGAGTGCGTGTAAATGTGTTTGTATTCAAAGACACTTTTATGAGCGAGAGTGTTTGTGCGTATGCATGTGTTAGGTTCCCCTGGAACCAAAACTTTGCAGTTACAACAACGCCTTTCTCTTGGGTCTCTTTAAATCAGAGCAGAAATGAAATCAACAAAAGGCAAAGTTGAGAAAAAGAACAGTTGTCCAAATCAATTTCTATGTTTTAAGAGCCAATGTATAAAGTTCACAGTCATTTTAATCGGGTAAACACTTCATACTTGCTGCAATATAATTGTTTAAAGAACAATGCATTTGTAAAGTTCATCTTAAACAAGTAAACACTTCATACCTGGTGTATTCAATAAGTTTCCAGACTTTTTTGTACAGGCATTTAAAATTGACTCTTGAAAATTCAGTATGTTATTGCTATACATCTTATGAGATGACTGACCAATTTTTATGATTTCAGGTTCAAATCAACAGCTACAGCAGCAATTGGAATACACCCTACTAAACCCTGATTGTCACAGCTGGTGAATTTCAAAAATACAATCTGGACGTGAGGACACTTTAGAAGAACGATATGCAATAAAATTCTGTTTTAAACTTGGAAAAAATGATGCCACAGAAACGTATGGAATGCTTCAGACTGCTTTTCGACCATCTTGCATGAATCGAGTATCAGTTTTTTAGTAGCATAAGAGATTCAAGGAAGGCAGGGAGTCTGTGAGGGATGATGAGAGGTGTGGGAGGAGTAAAGAGGTTAATATACCAGAGTTGATTGGCCAAAAGGGTTAGGCTTAGGGTTAGTATGTTGAGGTTTTAAGGGAGTTTAGGAAGAGATTCCTAGGGAAGAGGCGAGCACTCTTCAAATCGGGTCAGTGGCATTTCCACCAGGACAATACACCAGTCCACAACTCCATCCTTGTCACAGACTATTTGACCACGATGGGCATCAAGACAGTTCTTCACCGTCCCTATAGTCCAGACCTTGCTCCCTGTAACTTTTGCTTATTCCCTAAGCTCAGAGGCTGCCGTTATGAGAGAATTAAGGAGATGAAAGAGGCTGTGACGAAGGTCATTGAGACAATGACACAAGAGGACTTCCATGGGGCCTTCCAGAAGTTGTCGGAACGGTACAACAATTGTATTGCAACCGGAGGATATTACTTCGAAGGGGACTAGAGTTTCATGTGTGTACTACCAATAAAAGTGCCCATACGAAAAAAGTCAGGAAACTTATTTAATAATCCTCGTACTTCGTTTCAATATGTTTAAAGACCAATGTATTTGTAAAGTTCAGAATCATTTTAAACCGGTAAACACTTCATACTTCGTTTCAATATAAATGTTTAAAGACCAATGTATTTGTAAAGTTCACTGTCATTTTAAATTTATCGATATTTTAAGAACTAAGTTTTTAATGTAATCTGAAACCGGGAGTCCAATGGTTGTACTGATCGAAACATAGTGATAAAAAAATGGTGATGCTAGTCCAAAGAATTCTGAAAATATAATCTATTCTTCGATCAGGCTTGGTAACACTTGCAAGGCTTGTGAATTGAATCCAACAAAGATAAGGATATTACTCTGTACAATTCATCGAATTATTGGCAATGCATTATCTTTGAACTTAAGACAAGTCTAGGAGGAAAAAGTCAAATGTACGAACCACTCAAAAGCTAAGAATACGTAAACTGTATTCTCTGCCGAGGAATAAGACCCCATATAAGAAAAGGGGTGACCGAGGTACGACCCTAAACTACATCGGATCGAAAAATTCTAGAGATCTTGAGAGTGAGCCATTACTCCCAGGTTCATTCTGACCCAAAGTTCTAGTACCTGTTAGTATCCCATATACGGTTCAAATAGATCTCTTCAAAAATTATTCCTAATCTATAGGAACACTTGATTCTAAATCATTGTAAATTATTTGTTTCAAGAATAGCTACTTGAAGCTATAATTGTTTTCAAAGTATTATTATTACCAGTAACTTGAAACTATAGAACTGTTTGTAAACAAATGACTATCATTATAAAGAAATAATTACTTGAATCCATATAATTAATAGTATTTGATAGGAGTACTTGAAACCATTTAACCGTTTAAATTATTTGAATTTGACTGGAATATTTGATATCATATAACTGTGTATATAAAAAACCTGTCAAGAAGCGATAAAAGTCAATATATATGTACGATGAATGCAATTCCTTAACCTCTTGTTTTAAAATACTCATAAACGGCTTGACATGCCGTTAAAATCAATCAATCAATCAGTGAATCGGAAACCCAAAACGTTCTGATCAAAATAACAAGAATGAGGATATCAGTTGGTTCAATTCATTGAATAATAATGCTGTTTTATCTTAGAATTGCCGACATCAGAGATCTAAGAATAGTTTTCTGACACAAAAGGCGTCTTGTATTGTTATTTGTATTTATTGATATGTGATTATTTTTACCTAGTCGTCTTTACAAAATATTATTTTAGCCTCAATCTAAAAGCTAAAAATATAACGAAACTGACGTAAAACCTATTTTCACAATGACCGCCCACACCCACGGCAGCAGCAGCAACAGCTTCGGTATAATGATTGCTAAATTCTAACCCTGCTTATAGTAGATCCTTTTATACACCTGAGTTTACGTCTTCACATGTCATCATTGTTGTCGCAATTTCTTTTGTCCTCTCACGGCCGCTCTGAATATCAACAATTTGCTCACAATGCTTACAAGGACGAAGACAATCGGCTAAAGAAAGGAAAAGCTGGAGAAGAGATAATGGAAGAAAGATGGCGTAAAAAAAGAGAAAAAAGAAAGGTGAGGAGAGGAGAAAAAAAGAAGCAAGAAAGTGAGGAGAAGTAGGGGATAGAAAAAAGAAACCAAAGGTAGGTAAGGGATAAAAGGGAAGAAAGAGAAAAAAAAAAGAAAAAGAAAGAAAGTGAGGAGAAGTAGGGGAAAGAAAAAGAAACCAGAGGTAGGAGAGTGAGGAAAGGGAAGAAAGAAAGAAAGAAAGAAAGAAAGAAAGAAAGAAAAAGACAAAGTAAGGAGAGGTAGGTTAAAGGAAAAGAGACCAGAGGTAGGAGAGTGAGAAAAGGGAAGAAAGAAAGAAAGAAAGAAAGAAAGAAAGAAAAAGACAAAGTAAGGAGAGGTAGGTTAAAGGAAAAGAGACCAGAGGTAGGAGAGTGAGAAAAGGGAAGAAAGAAAGAAAGAAAGAAAGAAAGAAAAAGACAAAGTAAGGAGAGGTAGGTTAAAGGAAAAGAGACCAGAGGTAGGAGAGTGAGAAAAGGGAAGAAAGAAAGAAAGAAAGAAAGAAAGAAAGAAAAAGACAAAGTAAGGAGAGGTTGGTTAAAGGAAAAGAGACCAGAGGTAGGAGAGTGAGAAAAGGGAAGAAAGAAAGAAAGAAAGAAAGAAAAAGACAAAGTAAGGAGAGGTAGGTTAAAGGAAAAGAGACCAGAGGTAGGAGAGTGAGAAAAGGGAAGAAAGAAAGAAAGAAAGAAAGAAAAAGACAAAGTAAGGAGAGGTAGGTTAAAGGAAAAGAGACCAGAGGTAGGAGAGTGAGAAAAGGGAAGAAAGAAAGAAAGAAAGAAAGAAAGAAAAAGACAAAGTAAGGAGAGGTAGGTTAAAGGAAAAGAGACCAGAGGTAGGAGAGTGAGAAAAGGGAAGAAAGAAAGAAAGAAAGAAAGAAAGAAAGAAAAAGACAAAGTAAGGAGAGGTAGGTTAAAGGAAAAGAGACCAGAGGTAGATGAGTGAGAAAGGGGGGAAAAGTGAGACAAAAAATAAAAAAATAAAAAAAAAGGAAAGGAAAACCTTCCTTTCCTTACTTTTTCAGAGGAAGATGAGTGAAAAAGGAAAAGAAAATAAAACAAAAAAAAAAGTGATGAGAGAAAGGGAAAGAAAAAGGGATCAGTGAAGGGGAATGAGAACGGGGAAAAAAGGGAGACAAAAAAAGAAAAAAAGGAAAAAGTGATGAGAGAAAAAAGAAAGAAAAAGAATTCAGTGGTAAGTGAATGAGAAAGGAGAAGAAAGTAAGACAAAAAAAAAAAAAAAAAAAAGAATAAACTGGAGGTAAGTAAAGGGAAAGAAAAAGAAATCAGAAGTTGGGAATAGGAAGGTTGTTCCAGTACAGTGATGTTTCTTTTGGCCAAGAACTGCTGTATTTCCGGGGTGTTGTGAGTAGGTGCCATGATTTGTCGCTACAACTCTCGTCTCTTCTCGCTCATGGCAATGATGGGTTGCACTATACTCTCCATCGTAGTTTAGTATCATACCCAGATCATCCTTTAGTTTAAGTGGGATCTTGCCCTTCTACGAGAGATATAGCCAACCTATTCTAAGCCTCGCCAACAGGACACATGCGTGAGTGAGTTTGAAAAAAATGGAACTAATATCTGCGATTGGTTTGGTTTTATGGCATATCTCCCATTGTGAGTTATTTAATGTCAAATCCTGTTTTTACATATATACTCAATATAAATGATTAGTAGATTTATTTTTAAGGCACACATTGTTAAAAGATCATACAGTTCTACTTCTAAAGATTCATAAGCCATAACATAAGTCAACAGCGTTAAATGATTCCAAGTATTGCTATGTATCACTAACATTTCAATTACACACCGGTTATATGTTTTCCCTCTGTTTAAATTGTCAAACAGTTCTCTTTGACCTATACAGAGGACCCTATCAGGTGCTATCCCTCCGGGTCAGAGTGGACCTGGGAGCATTCCCAAAGCTCCAGCATTGCTTGAAACTTACCTTTAGATTGCTTAGTGTCATATAACGGACACTCGTTAAAGGTGGGGGCTTACCCCTCTGGAGAGATGTAGTCGGTGTATTCTACAGCCCCAGACGACTGGGTTATAAAGTCTGTGACAGAAAGAGGGGTCATAAAACAACCCTCATGGTTGCAGCCTCTTTGTCTAATACAGTGTTTTATTCACAACTTACCAGCAACGATGAGCCCAGGCAGAATACACCGATTGCATCACTGAAGAGGGGGTTAGATCCCCCACTCCAATATCCTGAATATGAAAATGAATTGCATCTGTCTTGGAGCTCCGGGGAGTGTAGAACACCTCTTCATTGTCATTACTCTCAGGTCCACTCTGACCCAGAGGAAAATTGCCCAGTTGACTGTGGCTGTAGAATACACCAACTGCACCACAGCAGAGGGATAAGACCCCCCAACGAATGTCCTGGATATGACACTAAACAATCTGATGGAAAGGTCCCAGTAATGTTGGAGTTTTGGGGAATATGGAGTACACCTTCATTGCCAGTTCTCCCAGGTACACTTTGGCCCAGAGTGGTAGCAATTGATAAGGGTCCTATCTATGGGTTAAATAGAACTAAACCGTGGTTTCTTGAGTTTACTGGTTTTTGTATTTAAACTGTGTATTTATACTAAACTGAATTATCTTAAATAAAACTGTTTTGACATTAACTCTGTGTATTGTAGGTTGTAGAATACACCGGCTAAACCTCCAAATGTCCTGATATGACACTAAACAATCTGATGGTAAGGTTCCAGTAATGCTGGAGCTTTGGGGAAGGCACAGTACCCTTTCATCACCATCCCTCCCAGGTCCACTCTGCCCAGAGTAGTAGCACCTAATAGGGTCCAATCTATGGGTCAAATAGAACTAAACTGAGCACTTACGCTAAACAAATTTTTTTGAAATAGAACTGTTTGATTAAACTGAATTACTTGAAATAAACATGTTTTTTGACTATAAAACTTACATTTAAACTGTGTACTTAGGCTAAACTGAATTATTTGAAATGAAACTGTTTTTGTATGCTAAACTGAAATGTTTGAAATAGAATTGATTATTTGTATAGAAATGCAAATAAGCAAAGTTAGCGACCTTAGTCGAGGGTGACCCAAAGGCTCTCTTTTCCGATTGCTGCCACACCAAGGTGTAGGGGAGGGAGCTTCTTCATTCTCTGGATTGCTTCACTGTACCCTTGATTCTTACCTTATAATGCTGAGTATTAAGCAAGGTGGCATCAAGTACCAGTTTTTGAGTCTTTGATATGACACGGGCTAGGATTGAACCCTGGTCTCCTGGACCATAGACGAACACTCTACTCATTAGGCTAATGGCCCGGTGAAAGGTATTTACCATTAGATAACCTACAAAGCTTGATATGCCATCAAACCCAACCAACCAACCGAAGGGGGATAATTGTTAAGGCCACATCTATGGGTCAAATAGAACAGATTGATTATTTAACCGTGTGAAAATAAATGACTGATGTTAAGTTGAATTGTCAGTGTGACATAGTTATACTTGAAATCATTTAACTGTGTGCAATCGAAGGAGTAATGTTTAGTAGAATCATAACGATGGAAAGCAATAGTTGAAACTATTTAAATGTGAGCAAAAATTGAATTATTGATATTAACAAGCAATTCTTCGAACTATTTACTGTATTCAAATCAAGGATGATTGGTTTGGTTTCTTTGTTTAATGGCATATCAACCTTTCTAGGTTATTTAATGCCAAAGCCATTCTCCTAGAAGAACAGTAGTGGTACTATTTAACCCATCGCTGGGAGGATAAGGGGGTTCATACCTTTCCCAAGAGTATTTGCCCGAAAGTGAACGTAATAGCACGACTGGAGTACGAACTCGCTTACTACGATTCCGCAGTCCATCGCTTTAACCATTACACCACCAGGACACCCCCCTCAAGGAACAGTCTTGAATATAATTATAAGTGTTAAATAGCAATACTTGAAAATCTTTAACTGAGTACAAATAAAACTATAAGTGTAAGCTATACTTGAAACCACTTCATTTTATGCAATCAAATGATTGATATTTGATAGAATCATTAATATTAGATAATAATACTTGAAACTATTTAACTGTGTGAAGACAATAGCAATACTTAATTCTGTAGCAACAAATTAGCGTTTATGTAACACAGTCATGATACGGATATGTGAAACGTACATAGAACGTTCATAACATATATACATAGAACACAGGAATCCCGAAACACGAAAAACACTTACGACTTCTTAGTTCAGGTAAGAAACTTTTTATTACCTTTGAGTTTAAAGGTTCTTCAACATAAGGAGAAATATACACATTCTTTCTATTCTGGCTTTTCCATCTGCCACTCCACCTTTTGTGCGGCGCCCGAAGCGCGCAAATTCGTCTGGCCTCTGCGAGCCCCGAAAGTCGACCCTTCTCGTTCGGTGTCTAGTTCTCAACTCAACTAACTGACTTTTTCAAAATCCCCCAAATCTTCCGCGCGCTTCCGGTGCGTAACGTCACCCGCACTCTCTATCCTCGTTTCCCATCTGGGCTATTGTGACATCTCTGAGTGACACGTCCGCTCCGCCCGCCCGCGTAAACACCTGCGTTAATGTGGCACCTAAGTAACTCATGCACAGAGCTGAAAGGTTCTCAGCCTAACTAAACCCAAAGGCATAAAACGAAATCCCTCGGCCATTAAAATTACCTACAAACTCTTCACATAGAAATCATATATATATATATATATGTGTGTGTGTGTGTGTGACTATTTAACGGTGTACAAACAAAAGACGGATATTAAATAGAATTGACAGTGTTTGATATTAATACTTGAAATCCTTCAACTATGTGAAAACAAATAATTAAACCTAAATGAAATTATTCTCGTTTAATAGGAATACATAAAACCATTCAATTGTGAGTAAACAACTGAGCTCTCGCTTATTTAAAATCTTACCAACAAACTTTTTATTTACTAGTCATATATATATATATATATATATATATATATATAAAGGATTTGGCATTAAATAAACTACAATGGTTGATATGCCATAAAACCCATCCACTCAAACAGCACACAAAAAGCCAACCAAGAACGATGTTTTATTTCAATTAATGGAATTAAATTAACATACGTCTGTACATTTCTCCTTCACACACACACATACACACACACTCACGTATGCACTGACACATATAAATCTGGATAGCGTAAATACAGGAAACGCTTCTTGCGAACTGTCAGTTTCTCATGTATGTTTTCATTGAACTGATAGGCGAGAAACTGATTGTTGTCAAGCACTGTTGACCTTCTGTCTATGCTATCCTAACTCTATCAATAATATTGAGCATTTTTTTATTTATAAATACAGCAAACTACATCATCAAAGTATATATATATATATATATATAGAGAGAGAGAGAGAGAGAAAGAAAGACAGAGATGCGGACAGACAGACCAAATTCTTTTTAAACATATATATCAAATATATAGTTTTTGGTTTAGTTGGTTTTTAATGCAAAGTCAACTTTATACATACGAGGTGCACACGATAATTTTCCAGACTTTTTTCGTATGGGCATTTTATTTATAGTACACACATGAAACTCTAGTCCCCTTCGGAGTAATCTCCACCGGCTGCAATACACTTGTACAGTTCCAACAACTTCTGGAAGGCCCCATGGAAGTCCTCTTGTGTCAGCGTGTCAAAGACCTTCGTCACAGCCTCTTTCATCTCCTCAATTATTTCATAAAGACAGCCACCTAGCTTAGGGAATAAGCAAAAGTTACAGGGGGCAAGGTCTGGACAATAGGGAGGCTGAGAAACTGTCTTGATACCCATCCTGCTCAAATAGACTGTGACAAGGATGGTGTTGTGGACTGGTACATTGTCCTGGTGGAAATGCCACTGACCCGATTTGAAGAGTGCTCGCCTCTTCCCAAGGACGCTCTTCCTGAACTCCCTTAAAACCTCAACATAATAACGCTAACCCTAACTGTTTGGCCAATCAACTCTGGTGTATTGAATTCCTTACTCCTCCCACACCTCTCATCATCCCTCACAGACTCCCTGCCTTTTTTTAATCTCTTATGCCACTCAAAAACTGATGCTCTATTAATGCAAGATGCTCGAAAAGCAGTCTGAAGCATTCCATACGTTTCTGTGGTATTTTTTCCAATTTTAAAACAGAATTTTATAGCATATCGTTCTTCTAAAGTGTCAGATTGCATTTTTGAAATTCACCAGATGTGACATTCAGGCTTTAGTAGGGTGTATTCCAATTGCTGCTGTAGCTATTGATTTGAACCTGAAATAATAAAAATTGGTCAGTCATCTCATAAGATGTATAGCAATAACATACTGAATTTTCTAGAGTCTTTGACAATTTTAAATGCCCATACGGAAAAAGTCTGGAAACTTATCGTATGTACCACGTATATTAAATATATATGATTTCTAAACATATTCTGTTGGTAAGGGAGTATCCTCTGGGTGTAATGGTTAAAGCGCTGGACTGCAGAATCGCACTAAGCGAGTTTGAACTCCATTCGTGCTATTACGTTCACTTTCGGACAAATATCTTTGGGAAAGGTATGAACCTTCTTATCCTCCCAGCTATTGGTTAAATAGTACTACTCCTGTCCTTCTAGAAGGATGGCTTTGACGTTAAATAACCTACAAAGTTTGATACAAAAACCATTCTATGGATATCATTTTTAGAAGAGTCAGAGCTCTTTTTTTGCACACAGTTGAATGGTTTCAAGTATTTCTATCTAATACAAATAACTCTATTAACTGTGAATTATTTATTTGCACAAAGTTAAATGGTTTCAAGTATTCCTATGTAACAGCAACAATGTAACATAAGTCCTTTATTTGCACACATTTAAATCATTATGCATATGATTTGTAATTGAATAGTTGGTTGATAATTTCATTTTTAAACGAGTTAGAGGTAGTGGGCATACAAGTATTGCTATTGTTTCCAAATAGTTAAATAGTTTCAATTATTGCTATCAAACACTAATAATTCTATTCAATTTTAATCATTTGTTTGCACACAGTAAAGTGGTTACAAGTATTGCTATCTAACACTAATTATTCTACAAAACACTATTCATTTACACAGTCAAATGATTCCGAGTACTGCAATGTTTCAATGTTTCAATTTAGGCACACAGTTAAAGGGTTTTAATAGCCATATTCAAAGTAGCCATTTTCTGTTTTTACACTGATCTGGTCGGGTGTGTCCTGACTTGGCTGACGGTCGGTCGAAGTACGCCTTGACTGGCATCCTCGAGCCTCCGGAGGCCGTCCCCTAAGGCTTTAACCGTCCTTGGAGGAGTTAGGTTTATCATCTGGCGCCTGAGGAGCCCTTATTTAGGGGAATGCCGACGGGGCCTGAGGTATTTTGGGAGCTGCCGGGCGTGTCTGGGCTACAGCCCTGTGCCTGGACCCACCTTAAAAAGGCATTGTGCCGTACTTGCTCGTTAGGAAGGGCGCGTGACTAATACCCTGTTATTTAACACTAATAATTCTATTCAACTTCACTCATTCGTTAGCACACAGTTAAATTGTTCCAAGTATTGCTCTATATTAATATTCAGCTTGACAGTCATTTGTTTGCACACAGTTTCAATGTTAAACCGTTTTATTTGACCCATAGATGGGACCTTATCAGGTGCTACCACTCAGAGTCAGAGTGGATCTGGGATCAATGGCAATGATGGGGTACTTCACCTTCTCCAAAGCACCTGCATTACTAGAGCCTCACCATCAGATTGTTTAGTGTCATTTTTTCAAGTCATTCCTTGGGGGAGTTTCATCCCTGTGCAGAGATGCAGTCAGTATATTCTACAGCCTCCGCCGACTGAGCTGAGGTTAATTTGAACTTTATTAGCAATACTTAAAACCATTTAACTGAATGCAAACAAATTATTAATATTAAGTAGAATTATTCGTATTGGATTGGAATACTTGAAACATTTAACTGTGTGCAAACAAATGAACTCTGACTTATTTAAAATCTTTCCTACGAACTATTCACTTACAAGTAATATATATATACATATATATCACTTAGTATTAAATAACCTACAAGGGTTGATATACCATAAAAACCAACCGACCAAACCATCCCTATATTTTCACTATTAAGAGTGAATTCGAGGGGTATTTCAGTCTTAGAACAATTTTAACCGAACACCATTCCGAGTCGAACCGACAGAAGTTCTCCTGGTCTCAGTATGTAGCGTGGTTGGTTGGTTGGTTGGTTGGTTGTTTACGGCATATCAACCCATTGTACGTTATTAAATGCCAACTCCTGTTTATACATACATATTAAATATATATCATTCGTAAACAAAGTGTGGAGGTGCTCGTGGTGTAGTCGTTATCGTCGTAGGAAATGGACACGGCGACACGAGTTCAAATCCTGGACCTGACTGATTGCATTTCACATAGCACTAATACCCTTGGGAAAGGTATGAATCCAATTATTCTCCCTCCAGCTATGGGTAAATAGTAGGACAGACTAGGTTCTTCAGCCTTGGTTAGGCAACTAGTCTAGGAGAAGGAAAACTCTGAATTCAAACCTGTAAAACTCCGCTTAAAAATTGACCTTGTGTCATATCCTGCCCGGGCGGAGAGGTTGGTAAAAAGTATCATTCGTAAACAAATAGTTGGTAGGCAATCATTTTTACCCGAGCCAGAGCTCATTTGTTTGTGCACAGTTAAATGGTTTCAAGTATCGCTAACACTAATCATTCTATTTGCCACTGTTAAATAGTTTCCTGTATAGTAAAATATTACGCAGTTCTATTTGAACAACCGAAGAGACCCTAACAGCTACTTCCAATCCATTGTGGCGAAGAAAATGTTGAACAAAATAAATGAAAACAAATGGGTCTAAACAAGAGCCCATGTTAGAAAAAGAACTATAAGAAATCAACTGAATAAAATGAGATTTACACAGAGTAAAAACAAATAAAAACCAGCTTTATACACAAACTTGGCAAAAGACAAAGAAGCATAGCGTGTAGACAATTGGATGAAAGTGATATTCAGTCAAGTATATGTTTTGGTTACGGCAATGATGCTCGGAATCTTGTTTAAAGTCGTTCAAATAAAAAAAATATATTTACCACCATCACTACACGAGCAGGACGCGACACAAGGTCTATTTTTAAGCGGAGATTAACAGGTTTGAATTCAGAGTTTTCATTCTCTAAGGTTGAAGAACCCAGTCTACCCTATAGTTGGAAGGAGAATAGTTGCATTCATACTTTTCCTAAGGATATTAGCGTTATACGAAATGTAAACAGCTTCGTCCAAGATTTGAGCTCAGGTGGCCATGTTAATTTCCTACGAAGGTAACCACGAACGCCTCCGTAAAACATATAAAGAGAATTGTCTGTAGAAAACAAATAGAAATTGGTTTAGAGATGATGAAGTCATTTTCCAGGATGATAATGTGTCTATTGACAGAGCAAAGGCGATTTAAGCAATATGAAATTAACATGGGTATCAGAGAGACCCGATCTAAATCCAATTGAAAATTTATTGTTGAAATTTTTCAAAGCCTCAAAAGAAGGCTCTATTTACCAAAGGATACCTATTAACTGCTATTTAGGAAAACTGGAATCAATTTAACCAAGAATATTAATTTAAAATTAGTGAACTCCATACCAAAAATAATTAAGGTTGTTATTAAAGCTCAAGGAAGGGCAACTAAGTATTAAATGTTTTGTCAATTTAAGATTTGTTCTTCAATATTTGGTTATTCCATGATATTTTTCCTCTACATGGTTCGGAAAAGTCATTCTAATAATCTAAATAATTTAAAATTGTTTGTTTAAAATATAATTCAATGCAACCTGAGATCTGTGTGCCAAAGTAACGATTAGAAAATGAAGTTAAACAAAGATGAAATTGTTCAGTACTGGCTCAGTCAGTTAGGGGTTTAGAAAACGCCGACTGCATTTCTGCAGAGGGGTATGACTTCTCTATCGAGTGTCCGGGTGGCCCGGTCTGCTGGAACTGTAGAATACACCGACTGCATCTCTGCAGAGGGGTATGACTTCAACGAGTGTCCGGGTGGCCCAGTCTGCTGGAGCTGTAGAATACACCGACTGCATCTCTGCAGAGGGGTATGACTTCTCCAACGAGTGTCCGGGTGGCCCGGTCTGCTGGAGCTGTAGAATACACCAATTGCATCTCTGCAGAGGGATATGACTTCTCCAACGAGTGTCCGGGTGTCCCAGTCTGCTGGAGCTATAGAATAAACCGACTGCATCTCTGCAGAGGGGTATGACTTCAACGAGTGTCCGGGTGGCCCAGTCTGCTGGAGCTGTAGAATACACCGACTGCATCTCTGCAGAGGGGTATGACTTCTCCAACGAGTGTCCGGGTGGCCCGGTCTGCTGGAGCTGTAGAATACACCAATTGCATCTCTGCAGAGGGATATGACTTCTCCAACGAGTGTCCGGGTGGCCCAGTCTGCTGGAGCTGTAGAATACACCGACTGCATTTCTGCAGAGGGGTATGACTTCCCCAACGAGTGTCCGGGTGGCCCAGTCTGCTGGAGCTGTAGAATACACCGACTGCATCTCTGCAGAGGGGTATGACTTCTCCAACGAGTGTCCGGGTGACCCGGTCTGCTGGAGCTGTAGAATAAACCGACTGCATCACTGCAGAAGAGTAAGACTCTACAAACGAGGATCCTAGATATGATACTAAACAATCTGATGGTGAGTGAGGCTTCAGTAATGTAGGGACTTTGGAGAATGCACTGTATCCCTTAACTGCCATCACTTCCTGGTTCATCCAGTTGCACTATAATGTTCACTTTCGGACAAGTACCCTTGGGAAAGGTATGAACCCTCTTATCCTCCCAGCTATGGGTTAAATAGTACCACTGCTGTTCTTCTAGATGGATGGCTTTGGCATTAAATAACCTACAAATGTTAATATACCATTAAAGAAACCAATCCAAACCAAACCAATCTTCCTGGTTCACTCTGGCCAGGAGAAATGGTACCTGTTAGGGTCCTATCTACGGGTCAAATAGAACTAAACTATGTAATTACGCTAAACCGAATTGTTTGAAATTTTCTATTTTTGCATTTAACTGTGTTTAAACTGCGTACTTATGCTAAAATGAATTGTTTTAAATAGGACTGTTCTAATATTTAACTGTGTGTAAACAAATTTATACTCATACTAAACTGAATTGTTTATAAGAGAAGTGTTTTGACATTTATAATGATTACTAATGCTAAATTGAACTGTTTAAAATAGAACTGTTTTTACATTTAACTGTGTATAAACAAAAAACAGATCTTATACTAAACAGGTGGTTTGGTTTGGTTTGTTGGGTTTTATGGCATATCAACTTTTGTAGGTTATTTAACGCCGAATCCATTTTTATGTGAATAACCAGTTCTATTTCAAACAATTCAGTTTAGCATGAATAAACAGTTTAATTTTCAAAAACATTTCTCTTTCAAATTATTCAAGCAGTTATATGTAACAATTCAGTTTAGTAAAAGTACAGTTTCAATGACAAAAACAGTTCAATTTCAAATAATTCAGATTAGCATAAGCACGCAGTTTAAATGTCATCATCATCATCATGTCGTGCCGCTAGCACGGATATCCCTGACCCTCTCTCGCCATCTCTCCCTATCGTTCATAGCCTCTGGCAGGTCTTCAGGGCTACATCCCGTATCCTCACATAGCTGTTGAATGTATGTTCGAGCTGGTCGTCCTGCTTTTGCCCGGTCATATGTGGGGGTCTATAGGAGTACATCACTTATGAGCTCATCCCTGCTTCTCCAGCAATGTAAGTACGGTTTAATTGTCAAAAACATTTCTATTTCAAGCTATTCAGTTTAATCAAACAATTCAGTTTAGCATAAATATGCCGTTAGTTCTATTTAACCCATAGATAGGACTCTATTAGGTGCTACCATTCCGGACCGATTAAACCTGGGAGTGATGGTAATAAAGGGGTACTCAGCATTCCCCAAAGCTCCAGCATTGCTGGAACCTCATCATCAGATTGTTTAGTGTCATATCCAGGACACACGTTTGGGGGGGGTTCTTACCCCTGTGCAGAGAAGCAGTCGGTGTATTCTACAGCTCTAGCCGACTGGGCAATACTAAACTGAATTGTTTGAAACAATATAATTTTTTTGTATAAAGATGGATTTGGTATTGAATAACCAATAACGGTTGATATGCCATAAAACCAAATTAAACTAGTCAGACTTAGTCCTTAGTCATCCTTGTATAGCACTGGACCTTACTGTCCAATTTAAGGTATAATCAGGCTACGTGATCCAAGTCCTGCTAGGCTCATCAGAACCACATGGCACTAATAAGCAGCATAGTCCAGAAGGCTCGACCCTCGACTCGTGCCCGACCTTTCACTCCCCTAAATCCTCACTATAATCGAATTTCAGGACATTGACCTTGTATCAAGTCTTGTCTGGTGGAAGGCAGAGACAAATATCACCATTTAACACCATCACTTTTTTTTATTTGCTTTTTTTTTTGTCTTTTTTTTTAGAAAACAGTAGCACTATATTAAAGCTATCTAAAATATTCCGGACAGACATCAGCGGCGCGTAAAAACTCCAGAAACCTATGTTGCATATTGACCCTTGACCGAGTCTTCATTCAGAGATTCTCTACACAGGACGCACCAGTGAAAATAAACGGAAGCAGTCACATGGTTGATCGGAAACGAGTGGGTGTTACGAAATGAGGCCCACGTGAGATAGTGGCAGTCTGTCAGTGCCAGCTTGCAGCGGTCAGTCGAGTCGGTATATAGAGAACCATGGCCGCAGAGGGCCAAGCGGCCCGCTGGCGAGGACCAATTGAGTATGTCTCGTCTGAAAAAAAGACGTAAAGCTTTGAAGATAACACAGCGTCTTATGGTCAAGAGAAGTTATGGGTCAATATGGCAGTTTCCATTCGCCTCTCTCCGTTCGTCTGTCCATCCGTCCGTCTCTCTCACAGCATAGCAGCTTTAACTCCAAGAAGAATAAACAGAGTTATGTTTTTATAATAAAGTATTGCGGTTTCTTCCTTCATCACGGCTATACAACACCTACAGGATTTGCTTAAACCAGTTTCCTGGCGACTGACAAGAATATTCACTACCTTTATGTTCGAGTATTGATCCAATGAAAAACGCACAACTAAACCACTTGCAAGTAACACACATGCAATTTTTCAAAGACCCTGACGGTTAGAATACACTGTATCTCATGTAACGAGATGAGACCCCCAGAAAAAGTTCTGAGTATGACACGTGATCATCTAATAGTAACAACTGGAGAGTGTGGAGTAACCCCTTCCTTGCCATTACTCCCGGGCTAACTATGACCCGGAGTGGCAGTATCTATAAGGGTCCTATCTCTCGGACTAATAGATCTGTTTGAAAATTATTTGTATTAGATAGAAATACTTGATACCATATAACGATGTCCAAATTATATGAATAGTTGCTTGAAGATATCATTGGGATTATCATCATGAGTTCCTTGAAACCATATTGTTATGTATAATCAAATAGTTATTACTTAATAGAAATAATCGCTTCAAAGCATATACATTTTTACAGCTTATTACATGTAGATAGAAATATTTAAAATCAACTAAATGTTCGTTAGTTGATAGTGTTTTACGGTATATCAAACCTTGTGGGTTACTTAATGTCAAATCCTGTTTATACATATATTTTAAAAATCAGACCTAACCGATAAAATGAAACGCAGTTTCTTCCAGGCAGCGGTCACATCGATACTGCTATATGGATGCACTACATGGACGCTAACAAAACGGCTGGAGAAGAAACTAGATGGCAATTACACAAGAATGCTGCGTGCAATCCTGAACAAGTCCTGGCAGCAACACCCCACAAGACACCAACTGTACGGCCACCTGCCCCCTATCACGAAAACTATTCAAGTTAGACGAACCAGACATGCAGGACATTGCTGGAGAAGCAGAGATGAACTCATAAGAGATGTACTCTTATGGATCCCCACACATGGCCGCGCAAAAACAGGACGACCAGCACGAACGTACATTCAGCAGCTATGTGAAGATACAGGTTGTTGTCCTGAAGACCTACCTAGGGCGATGAATGATAGGGAGGAGTGGCGAGAGAGGGTCAGGGATATCCGTGCTGCCAGCACGAGATGATGATGATGATGATGATGATGATGATTTGTAAAAGAATTTGTTGGTAATAATTTTCAAACGAACCAGAGTTTATTTGTTGCACACAGTTAAATGGCTTCAAATACTGCTATCTAACACTAATATGTTTGTTTGCTCACAATTAATGTTTTCAAGTATTGCTACTCAAGATTACAAATTCTATGAAACATTATTCATTTGTTTGGTCACATGAAAATGGCTCAAAATAGGGAAAATTACTAAATATCTTTTATTTGGCCCACTGATGGGACCCTAATAGGTACTAAACCTCTGGTTACAAAGTAGAAATGGCGAGGAAGGTGTACTTCATATTCTACAAAGCACTGGTTACAAAGTAGACCTGGGAGAAATGGCGAGGAAGGTGTACTTCATATTCTACAAAGCACTGGTTACAAAGTAGACCTGGGAGAAATGGCGAGGAAGGTGTACTTCATATTCTACAAAGCACTGGTTACAAAGTAGACCTGGGAGAAATGGCGAGGAAGGTGTACTTCATATTCTACAAAGCACCAAGATTGGGTGGGTGCTATGTCCAAAATCATTAATATTAAGTAAACCGGCCCATTGGCCTAATGAGTAGAGTGTTCGCCAATGGCCCGGGAGACCAGATTTCAATCCCAGGTCGAGTCATACCAAAGACTCAAAAATGGTACTTGATGCCGCCTTGCTTAACACACCATTATAAGGGGGAGATCAAGGGTAAAGTGGAACAATCCAGGGAATGGAATAGCACCCTTGCCTATACTTCGGTGTAGTAACTATTGAAAAGGGAGCTTTCACCCCCCCTTAACTAAGGTCGCCAACTTACTTATTGGTGTTAGCAATACTGGAAAGCATTCAAGTATGTGTCAACAAGTGAATTCTGGCTCGTTTAGAAATGTTACCAACAAACTATTCACTCAAAATCACACGCTTAAATAATATTCAGCAATAAATAAACTTAATGCCATTAAACTAAATCACCTAAACAAGAGTTGATATATTGCCCAGTCGGCTGGGGCCGTAGAATACACCAACTGCAACTCTGCAGACGGGTGAGACCCCGCCGTCAACGAGTGTCTTGGATATGACTCTAAACTATCTGATGGTAAGGTTCCAGTAATGCTGGACTTTTGTAGAATGCAGAGTACTCCTTTATTGCCATCGCTCCTAGGTCCACTCTGACCCGGAGTGGTACCACCTGATAGGGTCCTATCTATATGTTAAATAGAACTAATGTACATACTTATGCTAAACTGAAATGCTTGAAATAGAACTGTTTTACATTTAAACTTCGTACTTATGCTAAACTGATTTGTTTGAAATGAAATTATTTTTGCATGATAACCTGGATTGTTTAAAATAGAACTGTTTTGACATTTAACTGTGAGTAAACAAAATCTATACTTATACTAAACTGAATTGTTTGAAATAGAACTGTTTGACTAAACTCAATTGTTTGAAATAGAAATGTTTTTGAGAATGAAACGGTGTACTCAGGCTAAAGAGAATTGTTTAAAATAGAACTGATTATTTGTATAAAAATGGATTCGGTCTTAAATAACCTACAAAGATTGATATGCCACAAAACTCAAACAAACAAAAAACAAACAAACAAAATAATGCAGATTTTTTATTTATGCTAAAACCCTCAAAATGTTTTATTTTTATTTTTCTAAAAATTCTACTTATTAATTGAGAAACCCTCATATATATACATAAACAAGCGCAAAGTTAATATGCGATAAAACTAACCTAAAATATAACCTCACCTAAGTTTTGAATTCCATAAAACAAAGAAACCAAACGAAATAAGAACAGCCACAAAATCTACTAAATACAAATAATTTGCACAGTTATAATGTTCTACGTATTCCTATCTATATAATGGCAGTCTTTCCCAAAGCTTTGGTTGCCCAGTCGACTGGGGTTGTAGAATACACTGACTGCACCTCTGCTGTGGGGTAAGACACCGACAATGAGTGTCCTGGATATGACACTAAACAATCCGATGGTGAGGTTCTAGTAACGCTGGAGCTTTGGGGAATGCGGAGTACCCCTTCATTATCACTGCTCCCAGGTCCACTCTGGCTCGGCATGGTCGCACCTGATAGGGCCCTATCTATGGGTTAAATAGAACTAACGGCATATTTATGCAAAACTGAATTATTTGACTAAACTGAATAGCTTGAAATAGAAATGTTTTTGACAATTAAACTGTGAACCAGACATTGGCATAATGCTTAGAGTGTTCGCCAATGGTCCAGGAGACCTGGGTTCAATCCCAGGTCGAGTCCTACTGAAGACTCAAAAAATGATACTTGATGCTACCTTCCTTAACACTCAGCATTGTAAGGATCAGGGGTAAAGTGGATCAATCCAGAGAAAGGAGTAGCACCCTCCCCTACACCTTGGTGTAGTAGCTATCGAAAAGGGATCCTTCGGGTCCCCCTCGAGAATGGTCGCCAACTTTACTTACATTTAAATTGTGTGCTTATGCTAAACTGAATTATTTGAAATGTTACTGTTTTTTGACGTTGAAACTGTACTTACACTAAACTGATTAGTTTAATATAGAGCTGTTTTGACATTTAACTGTGTGTAAACAAAATCTGTACTTATACTTAACTTAATTAGCTGAATTAGAACTGTTTGATTAAACTGAATAACTTGAAATAGAAATGTTTTTCACAATTAAACTGTACTTACATTTAAACTGCGTGCTTAAACTAAACTGAATTGTTTGAAATAAAACTGATTATTTACATAAAAATGGATTTGGCGTTAAATAACCTACAAAGTTTGATATGCCATAGATTCAACCAACCAACCAACGCTTCGGAAATACAGCCTCCTCATCGGATGAACTAGTATCCCATTCAAGAAATTCCTTTTGGCAGTATTTTACCTCCCTTTAGAGTATACAATTGACGAATTCAAAACCCCGTTGCCAAGGCAGTAATGTTAATCAAAATTGTTAATTCTAATGATTGACAGAGATTCATTTCAAAGAAAGGGAAGTTTCTAAAAATAAGATTTTTTTTTATATAAACAATCTAAAGACGATGAATTGAGTCATTCTGATCGTTTTTTTTTAGTTCAGTAAGAAAAAAAAAGCGACAAAATCAATGAATCTAAAAGCGGACAAGGCAAATAACAAAATGAGCAAAAAAAAAAAAAAATGAGGGTGAAGAGCAATTATTTTTGAGTGGGTGATTTGAGTTCGTTTTCAACGTAAGTCGTTTTCCAAAGTCGTCATTTAGAGCATTTATTGACGACATGTCTGATCTGATATTTTATTATCTACAACTATTCGGCTTCTTTAATAAAAAAATACCAAAGAATAATGACGAAAATGCGCCTAAAAACAAGCGTTTTCCAGCCAGGTTGTTGTTGTTGTTGTTGTTGAAGATCTTGCTTCTTCCATAAAAATGATAGTTATTAATACGAATCTTGCATACCATTCTTCGTTGCAGACGAACCATCTCCTGGCACATTCTATTATCTATATGTTCAATAATCCTCCAAGAATGACTTGTCTCTTTGCAATACTTTCTTTCTTTCACTTTAATCTTTTTTTCATTCCCTTTGCTTCATTCTGTTTTTTAAGCTTTTTACTGATTTTTGTATATATTTTTTCACCTTGAGTCCGTTCTTCTTGTTTTTCTCTTTAATTTGCTATTAATTCACTTTCTCTTTCTTTTTAACCAAATCGTCTTTCCCTTTTTTTGTAGTCGTCAAACCTTTCTTTCTTTCTTTCTTTCTTTCTTCTCAAGTCTCAAATCAGTCTTTCTTTTTCACCTTCTATTTCTGATTTTTTTCTCTCATTCTTTTCCACGTTTTTTCTTTCGTTCCTTTCCTCTAAATCAGATTTCAATTGTTTAATCACACACACACACACACACACACACACACACACACACACACACACACACACACACACACACACAAATCAATCCGGGAGTAAATGGCACAAGATGGCGACACTTTAAAATGAGCTCCGTTTTTGCTTAGGAAATTATTGGCATCCTGGTACTTCAAGATTTACAGCTTTTCCGCCACAACAAATTCTCTCACCTCTTTATTTTTTGCCTGTTGATTTGTTGGTTCATTGGGTTTTATGTCATATGAACCTTTATTGGTTTATCCTGTTTATATATATGCATTAAATATATATGATTTGTGAAAGAAAACAACCCGGTCGGCTGGGGCAGTAGAATACGCAGACTGCATCTCTACCGAGGGATAAGCACCCACCCCCTCTAACGAATGTGCTGTAATGACACTAAACAACATCGGAAGTAGAGTCTTCAGTCTTGGAACTTTGGGGAATGCAGAGTACCCTTTCACTGCCATTACTTCCAAGATCACTCTGACCTGAAGTGGTAGTATCTGTTAGAGTATTGGTATTACCTGTTAGCCGAAGAGGCCACTTGCCATTTGTGACTGACTTATATCGTCTTTAATTTTCCGCACGTGGCTAACCAGCGAAGTATTATTGCTATATTTTCTATTTGAAAACTAATTTTATTATTTGGGAAACTCACTCTTCACATCACCCACCCACCCATGCGCCACACAGCAATATATAAAGAGGTATCTACCGCGTGGGAACCACTTCGATTGATGATCTGGAAGAACACAATATGCAATCTTCATTGCACGCCCAGAGTAGGTCGAATTGAGTGTTTCGTCTGACTCGTTTGGTCTCAGGAAGCCGTCCCTCTTGGCAATACCTGTTAGGCAGGGTTAAGTTCATGGCTTGGTGTCAGTGGCGCCCCAATATGGGGAATACCGACGAGACGAAGCGTTTTTGGTCTGCAGCGCATGGGTCTCGATTCGTACATTTTCCCCACTATAAAATGGCCTTGTGCCACATTCTGGCTTGGTGTGAAGTTTGTTGGATATCATTAGACTGATGATCATAGTCCTCCATCGCAGTTAATTTTGTCTTTACACTATCTTTATACACACACATATATATATATATATATATATATATATGGAACAGATGAGAAGAAACAATTGTTAAAAAACGTTTGTTAAGAGAAAAGTGCTCTAAAAATGGAGAACAGAAGAGTTTAAAAACTAAAAGTAATAAAATCTCGCCTTTTTACTCTCTGTTAATTATTGTAAATTTCATGTATTGGTTTCAGAATGGAAGATACAATTTTCTCATATGTTAGAAATATGTGGTTTTCATGCCTTAAAACCAATCAATCAATTAATAAAGATTTACCAAAATACTTGATATTATATAACAGTAAATTATTCATAATGAGAATATTTGCTTTAAGCTATAATTGTTTACAAAGGATTATTATTATTAGTTACTTGAAAGCATATAATTGAGTACAAATTATTTGTATTAAGAAGAGTTAATTGTTGCTTTAACTGTTTACTTAGGATTATTATTTGTAGTAACTTGAAACCATATAGATGTACACAAACAAATAACAATTACTAAATAGAAATAATTACTTGAATCCATGTAATATTAGTGCTAGATAGAAATACGTCATCATCATCATCATGTCGTGCCGCTAGCACGGATATCCCTGACCCTCTCTCGTCACTTCTCCCTATCGTTCATCGCCTATGGCAGGTCTTCAGGGCTACATCCCGTATCCTCACATAGCTGCTGAATGGATGTTCGAGCTGGTCGTCCTGCTTTTGTTCGGCCATATGTGGGGGTCCATAGGAGTACATCACTTATGAGCTCGTCCCTGCTTCTCCAGCAGTGTCCTGCATGTCTGGTTCGTCTAACTTCGATAGTTTTTGTGATGGGAGGTAGGTGACCGTATAGTTGGTGCCTTGTGGGGTGTTGCCGCCAGGACTTGTTAAATATTGCTCGCAGCATTCTAGTGTAGAAATACGTAAAACT
>OY757937.1:16729240-16759240 GCA_963585895.1 Sepioteuthis lessoniana | reverse complement strand
AGTAAGCGAGTTCGAACTCAAGTCGTGCAATTACTCATCACTTCGGTTTTTCTTTAAGGATGGATTAGGCATCAAATAACCCACGAAAGTTGATAAGAAAATGAACGAAGGAGTACCTATTGTTACTAAGTCGTCAGTCCTCTAAGTACAGAATAAGCTTTATTTACTCAGGTACACTGATACCGACTGCTTGTTAGCAGTCACCCACCTTGAAAGTGAGCAGATTCGGAGCTGTTTAACTTTGGTTATCTAACGAGAATCAGAGCTTTCAATAGGACTTCTCTGTAATTCAATCTCTTGCACAAAATAAAATGTGATCCGTATTGAACTAGCGCCCCTCCAGTTGTTGCATGTGACTCTAAGCTTTATCTTCCGGCAAAGCATAAAAAGTCACTGATATGGCCCGTGAACAGATCTAAATCCAATTGAAAATCTATGGCGGAATTTTTAAAAAATGATCTTCAAGAGCACACTACATCACAGAAGATCTTTTAACTGCCGATCGGAAAAGTTTGAGCCACCTTGATTGTGAATATTGCTTTAAATTAGCGAAACCCATGATTGAAAGATTTAACCCTGACATAAAAGTTTCAGGTGGTTTAACAGAGTATTTATTCTAATTTTTTCTCAATTAATTCCACAAAATTTTCCTTTGCAGATCTTGAAAAAAAATTATACCATTAATCTAAATTATTTGATTTATTTTGTTTAAGGTATATCTTTATGAAAGTAGAATGTTCAACCATTAAGTAAAAATGTTTCACTTCTTATCTGCCACTAGTCTCAACGGAAAAAGATGAAGGCATGAAGATAATCGTTAGAGAGAACAGATATTCTAATGGAAACCATCGTTTCGGATGAGGATGGGTTCTATTTGAATGTCTAAAATCAAAGTGAAGTTGAAGTCTCCATTCTAATGAACAATATATTTAATTTATTTTATTAAGTATATGAGTTGATATTAATTTATTTCAGAAGATAGCCTGGGCCTAAAGAGTATGTAAGGAGTAAGAACTCCAAGCTGAAAAAACAATTCAAAAAGAAAGTTACTGTGCGAAGAAGCCAATCTTTGAAAGCAGGACAAGGAAACAGGTCACAGCATACAATGCTCAAAGTGAAGCCAAAGTCTCCATTCTAATGAACAATGAATAAACAAGTTATTGCTATTTGTCGCAAAGAATGTGACTTGCAACCACCTGGCATTGATGGTTACCACATTTCATTGACAGAGAGAAATGATAGAAAACTAAAACGGTAAGGTTTTCACCAGTTTAATGTTTCAATAGTTTTAATAGAAATTGTATTTTCTTTTTGAAATTCTGGTGAATTCTTCAGCAGGACAATTTTGATGCTTAATACACAACAGAAGCTGAGAGACTGAAATCTTAAGAATTACAATCTGCTAACAGCAGATGATGATCCAACAAAAATTGGTCCTTTCTACAACATTTATCAGTGGATCGAGACATCATCATCATAAACATCCTCAAGTGATTGTGACTGACGCAGAGTTGTCTTTCCGATTTAAAAAAAATTCAGTCTTCCATCAAACCCTACTTTGCAATGACAATCAACGAGTCACATAACCAAAATTTCAAAACAGAAGTGATTATTCTTCTCTTTGTTTCTCTCATGAAATCTTATATGTTTATCTTTTACTCTGTGACTCTTACGCAACGTTCAATATCTAATTTCTTATTTTCATCAGTTCGTTAATTGACCGATTGACTAGAATGGGATTCACCTTTCACAACCTCCCATCAATCAAAAAATGCCTTTTACCACTTAAAAACATGCAACAACAATAGAACGGGATCCTTTTAAGCCTGTGTTAACTTGTTAAATGTTTCTATTGCTTGACACAATAATTGTTTTTGTGATTCGTATTTAGTGACACACTGAGTCTTTCAACTCTGGGCTTCTAGCTTGAAATAAGACTGAAAATGCAAAAATGATACGTACCGCTTTACCGACGGTTAAATAACTGGTGACCACATTCTAAAGAAAATTTAAAATATTTTTAAAAAATTAAATTTCATATAGAATATACAATTGCAACTTTTTCTTGACAATAGCAAAATAAAATGAATCCACCGGCGAAATTCCGGCCGCCTGGGTTTACATGCCTCTTGTTTGCGGCAGATATAGCAGCCTCTCTGGTTCAAAGGGTAAACTAAACACTCTTGCTATGATTCAGGATTACTCATCTGAACCTAATTCTGAAAGATAACTTTCAACTGATCTTGTAACCAGATAATATTTCATTTCTACTCATTTAAATTACATAATTCACTCTTGGGTTGGTGATATTTGTCTCTGCCTCCCACCAGACAGGATTTGACAAAAGGTCAATGACCCGAAAGTGAGGGTTAGGCACGAGCTGAGGTTCGAGCCTTGCTGGACTATGCTAGTCATCGGCCTACTTAGTGCAATGTGGGCCTGATGAGCCCAGCTGGACATGGACCCAAACATGAGTCCAAGCACGGATGGCTGATAATAGCTTAAACAGGAACACTGGGTCCAGTGCTAGAGAAAGGTGACAATAAGGCTGATCGGCCACCCGATGGTGACTCAGCCAAAACTGGGTGCCTTTCAGCCTCTAGTCTGCCATTGATCCCGAGATTCACCGTCCGGCACGAATGCTAGACGGCCCAGCTGTTGTGTTGGCATTTACAAAGTTTAGACAGATCTAACAACGTGTCACAAGTGTGATGTCCACTAGAGATTGTAGTAATGGCTTCTCAGGCTTCAGTGCGTCGTTCAAATTAGCCATTGTATCTTTTCTGTTTTTAAACCCTTTTAAAACAATGAAATGTTTAATACAAATAGGTAAGAATATATTATTATAAAGCACTTCTGATCAACACGAAAACCGTTAATACTCCAATTAAAACAAAATTTTAAAAACTCATATAAAAAAACATTAATGTGGGATTTAATTCAAGCCAACCAAAATGATGTTATCTTTTCTAATGTCCAAGAAAATTCGTTTTAACTTTGAAAATATTATAGCAGCAAAAACAAACAGTAATTTACCAAGTCGGCTGGGACTGTAGAATACACCAACTACTTTTCTGCAGACGGGTAAGAACACCCCGCTAAATGAGTGTCCTATTTATGACGCTAAACTATCTGATGGTAAGGTTCCAGTAATGCTGGAGCTTTGGAGAATGCGGAGTACTCCTTCATTGCCATCGCTTCCAGTTCCACTTTGGCCCTGAGTGGCAGCACCTGTTAGGGTCCTATCTATGGGTCAAATAAAACTAAACTGTGTAATTATGCTAAACTGAATTGTTTGAAATAAAACTGTTTATGACATTGAAACTGTACTTTCGCTAAACTGAATTGTTTAAAATAGAACTGTTTATATGTTTAAAAATTGATTTGGCATTTGATAACCTACAATGCTTAATATGCCATTTAACTAAACCAAACAGTAATTTTTACATCTTGATTAAAAAGTTGTAAATTATAAAAATCTGCTTGGTCCCAAAATTCGAACTGGAAATGTTGAATATCGTCACATTCTTTAGTTTAGCTTGGTTTTGTTTCATGTCACATTAACCATTGCATGTTATTTAATGCCAAGTCATGTTTACTTTTATATATTAAATATATATGATTCGTAAACATAAGACATCTAAGTTAAATAGTTCCAATTATTGCTATGTATCATAAACAATTAAATTAAACATCAGTCATTTGTTAACACAGTTAAATGATCAAACGGTTCTATTTCTAACCATTCAATTTAGTATCAGTCATATTTTGGCACTCAGTTTAAATATGAAACAGTTCCATTTGACCTATAGAGCTACCTATAGAGCTACTACTCCGACCTAGAGCAAACCTGAGAGCAATGGTATCCCCCAAAAGCTCCAGTAATACTGGAACTTCACCCTCAGGTTGTTTCATGTAATATTGGACACTCATTGTGAGGAGTCCTATAGTTGGTATATCCTTCAACACCAGCCGATTTGGCTGTTCTTCAGTCATTAAAACTAAATAAAGATGGCGAAATTAAGTTTCATTTCAATACAAGGTGTGTCTAAAAAGTTATGGAAGTGATGTCACAAACAATTTATTTCAATTCCAAAAACCAAAATACATGATTTCCCCTTCAAAGCGATTACCCCGAGTACAAGGCACGTGTTTTGGTGGCAGTCGGTTGAGACTGCCTGATGCGGATGCCGGGGAAGCCTAAAGTTCGCGTTTCACCGCTGATACCGGTAATCCTCTGGTAATTGTGCAAGGAGTTGAAATGTTACCATACAAATAAATGGTATATGCACAACTCAGAAACCGTCTTGGAAAATGGCTTCTTTGTGATACAAAAGGATCAACTAATCTCGGCAAGATAACCAGACCTATTGATAGTAAGGGAAAAAAAAGACCTGCTGAATAGTGAACTTTATCGTTTCAACTGACCACAGCGTAAAACTGAAAGAAAGCGAAAAGAAAGAAAATTACCTGGACCTTGCTAGAGAACAAAAAAAACTATGGAACATCAAAGAGGCGATGATACCAATTATAATTGGTGCACGCGATACAGTCACGAAATGATTGATAAAGAGTCTGAAGGACGTGGAAATAAGAGAACGAGTAGAGACCATCCAAACGACAGCATTCTTTAGATCGGCCAGAATCCTGAGAAGAATCCTTGAGACTTGAGGAAAAATGTTGTCACCCAAACGGTGGCGTGAAAAACTCTCAAAAGAGTGAAAAATTTATGACAATGAGTCAGCAGCATTGAAGATTGCGTTGATGCATCAATGCAAAGACAGGAGGACGACATTTAAAAGAGCCAAGAAAGACATATAACAACGATCAGTAACAGAATTGACAACATAAAAAGTCAACAGAAAAACAACAAAAACTAGAAAGCCGAAATGAGAAAAAAAAACAACTGCATGGATATTTCAAGAGAAAAATTGTTGAGATTGCATAGAGAAGAACCTGGACATGGCTAGGAAAGAAAAATCTTAATATCCCTTCTAATGGCAACACATAACAACTCCCTAAGGACCAATAATATTTAAACGATGATATGACAGAGAATAGCATATGTAGATGATGTGATGACGAAGCTGAATTATGAGCAAAGACAGTAAACTTGCTCAAAAGAAGTACAAGACTAGGCACGACTAGGTAGGGAAGGAGATCCACAGGGAATTGTACAAGAAATTGAAAATTGACCATACTAACAAATGCTAGATACACAAAACAGAATCCGTTCAAGAGAATGAGGAGCCAAAAAATTTCTCTTCCATATGAGGGGGTCCACCGGAGTTCGTCGCTTATGTGTTCGTCCCTAATTCTCCAGCAGTGTCTGCATGTCTAATTTGTTTAACTTGGATACTTTTGTGATGGGTGGTAGATGGCCGTACAGCTGCTGCTTTGTCGGGTGCTGCCTCCAGGACTTGTTCAATATGGCTTGCAGAATTCTTGTGTAATTGCCGTCAAGCTTTTTCTCCATACGCTTTGTCAGCGTCTACGTAGTGCATCCATATAGCAGTATCGACACGATCAATGCTTGGAAAAAACTGCGTTTTATTTTATCGGTCAAGTTTGATTTCCATGTGACCAAGAGTCTATCGATAGCTGTCCATACCTTTGCTAGTCACATGCTAATGTCAGTCTCGATTGATGAGACACTGCTTCCTAGGTAGGTGAACTTGTTCACTTGTTCCTGAGATTTACAGTTTAGTTTGGAGATGTAGCCTCTTTAATTAAAGCACATGTATTCCATCTTGCCTGCGTGGCATGGAAGCCTATGCCAGCGGATGCTAGTTCCAGACTATGTAGCAGGGTTTCGGCTTGTGCGGGTGTATTTGCCAGAAGCACTATGTCATCGGTGTAGTCCGTGTCCGTAATTGTTTGTGGGGGGTATCTTCTGCTTCTTTCCTTTGTCAGCTTGAAACCGTTGTCTTTCATTTTATCAATAGACGTTCTAAGCACGTAGTCTAGACAGATGATAAAGAGTTATGGGGCAAATGTGTCTCCTTGCAGCACACCTGCTACAATGTCGAAATATCCTGTCTCCGTCAGGGGAGCGAACTTTTACTTTCGTGTTTTTATATAGCATCATTATGGCTGTGACGGTTTCTTTGGGTAGGCCATAGGTAAGTAGTATTTGCTCCATTTTTCCTATGTGTATGGAGACAAAGGCCTTGGTGAAGTCGACAAATAATATTGTTGCCGCAAAGGTTTTCGTACGTACACCTTCTAGAATTCGCCGGATAGTCAAAATTTGTGATGTCGTGGATCGATTTCTCCGAAAGCCAATTTGATTCTTCCTAAGTATGTTCCCAATTTGGGGTTCTATGCGGTAGTATAGTAGACCATTGTAGATCTTGGCTGCTATGGATGTAAGGGTTATACCTCGGTAGTTCTTGGCTAATCCGAGGTCGGTTTTCTTAGGGAAGGGGAGGATACATCCCTTTGTCCATCTGTCAATTGTGATTTGATTATATACGGCATTACAGTGTCGAAGCAGTATGTCGTCGAATTCTCTGGTCTTCCATACTTCTAGGGGCATTTCATCAAGCCCTGCTGCTTTTCTATTTTTTATTTTTCTTAGTACTGAGTCGAGTTCTTCTGGTGTAACCTGTCCTAGTTTGATGTCTAATTGTTTACTAATAATTCTCGTGATTGTTTCATGTGTAACTTTCGGAGGGTTTCGGAGTAAATTCTCGAAATGTTGTTTCCATAGTTGTATTCGTTCTTCTTGGCTGGTAGCTTTCAGTTTAGCTTTTGCTGTGCATTTCCTTCTGCTCACTTTGTTTACGGTTTGCCATGCAATTCTAGATTGTCGATCTTCAACCGAGTCTCTAATCTTATTCATCTGATTTGTATGTATTCCGTTAGTTCTTTTAGGTATATGTTAGCTAATTCATTTTGTGCCTTTTTAAGTTTCAGGGGATTGATATTGGTTGGGTTCCTCCTATTATATTTGGAGGCAGTTTTCATGTCTGCACACTTTGTTCTAACCGCTAATGTCTCCCATGGGACTCTATATTTAGCTGTTTGTTTAGTTGGTATGCATTCTGCTGTTCTTCTAGGTGGACATTGAAGAAATTCTCATATTCGTCATTCGGAGTATGTGTTTCTGTCTTCTCCTGTAGTGCATCGATTTTTTGCCCATTTGTTTTATGGTTTCAGTTAACTAATAATAAAAATTTTTAATAAAGTACTATATCTTCAAGTAACTATTCTTAATATAAATAATTTACAGTTATGTGGTTTCAAGTATTCCAATCGAATACGAATCATTTTCACAGATAGATGGGATTGTCACCGTTAATACCACTTCGATTCGGAATGGACCTGGAAGTAATGGGGAAAATGGACTGATTCGGCATTCTCCTGAATTCCGGAACTGAAGCCTCACCATCGGTTACTAGTGGAGGTGCCCGTGGTGTAGTCGTTATCGTCGTAGGAAATGAACACAGCGACTCGAGTTCAAATCCTGGACGCGACTGATTGCATTTCACATAGCACTAATACCCTTGGGAAAGGTATGAATCCAAAATATTCTCCCTCCAGCTATGGGTAAATAGTAGGACAGACTAGGTTCTTCAGCCATGGTGAGGCAACTAGTCTAGGAGAAGGAAAACTCTGAATTCAAACCTGCTAAACTCCGCTTAAAAATTGACCTTGTGTCATATCCTGCCCGAGGGGAGGGGTTGGGTAAATAGTACCATCGGTTACTGTTTAGTGTAATACCCTGGACACTGTGAGTATGACACTGGATGGGTGAATTCTAGAACCTAACCACAAGGGGCGCACTTTTTTTTAAAATTCATTTTTTTATTAGTGCTGTACATGGTAACTTATCAACAACCGATAACCGAATTAAAAAAAAAAAAAACTCTATCATCAGTGCTTTTTATTTTTTGCAGAATTTAATTTTTCTATTTTGTGCTTTTTTCATTATTTTTCAAACTCCTTCGTAATTTTTGAACCACTCCGTACTTCTTTTTTTTTTATCCATTCGATGGTACTTCTTTTTCATTACTATGTACTTTCTTTCATCCAAATGAAAATATACTTTTTCTGAAACGTGTCCTTTCCTTCCCATAATTTTACTGCCTTTTGTGTTCACCTTTCTGTTGTGGTAGACGTCTCCATTTACCTATTAGTGTGGTGTAGTGGTTATCGTCGCAGGATATGGACACGGCGACACGAGTTCAAATCCTGGGCCTGACAGATTGCATTTCACATAGCACTAATACCCTTGGGAAAGGTATGAATCCAATAATTCTCCCTCCAGCTATGGGTAAATAGTAGGGCAGATTAGGCTCTTCAGCCTTGGTCAGGCAACTAGTCTAGGAGAAGGAAAACTCTGAATTCAAACCTGCTAAACTCCGCTTAAATATTGACCTTGTGTCATATCCTGCCCGAGCGGAGGGGTTGGTAAATATGATTAATGTACTTTTTCTTGTTTGCGTACTTCTTTCTCTTGTACTTGCTCATGTTTTGCTATATCTCATCTTCTTTTTGAGCATATTTTGTCTTGTACTTCTTTTTCATCAACTCTTACTTGTTTTGGGGTGTACTTCTTTTATTTATTTATTTTAGATTTCTTTAGATTCTTAATTTCAATCTTTTTCTTCTTGTTTCTGTGCTTTTTTTCTCCTTTTCTTGTCTTGATTTTTATGATCTGCAAGTTCATTTATTGCTTTTCTCTCAGAAAAAAAAGACTCTCTCAGTTTTTTCAGATCTATCATTAAACTGATCCATATCAAGGACGCTTTCAGAACCTTGTCCTTCCAGATTTCTTCTTCTTCTTCTTCTTCTTCTTCTTCTTCTTCTTCTTCTTCTTCTTCTTCTTCTTCTATGTTGACGCTTGTATTTTCTTCGAGTCCTTCTTCCTTTTTTTCTTGTTGTTGTTGTTGTTGTTGTTCTTCTTCTTCTTCTTCTTCTTCTTCTTCTTCTTCTTCTATTTTGATGCTTGTATTTTTTCTTATCCTTTTCTTCTTTTTCTTGTTGCTGTTGGTCTTCTTCTTCTTCTTCTTCTTCTTCTTCTTCTTCTTCTTCTTCTTCTTCTTCTTCTATATTGATGCTTGTGTCCTTTATCTTTTTTTTTGTTGTTGTTATTTATTTATTCATCTACGCTCGTATTTTCTTGTCCTTTTTCTAGTTCTTTTTATGTTGTTGTTGTTGTTCCTCTTCTTCTTCTTCTTCTTCTTCTTCTTCTTCTTCTTCTTCTTCTTCTTCTTCTTCTTCTTCTTCTTCTTCTATATCGACGCTTGTATTTTCTTCGTGTT
The DNA here is from genome assembly GCA_963585895.1 of Sepioteuthis lessoniana. Classification (NCBI taxonomy): domain Eukaryota; kingdom Metazoa; phylum Mollusca; class Cephalopoda; order Myopsida; family Loliginidae; genus Sepioteuthis; species Sepioteuthis lessoniana. Next base: position 16,749,971 of record OY757937.1, on the reverse strand, counting down.
CTTTTTTTTCTCGTTGTTGTTGTTATTTATTTATTTACGCTCGTATATTCTTGTCTTTTTTCTTGTTCTTTTTTGTGGTTGTTGTTTTGCTTTCTTCTTCTTCTTCTTCTTCTTCTTCTTCTTCTTCTTCTTCTTCTTCTTCTTCTTCTTCTTCTTCTTCTATATTTACGCTGGTATTTTCTTCTTTATTTACGCTTCCATATTTTTAGAAATTACAATCTCAAACATTTCCTATCGCATAATTTCCCCTTCTTATGAATGGCAAATAAAAGACACAATGGTAGCCAAAAAAAAAAAAAAGGAAAAAAGGAAAAAAATCCCTTTTCACAGAACGCTGTAAGCGATATTAGATTCGTAATATTGAGTGAATAATAATTACATTGGTGGCCGTCGAATGAAGCTGGAAACAATGTCCATGAAGCCCGCATACTTCTATGACCCATTTTTGGAGTCTGCACTCAATGGAAATCTAAACAGTCTAACTTAGATTAGAATGAGAAGTAAAACTCCAAATTGTCTCAACAAATCATAAAAGAAACACAATTTAGATAAGACCGTATTGGTTTTTCTTCATCTTATTCCATCAGTATCTTTTTTATGCCACAATATTTAAAGATAATTTAAAAGTAATTTGCTTCACAAAGACCTTCATTGCCATTACTCCCTGGTCCATTCTGATATTATTAGGGTCAAATAGATCTGTTTAAAACTTATTCGTATTTGAGAGAAATATTTGATGTCATATACCTTTAAATTGTTATAATGGCAGCATTTAGTGTCCGAACAGTATTGATGTTTGTAAGTTTTTGCTGATCGGCTAATACTGGAGTATTAATTTGTAGGAGTCCATTGAAAAAATCGCTTAAAGTTCTCCTTACCTCTCCAGCAGTGCCCAGCATGTTTTGTTCATTTTACTTGGATGGTTTGTGAGATGTGAAACTAGTGGCCATACAGCTGCTTTAAAAGAGTTGAGAATGTTCAATTAGCTGAAGTTAAACCTCCAAAATAAATGGTGTTCGAAATAGCTGGAAGAAAAGAATGAAGAAGAATAAGACAATGACAAGGAAATTGTTTAAATCATTTATCGTTTACTTTATAATCATTATTTTTATTACTCTTTGTGAGTTTTTCATACCAGCTTTAGTTGATGGTCTTTAACTGGAGTTTGAGTGACAGCAAGTCACCTCAAGTCGTTAGGACTCTTCCCAATATTCTGACTAATCTTTAAAAAGCTGTAGTTTGGGTGGTCTTGGCCCATCATCCGATTTCTAACGCTCCTAGACTCCCTACAAAGCTTTAGGAGATCTTTCCGAGCGCACCAGTCACAGTTGGTTGGTTGGTTGGTTGGGTTTTATGCTATATCAACCTCTGTTATTTATTTAATGCCAAATCCATTTTTATACAAATACTGGTCTCTTTCAAACAATTCAGTTTAGCATAAGTACACAGTTAAATTGACAAAATCAATTAAGAGCTATCCAGTTTATTGAAAAAGTTTTAATTCACACAATTTAGTTTAGTATAAGTATAGTTTTTGTCCACACGCAGTTAAATGTCAAAACAGTTCTCTTTCGAATAATTAATTTTAGCAGAGTACAGTTTTAATGTCAAAAACAGTTCTATTTCAGACAATTCCGTTTAGCATAAGTAGGCAGTTTACATGTCAAAACAATTCTATTTCTAACAATTCAGTTTAGCGTAAATACACAGTTTAAATATCAAAACAGTGCTATTTCAAGTAATTCAGTTTAACATAAGTACGCAGTTTTTATTTCAAAACAGTGCTATTTCAAGTGATTTACTTTAAGATACGTATGCATATTAGTTCTATTTGACACTCAGATAGGACCTTATCAAGTGCTACCACTCCGGGCCAGAGTGGACCTGTGAGCAATTGCACTCTCCAAAGTTCCAGCATTACTGGAACCTCACCATCATGTTGTTTAGTGTCATATCCAGGATACTCACAGGAGGAGTATTACTCCTCTGCAGAAGTGCAGTCGGTGTTTTCTACAGTCACCTCCAGCCGACGGGGCAGTTGATATTACCTTCGTGTTTCATAGCTTTTCTAGTTGTCTGACAAGGTCCAAGTATTTGTTTCGCTTTTCATTTTTACTCTGTGGGTCTGCCTTGATGGCAAAATCTTTTTTTTTTGGTAAGTTCTCTCTCTCGCTCTCTCTCTCTCTCTCTCTTTTGTCTTTTTGTCAATTATCACAAGGTCTGTTCTTCTAAGCAGGATTAGGTTATTTATTACTATACTCTTTTGGGAGTTTTTCACATAACCGTTAGCTTATGGTCTTCCGCGGGGGTATGAGTGAGAGCAAGTCTTCTCAAGTCTTCGGGACTCTACTCAGTATTCTAGGCAATCTTAATAGTGTTGTAGTGCAAAACGGGACAATCAACCAGGCGGCATTTTTTTTTCTTAATTGACACTTGGTCGGGTCTTCTGCCTAGGATTAGGAGACTCGTTTTTATCTCAAAATCCCAGATATTTTTATACGTCTCATTCTCTAGAACGAATTCTACTTTGTTCCTATAGCATTTGTTCGTATGGTTAATTTTCAGTTTCTTGCACAATTCCCAGGGAATCGCCTTTCCTTCCTAGCCGTGCCTAGTCTTGTACTCCTTTTGTGTTAGTTTTTTGCTTTCGTTTATTATGCGACTAACCGTTTCATCTCTTTCTCCTCATAATCCACACTTGCTATTCTGTTGGGTTAAATTTATGTTTTTAAACTGGTTTCCTTAGCCAAATTAGGATTTGTAAGACTAGAAATTAAACTCTTTTATCTACCAAAACTTAAATTCCGGTATACCACTCCTCTTTACACTGTAAACAAAGTTCATTCTCAATTTTTGATGAAAATGCACCACAAAAGCAAGGCAGACATTTCTTTTATTCATTTACCTTTTCTCGTTTAAAGTTAAGCAAATTAAATTAAAGTTTTCGCTGAAAAATTTTATTTAATTTGCTTAAACGAAAAAAGGTTGAAAAACTCAAATTGGTAGAATTAAAAAAATGTTTAATATAATTGACTCTCATAAATAATAAAGGAAATAATGTTGATTAATCGAGAAATAATCATATTTAACCCACAATACCCAATAAAAATAAAACAGGAAAGTTGAACTTCAACTAAGTTAAAACTTAGAAAAAATCAAAAAGTTTATTTCTTTTAAATAGAAAACTTATTAAAACCCTACAAGTGCTGGAACGGAGATGTATAACTCCGTGACAGTATAACAACAATCAAACAGGAAACGCCAAACTGTGAAAATCAAACATGCATTGCTCTGACCTGTCACTGGATAATAGGTACTGAGGGAAAAGTCATACAAGCATATATTAGGGAAACCATGTGATGCAGCATAGTGGATGTGAAGCAATGTAGATGAATATAAAAGCGGGCCAACAACGCAATCCACCTGGTGCTGAGCGGAGGATCCTCATAGGTCAACAGTCAGGATCAAACAGTTCAAAATATGGCTACACATCTATATTGATGGAAAGAAAAAAAAATCAACCGAAAGATTACCATGGCTCTGATTCAAACCGTACATCCAGACTACATTACTTTTCAGCTCTGGCCACAGTGTTGCAAAATTCAACTACAGAGTCCAAATAAAATTTACTTAGGAGCCAAAACTATGATAATATTGCAATTTTTAAGGTTAGATTATTTAATACAATAAACCAGCAACCCGAGATTACTGAGTCTGGTGCCGAGCAGAATATAGATATCTTGGCGAACGCGAACAAAAATTTCATGATCCTGCTGTTAATGTGGCCATTGGAGGTGTAGGGATGCTTCTCAGTCTTCTAGCTTTAATAATAACTTTATAATAGAGAAAATCCATCTCAGAGAAATGTATGCTTCATTTAATAGAAACTCCTACACAGCAATCATCTTATTGAACAGTCCCACAAATATTTGTCATGAAACAGACACCATCACCTTCTATTATGAGCTATATTCCCGCGTCCGACACATTCCCAAACACAACGTTCTGATCATTGCGTATGTATGCAAAAGTAAAAACAAGACATTCTGTTTACGCAAATCTCGAAAACAGACTCGATTATCTCATCACTAAATTCCCCAAAAGAAGGGAAAACGGTGGACTCACACCAACCCAAATAACCCAAAAGCATAGCAATATCGTATATTTATAAAAAAAAAGAAAAAGAAGTGGACTATCAGCATTTGAGACTGTGAGGCATCCTCCTCGTTTGAACGAACATCTTCTGATCATAGAATCGTATCTGCTAAGATTCGCTTGTGTTTAGGCTGAAATAACGAAACAAACAGATAAAGTTTCACGATATGACTGGTCTTTACTTGCAAAGAAGGATTTAAGCAATAAATATATGGTAATTATAAGAAACAAATTTGATACTCTTCTAAAGACATCTGAAAGACATACTCCAAATAATGAATGTGAAAGCATTGTTACATCCCACATAAAAGCAAGAGCCGAGTACATACCGAGTAGAATTCGGTAGAAGACAGATACTCATGATTAGCATGGTAGACATTAGCTGAAGTGAGAGGTAGAAAAAGAACCACAGGAGCAAAACTAAAAGCTGCCAGCCAAGAAGAAAGACTTCACAAGTGGAAATAACATTTCTAAAATCTGCCGAGAAATCCTCCGGAAATCACGGAATAATCTACTGAAGACGTTATAAATCGCCAACTAATCATTCAAACTTGGAAAGTTTATGGAGGAAAAACTTGACATAGTACTATTGTCCGACCGTAGTCAAGGGCTACTCCAAAGCAAGCTTTTCAACAGTTACAACACAGAGGTGTATAGGAAGGCGCTACTATTTCCCTCGGTTGCTACACTTACCCTTGATCTGTACCTTATAATTCTAGATGCTAAACAAGGAGGCATTAAGTACGATTTTTAAAGTCTTTGGTATGACATGTTCTGGGATTGAACCCCTGTCTTCCAGTTCGTTGGTGAAAACTCTAATCATTATGCCAATGAACTGGGAGTCAATAGCATGTAAGGAAAAACGAGATAGCATTAAAAAGCTCGGAGAGAAATAAAACATAACAAAAAGAACTAAAATGCAACAGTAAAGTAAGCCGACCGTAGTCGAAGGCAACTCGAAGGCTCCCTTTTCAAAAGCTACTACACCAAGGTGTAAGGGAGAGCGCTACTCCTTTCCTTGAATTGCTCCGCTTTATCCTTGATCGTTACCTAATAATGCTGGGTGTTAAGCAAAGACGCATCAAGTACCATTTTTTTGAATCCTTGGTATGACTGGACCTGGGATTAAACCCCGGTCAATGGACCGGTTATTTAAGGCCAAATCAATAAAACTAGAAATTCGGTAGAAGACTGATACTCATGATTAGCATGGTAGACATTAGCTGAAGTGAGAGGTAGAAAAAGAATCACAAGAGCAAAACTAAAAGCTGCCAGCCAAGAAGAAAGACTTCACAAGTGGAAATAACATTTCTAAAATCTGCCGAGAAACCCTCCGGAAACCATGGAATAATCTACTGAAGAAGTTATAAATCGCCAACTTGGACAGTTTATGGAGGAAAAACTTCACATCGTACTAAAAAAATTGAAAGCAGAACATTTACAGGCCTCAACGAAATACTACTTGAAGAATGGGAAGTAAGAAAATTTAGCGACATACTTCTACGATTATGCAACGCTGTGTAAAATCATAGAATGGAGAAATAGGCGAAAAATTACATCCTTCTCTTCATTAAGAAAGCCGACTTCAGAATCCCTTATAACTACAAAAGCATAATTCTCACTGCCCAAACTGTAAAGGTTTATAATACCCTGCTTTTCAATCATATCCGACCGGAAGTAGAAAAAATTCTTAGGAAAAATCAGAACGGCTTTCAAAGAGATCGATCCATAACTTCACAGATTCTGTCAATCTATCGAATCCTCAAAAGAAGTACATCCCAAAAATCTGAATGAAACACTATTGTTCATAGATTTCTCCAAGGCATTTGATTCCATACACAGAGGAAAGATGGAGCAATTAGAACTAACATATGATCTCCTACCAAGAAATTGTTGCCGTTATAATGGTGTTTTGCAAAAACACAAAAGCAATGATTCGCTCATTGCACGGTGACACCGACTTCTTCAACATTCTCGCTGGCGTCTTGCAAGGAGATACTTTTGCATCATATCTATTCATAATCTACCTAAACTACGTACTACGAACGTCATTGATCTAATAAAAAATGATTTCACATTAAAAAGACAAGAAGCAGATGATATCAACAATTATAGATGCAAACTATGCAGATGATCTTGCACTTCACACAAATGTCAGCCTAAGTTGAATGTCTGCTGCTCAGCCTGGAGCCAGCACAAAATGCATTGGCTTCTATGTAAATGCAGATAAAACAGGTTCATATGTTTGAACAAGTTGAGGCTATATCCATTTTAAATGGCAAGTTTGTGAAAATAGTAGACTGGATCAGATACATCGGTAGCAATATCTTATCTCTGGAGAGTTATGCCAACGTACGCATAACGAAGGCGTCGACAGCTATTGCAAATGGAAATCTGATCTCTCTGATAAAATAAAATGAGATGTCTTCCAATCTGTGGCCGTGTCAGCACTACTGTATGGTTCCATTACCTGGACACTAACGAAACGTTTAAAAAAAGTTTGATAGGAACTACGCAAGAATGCTACGTGCTGTTTTTAACAAATCCTGGAAGCAGCACCTCCTCAAAAAAGTATATGGTTTCAAGTAATTATTTCCATTTAATAATAATCATATTTTAAAAGGTTCTATGGTTCCAAGAAATTAATTATCCTTTGTAAACAATTATATCTTTAAGAATTCTTAAGTATTCTTAATATGAATAATATGTACGAAGTATTCCACTCTAATACAAATAATTACGAAACATTGGTGTCATTTTAAAAATTCCTGTCTAATGTTAATAATCATAAAACTTCAAGTAATTAGATTTTTTAATAAAAGTCATTTGCATGCACATATTTATACGATTTCAAGTAACTAATTATGATCTTAAGTGAACAATTGTCGCTGCAAGAAATTATTCATACAATGAATAATTCACAGTTATCTAATACCAAGTATTCTGATTAAATACGAATAATCTTCCCACATATCTTTTTATTCCATGGATAAGAGCCTAAAAGATAAGACCACTACAGGTCAGAGTGGACATGGGAGTAATGGCAGTTAAGACGTACTCTACACTATTAAGACATCCCGAAATGGAGCCTCACTATCTGATGCAATTTAGTGTCATATCCTGGACAAGACTTTAGGGGAGTTTCTTACTCCCTCTGTGTTGTATAGTGGTCGTACCACGTGACTTCCGGTATCTTGGAGGTATTAAAAATGTCGTGTTTCTTAAGCACTTCGGTACTGAAAGATCTCGGTCAGTAGTAAGACAAACAGATGTAACACCCTCAGCGTGAGACTTATAATATTTGTTGGACTGTACCACTTCAGTTAATAAATAATTGACTCTATTTCACTGTGTATCTTTTCCTTACCACGATACAACAGTCTGTAGGTATACAGTATTATAAGCCTCATTGGAATTGACAAGAATATTTGAAAGTAGAGTTACATCTTTTTGTGAATTTGTTTTTGTCTTGTCAGTAAGTTTAATGAATACCTAGAAAGCTTTCATTCTTGACAAAATGTGAAAAGTTCTCAAAGAAACCTGTTGTCGACAAAATTCGTTTTCATTTTTCTTTTTTTTTTTTCTTAACGCAACCCAATTTCTCTACCTGTGACACCTTTTTTATAACCCAGATAAAAGTTGTTTAATGCCAAGTGTACTGAGTAGCTTTTTGAAAATTCGAATAGATTGTCAGTCAGTTCATTATTGAACCTGTAATTAGAACAAAAGTGTTTTAAAGATTTTTTCTCAGAATATTAAACAACTCGTAGTCCGTTTGATTTGTAGCATAGTCATCTCAGTTGCAAATAGGCCCACTCGGCGAGGGCAATAGAATACACCAACTGCATCTCTGCAGAGGGGTAACACTGCTTCAACAAATGTCCTGGATATAACACTAAACAATCTTATGGTGAGGCGTGAGTAATGATGGAAAATTTGGGGAATACGGTGTACCCCTTCATTGACAAGGTCCAATCTATTGTTCAAATAGAACTGCTTGGCATTTAAACTGAACGTAAACAAATAACTCACGCTAAACTGAATTGCTTCAAATTGAACTGTTACATCACTTAACGAAATGAAAACAAATAATTGATGTTTAATTAAATCAATAGTGATACAGAGGAATACTTAGAGCCATTTAACTTCATTAACTTATTATAAATTGAATTGTTTGAAATAGAACTGTTTGATTATTTAGCTGTGTGTAAACAAATGACTGATGTTTAATTGAATTGTTTGAGTTGATTAGCAGAACTTGAAAGAATTTAACTATGTGTTAACACAAGAGTTATTATGAACAGACTTGAATTATATATTGAAGAAAAAAAGAATTTGGGATTAAATAACCTACAATGGTTGATATGCCATAAAACCAAACCAAACCCAACCCTAAATAAGCTACAATGGTTGATATGCCATAAAACCAAACCAAACCCAACCCTAAATAAGCTACAATGGTTGATATGTCATAAAACTAAACCAGACGCAACCCTAAATAAGCTACAATGGTTGATATGCCATAAAACAAAACAAAACCAAATCAGTTGTAATAATGGTGATGGGTGATCGTCTAATCGTGGAGGAGGAACACAAATGTACAACTCGCTTCGAATTTAAACCTTCGGTTATTTATCATTTGCCTTCAGTTTCTGAAGCGGTGGAAATATCTATTCATTTTTCTTCGAACCAAGAAGGATTTAACATAAAGTCATAGTTATAGTGAGGAGCCACGCACGAATCAAAACTTACGCGAAATCGATCCAAAAATAATACTTCCCATCGGTATTTCCGATTCTTGACCACCTCAAGCACAAAAATAACAAACTCGGCCATGCTAAGCAAGCACTGCCTGGGTGGAAGGTCCCATGAAATTTAGCAAATATTCTTTTCTCACCCCAGCACTGAATGTTTCGTAGCCATGGTTGGTTGGTTAGTTGTTTAGGTTTTATGGAATATCAACCTTTGTTGGTCATTTAACGCCAAATCCATTTTTATACAAATAATCAGTTCTATTTCAAACCATTCGGTTTAACATGAATACATAGTTTAATTGTCAAAAACATTTCTATTTCAAGCTATTCAGTTTATTCAAACAGTTCTTATTCAAACAATTCAGTTTAGTATAAGTATAGATTTTGTTTTGACACAGTTAAATGTCAAAACAGTTCTATATTAGGATTAAACAATTCAATTTAGTGTAAGCAGTTTCAATGTCAAAAACAGTTCCAATTCAAACAATTCATTTTAGTATAAGTATGCAGTTTAAATATAAGTACACGGTTTAATTGTCAAAAACATTTCTATTTCAACTTATTCAGTTTATTCAAGAATTTCTAATTCAAACAATTCAGTTTAGCATAAGTATGCAGTTTAGTTCTATTTAACCTATAGATAGGGTCCTTATCAGATGCTATCACTCCGTGTCAGAGTGTATCTGGGAGCGATGGCAATGAAGGCATTCCCCAAAGCTCCAGAGTCACCGAATTGTTTAGTGTCATATCCAGAACACTCATTGAGGGGGTCTTACCCCTCTACCGAAAAGCAGTCGATGTATTCTACAGCCCCAACCGACTAGGTAACCAGAGCTATGGAAGTATACAGAAACATATTACGGTCACAATGTTTGAGGTAGATTATTTGTTCTAGTCGGTTCAACCCTTTATCGTATCTTTGAATGATTCAATCGATCTTCATCTCTACAACTACTTATCACCTCCAGTCACCAAAAGAAGAGAATCGAAAAACCAAGCTTCTTTTATTGGGGTTCTCAGAATACCGAAACCCCAGTTCTGCTTTGCGTTAGCAGTATCGCTTGACTTGCCCCCATGACAACTGAGATGGGCAATCGAGTTGGGTGATTTCGGCACTTTTTGGTTAATTGTTGATTTCAGTCCGGAGTGCCCCTACGCTTCTACTGGACGAGATTTCACCAAGAAAACTAGACGAGATGTTGAACTTTGTAAACTTGTCTTTCTTCCGGTTTCTGGCTTTTAAAAAATTATTTTTGTATTTATGCTGCACGACCACTTATCAACAATGTTACAGACTGCTTTTGAAACTGATTGCTTTTGAAACAGATTGCTTTTAAAACAGATTGCTTTTGAAACTGATTGCTTTTAAAACTGATTGCTTTTGAAACTGATTGCTTTTAAAACAGATTGCTTTTTAAACTGATTGCTTTTAAAACTGATTGCTTTTGAAAAAGTGGCCAATAATAATAGTGAAACTTCTGTTTCAGAAAAAGTTTAAGATCAACATTTCATAATTCCCTCTGTTTTATCGAATAAAAATACCGTTTAATGGTTAGAGTGTTCGCCAATGGCCCGGGAGACCTGTGTTCAATCCCAGGTCGAGTCATACCAAAGACTCAAAAAATGGTACTTGATGCTACCTTGCTTAACACTCAGGATTATAAGGTAAGGATCTAGGGTAAAGTGGAGCAATCCAGGGAAAGGAGTAGCGCCCTTCCGTACACCTTGGTGTTGTAGCTATCGAAAAGGGAGCCTTCGGGTTATCCTCGACTAAGGTCGCCAAACTTACTGTACTAGGACACCACAAATAAAACTAATTTAGTTGCGAATAGAACTAAAATTGATTTATTTTATAAGCCACATCCTTTATATACATTTAGATATAATACTTCCGTGTGCTTTTGTTTAATATCAATTATAAAATCATCATGATCATCATCATGTCGTACTGGTAGCACGGAAATCCCTGACCCTCTCTCGCCACTTTTCCCTATCGTTCATCGCCTCAGGCAGGTCTTCCGGACTACATCCCGTATCTTCACATAGTTGCTGAATGTATGTTCGTGCTGGTCGTCCTGCTTTTGCTCGGTCATGTGTGGGGGTCCATAGGAGTACATCACTTATGAGTTCGTCCCTGCTTCTCCAGGAGTGTCCTGCATGTCTGGTTCTTCTAACTTGAATAGTTTTTCGTGATAGGAGGCAGGTGGCCGTACAGTTGATGTTTTGTGGGGTGTTGCCGCCAGAACTTGTTCAAGATTGCTCGCAGCATTCTTGTGTAATTGCCGTCTAGCTCCTTCTCCAGCCGTTTTGTTAGAGTCCATGTAGTGCATCCATATAGCAGTATCGATGCGACCGCTGCCTTTCCAGGCAGCGTTTCATTTTATCGGTTAGGTCTGATTTCGATAGCCTATTGATAGCTGTCCATGCCTTCGTTAACCTCGTGTCGATGTCCTTTTCGGTTGATGAGACGCTGCTTCCTAGGTAAGTGAATTTGTCTACTAGTTTAAGAGGGGTTCCGCCAAGAGTAGAGATGTTACCCGTCCCCAAAACAACTGCTTCTTCCTGCCTCAAAGAATTTCTGAGTTGCCCGCTATATATAAATTGGCAAAGGCAGCAATTTTTTTTTAAATTATTAGTATTGAATAGGAATATTTGAAACTATGACTGTGTGCAAGCAAATGATCTTTATCAAATAGGAGTATTTGCTTGAAACCATATTGTGTATAAACCATTAGAATTAGATTGGACTACTTTATATCATAATTGGATACAAATTATTTGTTTGAAATAGAAAGATTTGATATATATTGAAAAAAACAATAGAACATATTGCGCAGTAGGCTGGAGGGGGGCTGTAGAATAGACCGACTGCTTCTCTGCAGAGGGATAAGACACCCCTCCAGAGAGTGTCCTGGTATGACACTAAACAATCTGATGGTGAGGTTCCAATGATGCAGGGAATGCGGAGTACCCCTTCATTGCCATCGATCCCAGGTTCACTCTGGCCCGGAATGATAGCACCTGATAAGGGTCCTGTCTGTGGGTCAAACAGAACTAAACTTTGTACTTATACTTAACTGAATTGCTTAAAATTGAACTGTTTTGACACTGAACTGTTTGTAAACAAAAACTATACTTATACTAAACTAAATTGTTTGAAATTTAATTCGGCGTTAAATGGCCCTAAAAGTATTGATACGACGTAAAACAACCAACCGTCTAACCGACCAACAATAAAACATAGAAAATATAGTTATGATTACGATCAAACACAAATTAATTCAATTTCATCAGATATCCCATAAGGAGTTGATATGCCGTTAAACAAATAAGCCAAACCTAAGTGAATATGGGATTCTTAGTAAAGCTCAATCTCAGTAGTCAATAGGAAGGAAACTCCATGTTAATCATAACATCAACTTTAAACAAAGCATATTTAGATTTGCCACAAGTATTAGACAAGATAAATCTCACTTCGATTTGGAGCAGAGATGCTAATCTTTATATCACAACGAGATACCTACTGGTTGAGTGTCCTGGGTATGAGACCAAAATGAATCTGTTATTGAGGCTACTTTTCTGGAGTTCGGCTGAGTGTAGAGTACTCCTTTATTACTATTACTTCCAGGTCCACTAAGGCTCAAAGTGGTAGTACTTACTAGAGTCTTATCTATAAGTCAATTTGACATCTATTAATATTATGGGCAAGGAATATTGAAACAATACTACAGAGCAAACAAATGATTATAATTAAATAGAAATAGTTATTTGAAACGAGATAATTGGGAATAAATTATTAGTCTGAGATAAGAAATACTTGAAACCACACAACCTTTCGCAAATAATTTGTATGGAAAGCAATACTTGATATCCTATAACAGCGTGCAAATAAATGATTATAGAAAACAAGCAACGAAACAGAAAATATAGTTAAAATTACATAAAGAAACAACTCCCAAAAATGTAATGAACGTAATTCCATAAAATAACCCTAGACCGTTTAACATGCCGTTAAAATTAATGAATCAAAGTAATGGTTAAACAATGCTAAGTGCATTACAAGGCACAGCTTTTAAGATAACCTATGAAAATATTGCATAATGCAGATGAAATATTGCATAGTTAAACGTCACCTTAGAATGTCCGTTTTGTTTCGAATTTCATTAATGACGTCAGATCACGTGTTTTATTCTATTTTGTTTTGTTTTATAGCCTTTTTGAAATATCAGATAATTCAACAGACTTTATTTTTATTCTCTGTCTTCCAACCAAACTGAAATCTAATTGCAGTGACAGAAATCTTTTATCTTTGTTCATTAATAAACGTTAATTAACATGGGAAACAGTTACAAATAATTTCAAGTGATTTTCCAGTGTTTATGAATATCGGTAACGCAACTGATGCTTAGAAAAAAATCAATTCTTCTAAATTCGAATATGTTTATATGATTTATTCATCGGTTATTAAAAGTCGTAAGCTATTTATAAAGAATTTATATATATAAAAAATAATTGCTCTATAACCAATCTTTAATAGTTATCTTCCTTGAAAAATTGTAATAATCTAGTGGAGCGCGAATTCAGATAACCCAAAATAACATAAATTGTTATATTGCAAGTGGGGCTTTACTGTTTAGCGATGGGTATATTATTATTAGTTTATGTTGGTACTACATTGGTTATGTTGGTATTACGTTGGTTATGTTGGTGTTTCGTTAGTTATGTTGGTGTTACGTTGGTTATGTTGATATTACGTTGGTTGTTATCCTCACGCTAAATGTCGATGGAAAAATAAAAGTTAGTGGAGAAGAACGGAGACGCCGTTAGTTTTTATATGAAGATTTTAATGGCAGCATGAAAATAAAGGGTTTACGCTGGTATGCTGCAAGTCTCGTAGGAAGGAAAGAAGAAAAGGAAGTTGTTATAGAGTATCGTCTAATTCATATTCAACTAGGAACCCTAGGTCTAGAAGAATAGACGCAAGGGGTCCATAAATTAGATGGCTCTCCTCATGGCGGTATGATGCTGCTGCCGCTATTGAAGAGCAGACAGCAAGATTTCTGTTCTTATTGAATAGTTCTTAGGAAGAGAAAGGGTTTTGGCGGCTTTTCCCAATTTTTGTTGCTACTCTGAAAGATGGTCCGGGTTGAATAGGATAAGTCATCCTGATTGGGTGAAAATATTCGGCAACCCTAACGGTCAAATTAAATTACGCGTCAAACAAAAATACGAAATACGAAGTTCTTTCTGCTACAGCTGTCAGCATATTTAATACATCAAAATAATGATATATATATATATATCAAGGGTAGAATCCCAGGTCAAGTTATAACAAAAACTTAAAAATGGTACTTGATGCCTTCTTTTTTAACACTCAGCATTATAAGGCTTGGATCAAGAGTAAGTCGAGCAATCCAGGGAAAGGAGTAGTGCCGTTCCCTACCCTTTGGTATTGAAAAGGGTGCCTTGAGGTCGGTCAACTAACATATATATATATATATATATATATATATATGAAAGTAAATATGGATAAAATCCGACAGTATGAAGGTAGCAGGAAAAATATAATCCAAATAGGTGAATATATCATGATGTGAAGTCGACGTTAACGTTTCGGTTATAATAACCATCGTCAGGACTTGGGTATAAAATAGTTCACAATATAGATGGGTGATTGTTGAGATGACAGGAGCAAATTTATTTACTTTCATACTGTCTTTTCGGAAAAAACTAATACCAAATACATTCTTACATAACATTTAACATGGATGATTCCTAATGATCTATACATATGAAAACTTATTTGTTGCGTATTTCTCAATAAACGGGAGGTTTTGTCTCGTTTCTTTGAAAAATCCTACATTTTCTAATATTTTTCCACGTGCCAAACACGTTCTGATGACTTTTGAATTTTGAACGCTATGTGCATGTTTATCTATCTTTTCGTTGTATATTTCTCATTTGCTCCTGTCATCTCAGCAATCACCCATCTATATTGTTGAACTATTTTATATCCAAGTCCTGACGATGGTTATTATAACCGAAACGTTAACGTCGACTTCACATCAAGATATATTCACCTATTTGGATTATATTTTTTCCTGCTACCTTCATATATATATATATAAATAGATTACACAGATAAACTCGAGTAAAACCTTAAGTTAAAGATTATTTTTTATAAAAATAATTTAGTACTCTAATTTCTCTTAAATTTTGTCTTGCCCAACATTCATTTTAGCTTGATAAATATCAGAAAATAAATATGAGTATATTTTTGAAAATCTTTAATGAGTAGAGTGTTCGCCAATCGTCCGGGAGACTGAGATTCAATCCATGGTCGAGTTATACCAAAGACTCAAAAAATGTTACTTGATGCCGCCTTGCTTAACACTCAGAATTATGAAGTAAGAATCAAGGGTAAAGTGGAGCAAACCAAGGAATGGAGTGACGCACTACCCTACACCTCGGTGTGTTAACTATTGAAAACGGAGCCTTTGGGTCACCCTTGACTATGGTGTCCAACCTTATTTTCTTCGGTGTAGTAGCTATTGAAAAGGGAATCTTTGGGTCACCCTCGATCAAGGTCCTCAACTTTACTTTTTACTTATTTCAAGACTTGTTTATAAGTATTGATTATCTATGGAGGTGCCCGTGGTGTAATGGTTATCGTCGTAGGAAATGGACACGGTGACACGAGTTCAAATCATAGACGAAACTGATGGCATTTCACATAGCACTAATACCCTTGGGAAAGGTATGAATCCAATTATTCTCCCCCCAGCTATGGGTAAACAGTAGGGCAGACTGGGTTCTTCAGCCTTAGTGAGGCAACTAGTCTAGGAGAAGGAAAACTCTGAATTCAAACCTGTTAAACCCCGCTTAAAAATTGACTTTGTGTCCGAGGGGAGGAGTTGGTAAATTTATATAAGTATGAATGTCTATAATCAGTCACTGTATTTCACAGTATGTAACTCCATCGATCAGCTTGCAGAAATTTGATGTCTATTGTTTTTTTAAATGAATTAGAATTTAATGGAATTAAATATAAAAAATAGTTGGTTACAATTTAACTATTCCTGTACTTTAGCAAGTGTAAAAGAGTTTGGTGAAGAGCATTTGGCAGGCACAGGTGACGTTAAAAGAAAAATAACTTTTCAGAAAAATTATTGTTTATCATTGTTGGGTTGAATGAGGTCAATAGTATTATTTGAGGTCGGACTGGAGCGTTCGTTAGGGCATATCAACCATTATTGTTTATTTAATGCCAAACCCTCCTTATACATATATATTAAATATATATGATTTGGTATGTTTTGGTTTTAAGGCATATCAACCATTATAAGATATTTATTACTAAATCCTCTTTTTACATATATGCTAAATATGTATGGTTTGTAAACACATTTTTGATAACGTTTTTAATCGAGCTTAAGCTGATTCTTTTGCACACAGTTAAATGTTTGCAAGTATCACAAACAATTCAATTAGTCATATTTTTTTACACATAGTTAAATGATCAAACTGTTCTAAATCTAACAACTCGATTCAGCATAAGTCATTTGTTTGCTCTCAGTTTAAATGCCAGACAGTTTTATTTCTAACAATTCAATTCAAAATACGATGTAGAATCATCTGTGATCTATACTTGCAACTACTTTCCTGTGTACAAACAAATACCAAATAGAACTACTGCATTTCTCCCGTGGAGTAAGACTCCCCTAACGAGTGTCCTGGATATGATATTAAAAAATCTTATGATGAGGCTCAAGTTATGCTGGAGCTTTGGGAAATGCAGAGTAACCTCTCATTGCCATTATTCCCGGGTCCACTCGGACCTGGAGTGATAGTACATGATAGAGTCCTATCTATAGTTCAAATAGAACTGTTTGGCATTTAAACAGAGTGCAAACAAATGACTTACGTGGAATTGAATTGTTAGAAATAGAACTGCTTGATTGTTTGATTGTGTGTAAACAAATGTTTAATTGAATTGTTAGTGATTCATAGCAATACAAGGAACCTTTTAACTTTGTTGACTAATGCTAGATTGAATTGTTAGGAATAGAACACAATGATCATTTAACTGTGTGTGCCTAGAAATCGCGTCTATAAATCATATATTTGATATATATATATATATATATATATATATATATATATATATATATATATATATATATAAAACAGGATTTGGCATATAATAAACAACTGTGTTTGATATGCCATAAAACCAAACCAAACCAAACTAAGTGCATCTCTTTAATAATAATATATATCGTCTCCACAAAAATAGATTTTACTAGAATTCTTTCATAATGTTCAAATATAGTGTGCATAATATCTTTCCATATTTCCGATAGACTTCATTTAGTAACAATTACGAGCTCCTATACTTTTTGGAGGTTGTTTCTGCTTCGTCACAAATAACTTCTGTGAGCATCTACCATATATTCTCTGTAAATTTTAAAACTGAGCTTCTAGCAGGCTATTCTAGATTACTTATTTATGCCCAACACATCCATTCTTTCAATGTTTTGGCAAAGGAATGCTTCAGTTATTGCAGAGTAAAACTATTTCCCATCTCCGCTTTTTATACGTCGAAGGGCTTTGTTCTCCAAACGTTCTTTCTGGCTTGAGCTGTTCTTATATACTTTCAGGCACTCAAGCAACAATTTTCCGTGAGGGAAGACCATATTATAACACAACTCCTCTTCCTCCTCTTCCTCTTCTTCTTCCTCCTCCTTTTTCTTTTCTCTTCCTTCCTCTTCCTTCTCGTTCTCTCTTACCGAGAACAACAGGTTTGTAGTGGCAGAAAAAATTTCTAGAAGAGTGATGTTGCTTTCTCTATATTCTAACATATGGTTGGTTTGGTCTCGTTATTTGAGTGCATATAAACCTTTGTGGGTTATTTAATGCTAAAGCCATCCTTGTAGAACAACAGAAGTGGTACTATTTAACCCATATATGGGAGAATAATAGGGTTCATGCCTTTCACAAGGGTATTTATCCGAACGTAAACGAAATCGTGCGACTTGAAACGTATTGTTGTCACAATAAGGTAACGATATTTGTTGTATAGATGATGCTATATATTTATAAAGCCTAAAAGTTGCCAGCTGTAAGTAACGGTAGAACCTCAAAACACTGAGATTACCATAATTTTGTAAACAGGAAAAGTTCGTAGAAGAATAAAATATTATGACAACTCTTAGAACGTCATTTATCATCTAGGCCTGCTGACAGCACAGATAGAGACCTTTGACTCTCTCTCTCTCTCTCTCTCTCTCTCTCTCTTGCTTATCCTTTCCTATCAGCCTTTACACTTGTTAGGTCCTCTAGATGGCATCTAGTATTCATACCGAGCTGATGAAAGTAAGTTTTTGCTCGTCCGCCTACACTGGTGTGTCCATGTGTTGTAGTCCATAGAAGAACGTCGCTTATGAATTCTTCCTTACTTCTTTAAAATTGCCCCCAGCAGGGCTTAACAAGTTTTGTTCGTCGAATTTGGATGGTTTGTAAGATAGGGAGTGAGTGGCTGTACAGCTTGTGTTTTCAAGGTTTATTTAAAACAGTACCCTTGTATAGGTTTTATCTAGCTTTTTCTTAAAGCATTTCGTTAGGGTTCAACTGGTGCAACAGTAGTACTTCCAAGACTATAACTTGGAAGAATTTATTTTGTTTTATCAGAGAGTAGATTTACATATGATCGACAACCTAACAATGGCAATCAACGGTTTAACTGTGCTTAAGCTGGCAACAGTTTCAGTTGATGAGATATTGCTACCTCTGTATATGAATGAGTCTACTGATTTTAAAGGCTTGCCCTTTAAAGGGGAGATGAAATTATCTTGATTAAAACACATGAAACTTTGCGTGTAATACTAACGAAGAAGATTTTTTTTAAGTAAAGAGAGTATATGACAGCGGGAAGACGTTTGTTTCGTTTGTATAAAGGCATACCAACCTTCGTGACTTATATAATGCCAAAGCATAAAGAACATTAGTGGTACTATTCAATTGATAACTTAATGAGGTTTGGTTTTATGGCATATCAACCTTTGTAGGTTATCTAATGCCAAATCCATTTTTATACATATAAACAGTTCTATTTCAAATAATTCGGTTTAGCATGTGTACCATTTGTTGTTTATGCACAGTTGAAATCTGAAAAAGTTTTTAAAATCCAGTTTAACATAAGTGCGAAGTTTAAATATCAAAAACAGTTTTATTTCAAACAATTCAGTTTGGCATAAATACAGTTGTTTGTTTTACACACAGTCAAATGTCAAAACAGTTCATTTCAAACAATTCATCATCGTCATCATCATGTCGTGCTGGTAGCACGGATATCCCTGATCCTCTCTCGCCACTTTTCCCTATCGTTCATCGCCTCAGGCAGGTCTTCCGGACAGCATCCCGTATCTTCACATAGTTGCTGAATGTATGTTCGTGCTGGTTGTCCTACTTTTGCACGGCCATGTGTGGGGGTCCATTAGAGTACATCACTTATGAGTAAGTCCCTGCTTCTCCAGCAGTGTCCCGCATGTCTGGTTTGTTTAACTTGAATAGTTTTCGTGATAGGAGGTAGGTGGCCGTACAGTTGATGTCTTGTGGGGGGCTGTCGCCAGAACTTGTTCAAGATTGCTCGCAGCATTCTTGTGTAATTGCCATCTAGTTTCTTCTCCAGCCGTTTTGTTAGAGTCCATGTAGTGCATCCATATAGCAGTATCGATGTGACCGCTGCCTGGAAGAAGCTGCGTTTCATTTTATCGGTTAGGTCTGATTTCCATATAATCGATAGCCTATTGATAGCTGTCCATGCCTCCGTTAACCTCGTGTCGATGTCCTTTTCGGTTGATGAGACGCTGCTTCCTAGTTTAAGAGTGGAGATGTCACCCGTTTGATTATAGCACATATATTCCGTTTTGTGTGCATTGACATAGAGGCCTATGACTGCGGCTGCTCGTTCCAAACTATGCAGTAGTGTTTCGGTTTGGTTGGGTGTATTTGCCAGTATCGCTATGTCATCGGCGTAGTCGGCGTCGGTAATTGTTTTTGCGGGTTACCTTCTGCTTCTTTTCTTTGTCAGCACGAAGCCGTTCTCTCTGATTTTGTCAATCGATGTTCTAAGTACGTAGTCTAGACAAATGATAAAGAGGTATGGGGCTAGCGTGTCCCCTTGTAGTACTCCTGCTACAATGTCGAAGTATTCTGTGTCTCCATCTGGTGATCGTATTTTTACTTTGGTGTTTCTATAGAGAATCGTTATTGCTGCTACTGTTTCTTTAGGTATGCCGTATGCTAGTAGGATTTGTTCCATCTTTCCTCTGTGAATGGAATCGAAGGCCTTGGTAATGTCGACAAATATTAATGTCGCTTATAGGTTTTTTGCCCGTACACCTTCAAGGATTCTACGGATGGTTAATATTTGTGAGGTCGTGGATTTATTTCTTCGGAAGTCATTTTGGTTTTTCCTTAGTACTTTAGTTCTATTTGACCCATAAATAGGACCCTATCATGTGCTACCACTCCAGGCCAGAGTGGACCTGGGAGCGATAGCAATGAAGGGTACTTTGCATTCCCCAAAGCTCTTGTATTACTGAATCTTCACCACCAGATTGCTTAGTGTCATATCCAGGACACTCGTTGGTGGAGTCTTACCCCTCTGCAGAGATGCAGTCGGTGTATTCTACAGCCCCAGTCGACTGGACCAATGACACAGTGGGACATTCGGTTGTGCACATGTGGGCCAATGTTTCGTAGCAGGTTTGTTTCCAACTCCCTTGCAATGAGGGGTTATGGATACCGAAATTCATTGG
>OY757937.1:16716740-16726740 GCA_963585895.1 Sepioteuthis lessoniana | reverse complement strand
AATCGGAGTAAGCGAGTTCGTACTCCAGTCGCACTATTACGTTCACTTTCGGGCAAATACTCTTGGAAAAGGTATGAACCCCCTTATTCTCCCAGCTATGGGTTAAATAGTACCACTACTGTTCTTCTCGGAGAATGGCTTTTGCATTAAATAACCTAAAAAGAGTTGATATGCCATTAAACAAACAAACCAAACCAAAAAGTGGTGGTGATACTTTCCCCATTCTTCTTTCAGAAAAAAAAAAAATCATAAATCATCAATATTTTGAGGATGTCTGTTCTGAGCTTTCTCTCCTGTGATTTTCCATACATTATCTAGAGGATTCATATCTGGGCTTTGTGGTGGCCACATTATAACAGCTATTACTTCCTCTTCAAGAAAACTTAACACAGTTTTAGCTTTGTGGCAAGGTGCGTTGTCTTGCGTAAATATTTGAGTTTCAAATGTTCCTTTGCGTGAATGAGGAAGACCATGCTGACGAAGAAATTCTTTATAAATAGTCGCATTAATATTACCGTAAAAACAAACAATAGGTCCAACTCCCACAGAGGAAATCATCCCTTACATCATTACGTCCCCCTCCAAATTTCAAAGTTTTCTCAACGCATTGAGGAGATAAGAGTTCCCAATTTTCATATCTTACAAACTTCTTACCATCAGATTCAAACAAACTGAATTTAGATTCATCACTTAAGTGAACTATATTCCATTGTTCCTCAGTTCACACAATATGCTCTGTGGTGAAGTCAAGGCGAACCTTATGATTTTTCTTTGAAATCAAAGGTTTTTGACAGGAAATTCGCGCCACTAATTTTTCTTTATATAACCTACGAGAAACAGTTTTTCTAGAGATTGGCTAAATTTACAGATTCCTGTTTGTTCAAAAAATGCCCGAGAAAGAAACTTTACTCTATCGAAGCAGTCTTTTAAAGACATTTTAACAATCATCTAATCTTCCCATTTGGTAGACATAGAAAGCCCGCCAATTCTCGGTTTTGGTTCAAGTATCTTGTCAGCCTTAAATTTACTGATTACACGATAAATAAAACGTTTTTTGACCTTCGTACGATGCCAACAATTTCAGAATACGATTTCGCTTCTTCAGGATTTGCTAAAATGAGATTTTTTTTCTTCTCAAGTTAAACAATTACGTACTTTCGCCTCCATCTTGCTTAAAAATAGTTCCAACGATGTATGATAGTTGACAAGAAATCAAAATTAGCAATCAAGTTGTTTAAAAATTACCTAAATTACAATAATTCAACAGCGTTCCTTAACTTTTGATCAGGGCAAAATTTATATGTCTTTTTTGGTTCCCTATGAATTTACTGTAAAAATATTTAAAAAAAACTGTATATACAATACATACATAAATGTTTCAAGTATATTTTGGGAAAATTTTGTAAACGCACATGCAAATGTTTTCAAGTATATATATATATATATTAATTATATATGATTTGGTTGGGTTGGGTCTTATGACACATCAATCGTTGTAGGTTATTTAATGCCAAATCTTCTTTATGCATATATATCTAATATATAGGATTTGGTTTGGTTTGGTTTGGTTTGGGTTTATGGCATATCAACCATTGTTGGATATCTAATGCCAAATCCTCTTTATACATATATATTAGATATATATGATTTGGTTCGGTTGGGTTTTATGGCATATTAACCATTGTAGGTGGGAAATTTTTGTAAACGTACATGCAAATTTTTTCAAGTAAAAATCATTTAAATATTTATTGTTCTGTTCCTTAACTTCTGGCCACTACCAGAAGGCTCCCTTTTCAATAGCTACTCAACCAAGGCGTAGGGGAGGGTGCTACTCCTTTCCCTGGATTGCGCCACTTTACCTTTGATACGTACCTTATATTACTGAGGGTTAAGCAAGGCAGCATCAAGTACCATTTTTAAAGTCTTTGATATGATGTGACTTGGGATAGAACTATATATACATATATATATATATATATATATATATATATATATATATATATATATATATATATATATATATACAGAAAGATGACCAGAAAATTTCAAATTCCCTTTTAATTGCCAACTAGAAATTTTTTTCTTTAATAGTTTTCTTGTAATATTGGTTTCGAGTAGTTTTGATAGTTTTTTTAAATAGATTTCTTTGATAGTTTTCTTTAATAATTTTCTTTAATTTTTTTCTTCAATATTAGCATTAAATAAAATAGTTTTAAGGGTTTTTTTAAATAATTTTCTTTAATGTTTGTTATGAATAGAATAGTTTTAATAATTTTCTTTATCTGATTATGATAGAAAAATTTAGAAATAAATTAATAAAGAACCCCTTTTATTTCTTTATAAAAAGTTAATTCTTTAAATTTTAAATGTTTGTATCATAATTTTTTAAGTAAGTTATCTTAAAAATTATTTGTTTATCATTACTCATCTTTCTCTCTCTTCTTTGTAAATTAACAAATAAACAATTCAATAAGAAATAAATTAGACAATCACTTTGAATTTAATGATCAGCTGATTTTCAACAGTTAATGAATAAACATTTTCAGAAATTGAATAATTTGTGGTTTATCAGATATATATCAAATATTACATCTTTTTTTTTTGTTTTGAAAGGAAGCTTCTAAAATAAGTTTCCAAAATAAAGCTTTTTTCTTTGACCTACATCTATCTATCTATCTATCTATCTATCTATCTATCTATCTATCTATCTATCTATCTCTTCCAGCTCTTTCTTTAATTGCTGAACATTCTGGCTTCAAGGATATGACTGAAACATTTTTGATTAAATTATTTAGATTAAAGATATCATTTTTTCCTAGCTATGCAGAGGAAAATATTATTGAATAACAATACTTAAGGAAGAATTATGGAATAACCCAATGTCGAAGAATTCATTGCCAAAAAATTAGAATTAATTCTTAATTGCTCCTTCTTGAAATTTTATAACATCCCAAATTCTTTCAGGCAAGGATTTCACAAACTTAAAGCCATATTCTTCATCAATGTGGTTCCAACTTTTTTGACGAGCAGTTAAACAATTTTTGGTAAATGGAGCCTTTGTTGGATGGAGCCAATTTCTGCCATGACTTTTCAATATGATATTGATCTGAATTTTTCACTAAATATGTCACTGATTTTAAATACTTTACTTGTAGAAGAACAGCAGTGATACTTTTTAACCCATAGCTGCGGAATAAGAGGGTTCACACTTTTTCCAAGGGTATTAGCCCAAAAGTGAATGTTATAATACAACTGAAGTAGGAACTTGTTTATTATGATGTCCAGCACATTAACTACTATGCAATGGAGACGCATTCCCCTGCTTAGGATTATAGTGTCACTTTGCAATACTTTTGACTTGAATCAGAGTGTAGTATCAATGCACCAAGCTTTGGATCAAAGTGTGGCTCCATAGAATTTCTGCTCAGAATCAAAGTAAAGTAAGCTTTCTACACCAAAAAATGATTGTAAAAGTTGAAGAAAAAAGAAAAGTATGTGAGAGATATCCCTAAAAACAGATAACACTAGATTTAAAAAAAACTTGCTTTAAATGAATGGGTGGGAAAGCTGTGTTTGAAAGAAATTTGTAAAGTGTCAACTCATTTGAGTGTAATTTATGGATGTGCAATTCTTCCTGAGTTCTTTTTTCCTTTTTTTTTCTTTTTTTCCATTTTTTGTTCTTTTTTTCTTTTTATTGTTTTGTTGACATGTGATAGTTGAGAATGTAAAATTCAGATATAAAGAGAAAGAAACAATATAAAAAGAAAATTTTGCGGTGAAAGAAAAAGAAAAGAAACAATACAAGAAGAAGGTTTTATGGAGAAAGAAAGAGAAAAGAAACAATACAAAAAGAAAGTGTTCTTGAGAAAGAAAGAGAAAAGAAACAATGCAAGAAAAAGAAGTTTTTATGGAGAAAGAAAAAGAAAAGAAGCAATACAAGAAAAAGAAGTTTTTATGGAGAAAGAAAGAAAAAAGAAACAATACAAAAAGAAAATGTTCTTGTGAAATAAAAAGAAAAAAAATAATACAAGAAGAAGAAAAAGAAGAACATTTTGTGAAGAATGAAATAGAGACAGAAAAGTGGGTAATTTAAAAAGAAGATGAAGAAAACTTGTATCAGACCGAGCGGACCTAATTGTTTTATATTTGCTTAAATACTTATGAGCAGTGCATTCTGGGGGATTAATTCTGGTCAGGGCAACAGAAAGAAAAACATATTTGAACCAGAAGAAAATCTATTTTGTTTTGCCTAAATTTACTTTGATCATTAAAGATTTTGCACAGGAAATGATCCAATTTACAAATTTGGCAATTCTTCTAAATAACAATATGAGTTCAGTTTTTCAGTTTTGAACAAGATTTTAGAAGCATAGAAAAAATGTGTTTTTGATTTTTCATTTAAAAATATGATTTTATTTTATCCATATTTTCCAGAAATTTCTGAATCACAAAACAGGACTAAATAAATATCTTATCATATTAATTACAATAAAATTTGGTTCTGGTTACATAATTTTCTTATTTTTAATTCCACAAATCAAGTGAAGAGAAGCAAACAAGATTTTTAATCAAATACTTCTCAGTTGTACAGTACAAACACACACACACATACACATACACACATACACACACACACACACACACACACTAGCACATATATATTGGCTTAACAAGCAGAGTGTTTGCCAATGGTTTGGAAGACCAAGGTTCAATCCCAGGTTGGGTCATACCAGAGTCATTCCAAAGACTCAAAAAATGGCACCTGATGCAGCCTTACTTAACACTAAGCATTATAAAGTAAGGATCAAAGGCAAAGTGGAGCAATCCAGGGAATGGAGTAGTGCCCTCCCCAACACCTAAGTGTAGTAGCTATTGAAAAGGGAGCCTTTGGGTCACACTTGACTATGGTCACCAACTTTACTTACTTTACTTATATATATATGTATATATATATATATATATATATATATATATATATATTATCAAAGCTGGTTTCTTACACAACAAGGTTAAAGCATTGGACTGCGGAATCATAGTAAGCGAGTTCGAACTCTAATCACATTATGACATTCACTTTTGGACAAATACCCCTGGGAATGGTATGAATCTCCTCATCCCCGAGCTATGGGTTAAAGAGTATCACTACAGTTCTTTTTGAAGGGTGGCTCTGGCATCAAATAACCTACAAAGGTCAATATGCCATCAAAACGAAGAAACCAAAGAAACCATCTTAGATAAAATCCATATATAAATGGCACTATATATATATATATATATATATATATATATATATAAATGGCACTATATATATATATATATATATATATATATATAAATATATATATATATATATGGTACTATATATATATATATATATATATATATATATATGTAAATAATCAAATACTTCTCAGTTGTACAGTACAAACTCACACACACATACACATACACACATACATATATATATATATATATATATATATATATATATATATATATATATATATATATATATATATAATGTAAAATGAATGTCCTGAGACAGTGAGTTTGGAATTATTCAAACTGAGAATAAATGTGAGATTTCATATAATTCTCTAGGAGCACTCGATGTAAGACTATTAATATATATGTAAAAAATATATATAAATCTCATCAAGAGCAAATATATATGTAATATAATTAGAAAAAATTCAACAGACCGTCATTATACTATTATAGATTTATTCTGACAGGCTACTCTCAGTTATACCGGACATTGGCTTAGGGGTTAGAGTGTTCGCCAATGGCCCGGGAGACCTGGGTTCAATCCCAGGTAGAGTCATACCAAAGACTCAAAAAATCGTACTTGATGCCTCCTTGCTTAACACTCAGCATTATAAGGTACGGATCAAGGGTAAAGTAGAGCAATCCAGGGAAGGAGTAGCGCCCTCCCCTACACCTTGGTGTAGTAGCTATCGAAAAGGGAGCCTTTGGGTTACCCTCGACTATGGTCGCCAACTTTACTTTTACTTACTCTCAGTAGCCTGCCTCTTCAGATAGTGGGAACAAAATGGATAGGGAAGTTCACAAACAGTTTTCATAAAAAAAAAAAAAAACCTTTCATAGGAGTGGTAAATTATCAAATAGTTTATATCTATCTACCTATCACAGACTGTTCATTCTCTTTGTTTCTGTATACGTGTGTGCATCTCTCTCTCTCTCTCTCTTGGTCTTATGGGTAGAGTGTTCGCAATGGTCCAGGTTCAATCTTCAGTCAAGTCATACCAAAGACTCAAAAAATGGTTCTTGACGCCTACTCGCTTAAGACTCAGCATTATATGATTTGGATCAAGGGTAAAGTGGAGCAATCCAGGGAAAGGAGTAGCACCCTCCCGTCCACCTCGGTGTAGTAGCTATTGAAAAGGGAGCCTTCAGGTCATCCTCGACTAAGTCACCAACTTTACTCATAAGACCAATATATATACATGACCAATTATATATATTTATATATATGACTGATATAAAGATATATGACTAATGGCCTGGGACATCAAATTTCAATCCCAGGGCGATGAAAGTGGTACTTGATGCCTCCTTGCTTAAATTTCAGCCGATCAAAGGTAAGTGGAGCAGTTCAGGGAAAGGAGTAGTGCCCTCCCCTGCACCTTGGTGTAATTGCTATTGAAAAGGGAGCCTTTAGGTCACCCTCAACTATAGTCACCAACTTTACTTTTATATATATATATATATATATATATATATATATATATATATAAGGGTCATTCAATAGATAAGGTGAATTTTGCCAAAGGAGTTAACAGTTGGAATCACTGTATACAGTTGTACATTTTTTCAAGGAAATCCATTGTGATGGCTCCTTTCATGTCCCACAAAACTGTCAGCATGACCTTCTTTACTGACTGCTGACCCCAGAACTTTTCTTTACTTTTACTTTCCATTCCATGCATTATCTTTTCAACTCAGGTTTGTGGTGGCAAATTCATGTTAAGCCCATTTCCAAATTTTTTTTTTTTTAAACATGCTTATTCATACACATCTGTAAATTTCACCGAGTTTGCACTTTTCAACCACCAAAATTTTCATTTCAAAAATTTCTTATCAGCCACCAAAAATTTGAAGCCTGGAAATCAGTTTGATTTGCTCGCGTTTTGAATAGCCTTAAAACAAATAATTTTACAAGATTAAAATAAATTTTGCTATGAATCAATTCCAAACAATGCTTGCCCTGTCCATTTGGGCAGTAGAATACAAGGACTGCACCTCTGCAGAGAGGTAAGACCCACCCCAAAAGAATGTCAAGGATATGGCACAAAACAATCTGATGGTGAGGTTCCAGTAATACTGGAGCTTTGGGGAAGGTGGAGTACCCCTTCATTGCCATCACTTCCAGGTCCATTCTGGACCAGAGTGGTAGCACCTGATAGGGTTCTATCTATGGGTCAAATAGAACTAAACTGTGTACTTAAGCTAAACTGAATTGTTGGAAATAGAACTGTTTTGACATTTAACTCTGCGTAAACAAAATCTATATTCATGCTTAACTGAATTGTTTAAAATAAAACAGTTTATTTGTATAAAAATGGATTTGTCATTAAATAACCTTCAAAGGTTGATATGCCATAAAACCCAAACAAAAAAAAAACAACAAGCAAACAAGCCAAACAACACAGATTTTATATTTATGCAAAAAACCATCAAAATTTTTTTTTTAATTTTTCTAAAAATTCTACTAATTCATTGAATAACCCTCACACACACACACACACACACACACACACACATACACATATATATATATATATATATATATATATATATATATATATATATATATATATACACACAAAGCTGACCTGAAAAATTCAAAATTACTCTTAATTGCCAACTAACCAACTCTATTAAATTATCTATTGTGCTTATAAAAACAAATTCAATTTATCAGTGTCCCACTCTGAGATGCTGATAACAATAATTCTTTTAATAAAATTTTAATTTTCTTCCAAACCAAAGATATTAGGATTTTATTATTTCTAATGGTACATTATACAATTAAAATGGATATTAGTAGATATTATCAATTACCAAACTTTACAGCATTGAAATTCAGTAACCACAAATATATGTTAAGTACACATCTTTGATGTATTTATACAATTTTAATTTTGATTACAGAATTTTAATGCTGTTTTGTTTCATAAGGAATAATACCAAGAAATACCCTTTTTAATTTTTTCGATAAAAAGTTAACTTTCTTCCAAAGCAATAATATCCCTAATTTATTATTTCAAATGGAATATTATACAAGAGGAAGACTGGTTGGTTGGTTGCTTGTTTAGGTTTTATGGCATATCAACCTTTGTAGGTTATTTAATGCCAAATCCATTTTTATGTAGATAGTTCTATTTCAAACAATTCAGTTTACCATGAGTACACAGTTTGTCAAAAATATATCTATTTAAAGCTATTCTATTTAGTCAAACAGTTCAAATTCAGCCAATTCAGTTTAGTGTAAGTACAGATTTTCTTTACACACAGTTAAATGTCAAAACAGTTCTATATTAAACAATTCAGTTTAGTGTAAGTAGAGTTTCAATGTCAAAAACAGTTCATTTCAAACAATTCTGTTTAGCATAAGCACCCTGTTTAAATGTAAGTATAGTTTAATTATCAAAAACATTTCTATTTCATGCTATTCAGTTTAGCATAAGTATCCAGTTAGTTCTATTTAACCTATAGATAGGGCCCTATCAGGTGCTACCATTCTGGGCTAATGTGGACCTGGGAGCAATGTCAATGAAAGGGTGCTCTGTATTCCCCAAAGCTCCAGCATTACTGGAACCTAGAATCAGATTGTTTAGTGTTATATCCAGAGGTGCAGTTGGTAAATTCTACAGCCCCAGCTGACTGGGCAAACAAGAGGAAGAGTTATCACATATAAGAAGGGTGTACTTATTTTTGGACAGCTACATTTTCATATTTTTGGTTCAATAGTTTTAAGGCAGTAGAGTTTGGTAATAAATAATACTTAATCATATCTATTTTGATTGTCTAATGTTCCACTAGAAATAATACAATCTTGGTGTCATTGATATTGAAGAAAATTAACTTTTTCTAAAAGAAAATTGATTCGGATGTATTTGTTTATTCATAAACAAGAATGGATACTCTTGCCTCAGGTCAGATTATTGGTGTATATTACCCTAAGATCAGACGATCCTTATTTTTTCTTCAGTTTCAGATCATTATGAAAAAATGAAAAATAAACTCATTTTTGAAAAGCTCCATATTGATATTTGTGGTTTTAAGGCTGAAGAATTTAGTAATAAATTTTAAGTTGATATTATTTAAATTAGTGAAATTAAAATGATAGAAAATCTAGTCAAAAAAGAAAATTGGCTGACAATGCAGGATCTTATGAAAATTTAATATATCATTACTTATACTAATAGACAAAAAGCAATTGAAATTAAGGTGAAAGAAATACTTGTTAAAAAGTAATAATGGTTGACTATGTTTCACCGAATAAAAATTCAATGTATTACAACTAATACATGAGATGGAAAGCAATTGAAATAAAGATGAAAGAAATTCTAGACAAAAATGAATAATGATTGACAATTCTTCATCTTATCAAAATTCAAGATGATATTACTTATGAAAATCTGTGATATGAAAAGCAATTGAAATAAAGATGAAAGGAATACTAGTTAAAAATGAATAATGGTTGACAATACTTCATCTAATGACAAAAACATCAAAATAATATGCTCCATAGATAGATAGATAATATTTGAGTTAACTTGTTTAAAATGAAAGCAATAAAGAAATTTACAATGGCTATAATAATTTTTTAAAATATTTACTATTGCTTTGGTGATAAGATAGTTATGGGAGAGTGGCTTTTCTATGCTCTCACTCATCTATGATCCTCTCAAACATTGTGGCATGCCAATTATAAGATGTTTTAACACTCACACTTCCACAATCATTAAAATAA
>OY757937.1:16609240-16714240 GCA_963585895.1 Sepioteuthis lessoniana | reverse complement strand
GTCCAGTTAAACCGGAGTTGGGAGTAATTCCACCAGGACAAGAAATTATTCATGAATGAATATTTAAATTTTCCTGATAAAGAGCTCAATGTAACAATAATACAGAGCAATAAATTCTTTAGGAAAAACAACGAAACCGGTCACATAGGATTATAAATTTATTTCCATCCTGTTACGCATTTTTGAAATTTCCAAAAACACGAAAAAAATTAACAGGACTTCTTCAGATCTTTTTGATAAAAAAAATAGAATAGACACATAAGAGTGGGAGGGGGTAGAAGAGGGGTGAAGAGTTATCTCCTCATTAAGCCCACTTCCGTTTAAATTTCAATTTCGGTTAAAAATGTAGTAAATTTATTTGAAAAAATTTTTTAATTTTTAATTTTTCATTACATTTTAACCTAAATTAGAGATTTTATATTGAATTAGATTTAAACTTTAATTAATAACCTCACTTAATGATACATTAATAGATATATTAAACTAAAACAAATATTTAATTTATTTAAAATATTTGAATATTTCAAAACTATTTAGAAACCATTAATCAGTTCCACTTTTTATGAGTAGTACGTATGTATTTTATGTTTTTTTCACAATTTTCTATCTAACATTTTATTTTATTTATTCATTTACATTAATTCTCAACAATTAACTATGCTTTTTTAAAAAATTATTTATAGTTTAAATTTAGCCCTCTGTCTACACCTAGCTATTAGTTCATTTCTTTTATTTAATAACTTTTTTGGCTCTGGAAAAAGCAAAATGTGGATTTTTTCTTCAAGACACTGATTGCACCTATTATCGAAAGATTTTAAGGTATTAGATTTTTTCAATATGGACCATTGAATGTCAGGGGTTAACCCTTTATTTTTTAGTCCCCAATAATGTTTAGATAGAGTAGTTTGATTTTTTTTATGCTCATGGGAGAAGGAATATTTATGATTCCCATAACTAATTTTCCAACTAGTAGACGAAATGCTAATATAATATTTCTTATTATTTATGTCCTCTTTTGGATAAATAGTAGCTTGATATACTACATTATCTAAATTACTCAAACCATTCATACGACAATCACTACGAGATTTACAATTACATTCTATTTTTTTACTATTAATATTATTATTATTTACTCGGTTATGAAATTTATTAATTAATTCATTATTATGACTATTTATTATTTGAGAAATATTTTAGTGCAAGAATAACTTATTTTCAAGGTTTTCCTATTAAATATTTTATGTAATATATTATCTTGTTTATATATATATATATATATATATATATATATATATATATATATATATATATATATATATATATAAATGTACAGAACTGTTTTTGACAGAAACAAGTAATAAATGACCCTTTTAAAATCTATTTTTAAGGATTGAGAAAATAAAGAAATAATGTACCAAGTGAGTTAAAATGTTGTATAAGTTTAAGATTCCTAGTCAGAGGTCAATCGATGCTTGGTCCGACCAAGAACTTTTCAGATGTGATTTAGTTTGGTTTATTTGTTTATTTTTCGGCATGCTTTGATACATTTGTTTAACGGCATATCAACTCTTTATGGGGTTCTTAATGCCAAAATTTGATTCACTTGGTTATCATCGGGCCATAGGACACTCGTTGAGGTAGGAGTCTTACCTCTCAGCAGAGATCCAGTCGGTGTAATGAACAGCCTTAGCCGAGTGGGCAATTTATCAAATGTTCTCCATAGATAACTGGTACTACCATTCTAAATAAGGGTGGACGATTTTGTGAAATGAATAAAGAGGTACTCTGCACTCCTTAGAATTCAGAACTGGAGTTTCATCACCAGATACAGTTTAGGTCTTGTCTAGAATACCCATTTATATATATATATATTGGCAGCATTTCTTCATTAATACATATTTGATTGAACATTATAGACATTTTTTATCTACATATTTTTTTGTTAATCCTTTCGAATTGCCGTATTGATCTTATGATATTCGGCGGGAATTAGTTGATAAACTTTCCATAATTAGTTATTTTCTAATACTTTCTCCTCAACTTTGGGCCATCATCAGGGGAGGATGTATTACAAAAATGATGTAACTTTTGTATGTACATAACAATATTAAAACATCAAAATAACAAGCGAAAACTACAGATTCTCGATGCACTACATATTTGAAATATACAACCAAAATTTAATAGAATCAATTTCAAAACCAGTGCTAATGTACCTAAATGTCTTTATCTACTGACGCTGTCTATAGAAACAAATTCGAAAAGTAAATGCTACACAATATAACAGTACAGACGCTCTTCTTCTTACAAAGTAGTACTTACAAAAGTTACATCACTTTTGTAATACATCCTCCCCTGATGATAGCCTTAAGTTGGGTAGAAAGTACTAGGGAATAACTAATCATGGAAGGTTTATCAACCAATTCCTGCTGAATCTCATAAGATCAATACGGCAATTCGAAAGGATTAACAAAAAATATATATTGACAAAAAAATCTATTTTGTTCAATCAAATATATATACATATATATATATCTCTATATATTGACATCCACAAAAAGAGTGTTTCATTGTATCACGACTCTTCAATGTGACTAGACCCGCAAGATGCTTCATGTTGAGATTAAAACTTAGCTGACTTTACGTTAGTCAGATATCTTACTCCAGAGCCATCATCAATCTGAGCATAAGTGAAATAATTTTTTATGCACAACTTTTACATATACGTTACCAGCTACCAGAGTGCTCAATTCATGAGCAAAGTAAATTAAAGTATATATATATATATATATATATATATATATATATATATATATATATATATATATATATATTGTCATCCACAAACAGACTGTTTCGTTGTATCACAGCTCTTCAGCGTGGTTTGACACACAGGATGCTTCAAGCTGGGATCAAATCCCGCCAAACTTTACACTAGACTTGATATCTTACAGCTCAGCCAATTCGACGAAATATCTTGGGAAATTAATGCATTTTTATTAGTTTTCGTTTTTTTACGTTTTGCGCTATCAGTTCTTGGAGTGCTCAAATAGTTAGAAAAGCTTTGCATAATGCGAGTGGCAGAACTTAAAAATTGATTTCTTATGTAATGTTAGGGTGCACCAGAGGAATATATATGACCACAACTTTGATTTAATTAACACATCTTTGATATAAAAAGTGGGGAAAATTTGTCACTGCAAAGAAGGATAAAAAAGCCCATGAAACTGTTACCAATAATTAATATTTGTGTAATTTATTGATACGAATAAACGTAAATAGTGAAAAATGAAACAACTAAAATAAGGACGAACATATAGCTATCTTTATATATATATATATATATATATATATATATATATATATATATATATATATAAGATATTGTTCAATCCAGTAAATCCAGAGTAGGATATAATTCCAATCAGGATCAATAAAATATTCAAAAATAGAATATTAAATTAGATAATCCTGGTAATGAGCTTAATGTAAATAAAATCCACCGAGCAATTAATTTTCTCTTAAAAAAAAACAACAATCGGTCACGTTATGATAATGAATTATTTTTTCCTGTTAAAAGCATTGATAAAAATCAATGTTCTCAAAAATTAACAGGAAATGGGTTGATGTAAATTTTTTCCACATTCACAACCAGACCAAAAAGAAAAAAAAAAACGT
Organism: Sepioteuthis lessoniana; assembly: GCA_963585895.1. Classification (NCBI taxonomy): domain Eukaryota; kingdom Metazoa; phylum Mollusca; class Cephalopoda; order Myopsida; family Loliginidae; genus Sepioteuthis; species Sepioteuthis lessoniana. The sequence goes on along the minus strand of OY757937.1, from coordinate 16,710,559 downwards.
TTTTCTCCTATGTATAAAAGCAAACCCAAACCTTCAAGTAATAATAAGTATCAATTTATGGCATGTAAAATACCATCTGGTTTCATCATACTTCAAATTTGACAGAGGCAAAATTTTCAGAGGAGAAATAAGGTTTGTTTTTTTAGTCTCGTCGTGAATGTGAAAAAATTTTATTTTAATCCATTTCTTGTTTCATCTAAAGAAGACCTGTTAATTTTTTCAAGCATTGATTCATATCAATGCTTTTAACTGGATGGAAATAAATTTATCATCTTAATGTGACGCATTGTTGTTTTTTTTTAAAGAGAATATATATATATATATATATATATATATATATATATATATATATATATATATATAACTTCATACTTATATATGTGTGTGTTTGTCTGAATAGACCTTCGGGTCAATGACCTTGTGTCAAATCCTGTCTGGTAGGAGGCAGTGACAAATATCATGTGTGTATATCTGTGTGTTTACACAGATTGTTTGGTTTGGTTTGGTTTCATTGTTTAATGGCATATCAACCTTCGTGGGTTATTTCATACCAAAACAATTCTTGTAGAAAAATGGTAATGGTACCTTTTAAGAGAATAAGAGAGGTCATACCTTTTCAATGGGCATTGACCTGAAAGTCAATGTAATAGCACGACTATGGTTGGAACTCGTTTGCTACAATGTCCAGCACATTGGCCATTATGCCATGGGAACTCCCGCCACGATGATTAAAATAGATAGACAGACAGATATATAAACAATAGACTGAGACAGATAAACCGATATATATATATATATATATATATATATATATATATATATATGGGGTGTGTATGTATATCTTCCTTTCTCTTTCTTTTTCTCGATGATAAAGCAATCTATCAGTAGATGACATATATATATATATATATATATATATATATATATATATATATATATATATATATATCTTAGGTATAAATAGATAGAACAAACTAGGATGAAATAGATATGAACATATATATATATATACATATATGTGTGTGTTTGTGTGTGTATATATATATATATATATATATATATATATCATAATCCATTATTATTCAGTCCAGTTAAACCAGAGTTGGGAGTAATTCCTTCAGGACGTGCTTGGAAGAGAAAATACATATTCTAATACATAAATGGCCTGATAAGTTATTAAATAAGAGAAGTGAATTAATAGCTAGATGTAGACATAAGACTAAATTTAAACTATAGACAAGAAATTTAAAAACATAGAAAAAAATAGTGAAATTGGAAAAAAAACGTACCCAACATACACCCTAGGAAAAAATAGGTAGCTAAATAAATGGTATCGAAATTAATATAAGTATTAATATTTCTCTGAAAAGTTAATTATCGAACTCAACATGAAAAGAAAATAAATTAAACAAATAAATAAAAAAGTTAAATTACCGTAATTATAACTGACGAAATTTGAAAATAAAATAAATAGGTAAACGAAAATTCAATAAAACGAGGAAGTAACCCCTTAATCTCTTCCCCCTCCCACTCCACCCCACGTGTCTAGTATGTTTTATTTAGCCATTGGATCTGAAGAAGTCCTGTTATATTTTTCTTCGTGTTTTTGGTTTACACCAGAAACTGAAAAACAGGATAGAAATAAATCTATAATCCTAAATTAACCGGTCTTTGTTTTTTACTTAAAGATATATATATATATATATATATATAGATGGGGGGGTGTTCCGTTTGAATCTCCATCTGATGAATCAGTTGTTTTATGCAGCTGTGAAATAAATTGATAATGGATTTTATCTATTGATTTTTCTTGATATCAATGACTTTTTTTGCTCTGTGTGTGAATTTTTTTTATATATTCTGCTATATATTTTAGATAGCCGTTCACTGAGAACACGATTTGGATTATTCCTCTTAAGTCTATTCACAGACTTAAATGGTAGGGTATATATTCATGTATATATATATATATATATATATATATATATATATATATATATATAGAGAGAGAGAGAGAGAGAGAGAGAGAGACAGACAGAGTGAGAGAGACAGCGAGAGAGGGAGAGAGAAATATACTGATAGCTAGCTAAAAATACCAAAATGAGGTTGATAGATATGAACAGACTTGAGTCAATCTGAGAGATATGAATATACTTTTATTCAAAGAAGCATGGAAAGAATTAAGGTTTGTGTAACGTCACAGTTGTCTCCCTTTTTATCATTCTTCTTTTTTTCTTTGCATTAGCTACGTAATTGAAATGAAGGGTTACTTTTTTGTATTCATGTCTGTCGATTTGTCCGTTGTTGAAATCCCTGCCATGAGGCACTTTCAATTGGCAAGAGCTATGTGGGAACAGTGCTATGAATGAAATCTTGAATGCACTTGAATTTTGGATAAACGGCAGGTAACGTTAGGGAAAAGCCAACTCGAAAAACTCACAAGTAAATGAGAATTTGCTTCAATTTTTTCTATCTTCTTTCTTTCTTTCTTTTGTCAGTTTCCTTCATTTTCTTTATTCATTTCTGTTATTTATTCAATCATTCTTTCTGTATCTCTTTTTTTCTTTTCTTTCTTTTTCAGTTAGCCTCCTTTCCATCTTTCTTTCTTTCTTTCTTTCTTTCTTTCTTTTAGTTCATTTTTTCTTTTGGTCGGTTACCTTCAGGTTTTCTTTCTTTCATTCATCTTTAGAGTTCATTTTCTTTTCTTTCATTATGAGTTGCCCTTATTTTCTTTCTTTCTTTCTTTTTCCATCTTTCCTTCCCTCCTTTTTTCTTCTTTCTACTATTCCTTTTGTTTTCTTTTCGCCAGTCTCTTTTATTTTCTTTCTTTCTTTCTTTCTTTCTTTTTTTTGTTCATTTTTCTTGTCTTTTGCCAGTTGCTTTCATTTTCATTCATTTATTTATTCATTCTTTATTTGTTTTAATCCACTTTTTTTTTTTTTTCTTTTTCAATTTGCCTCCTTTCCTTTTCTTTCTTTGTTGCTTTCAGCTTGTTCCTTTCTTTCTTGCTTTTAGTTTATTTTGTCTTTTATTGGTCTTTTTCTTTTTCATTATTTCTTTTTCTTCCTTCCTTCTTTCCTTCCTCCTTTTCTTTTCTTTTTTATATCTCTGTCTTTCTTTCTTTTTCAGATTGCATTCCTGGTACAATATTCCCAATTTTTCTTTTTCATTCATTCCTCTTTCATTTACAGTAAAAATGAAAAAGAAGAATAAAAAAGATAGATAGATAGATAGATAGATAAAGAAAAAGGAAAAAGAAGTAGAGATTGAGAAGTAAATATTGAGTGAGAGAGAGAGGGGGGGGTAACTACAGCAAAGTTTTATATATCTCAATCATATATCTCCTTATTCAAGGAGTAATGATCTACAAGCTTATCTTGAAAACCAATTACTTATGAATAAGTTTAATCCTTTCTCAACGCTCTCTACTTGAGCCAAATCTAATTGGTTCTTACTTTAAGTGGCCTTGTGCCAAACTAAGTTTAGTAAATGACTTCTCGCTTTGTACGTGTTAATATGTTTGAGTGTGCGTATCTTATTGAGGATGATTGAATCAGTATATAAATGTTAGTGTGTGTACAAATGCGTGTGTATGTGGGTGCGTATGTGTTTGAGTGAATACATGCATATGTATTTATCTATGTATCAGTTTGAATATATGTGTATAACTGTGTGTCGATGTCATTATGTGTCTACATACCTACACTTGCCTATGTTAATTGTAACGCATGTATATATATATATATATATATATATATATATATGGGGGAGGTGCATGTGTGTGTGCGTGTGTGTGTGTGTGTGTGTATGTGTGCACGCGCGTTAGAGTGTGTTTTTTCGGCATGTGTGAGAAGAGGGACTTAATGCATATCCACGTTCTTTTTGCCAATGTATGTGGATGTTTATCCCGGTGCGTGCATGTGTGTGTGTGTGTGTGTGTGTGTGAGTGAGAGAGAGACTGACAGAGACAGAGATAGGCAGACAGACAGACAGACGGAGAAGCATAAAAGCGGAAAAAAGGCTTTTTTTCTTTTCCTTGGAATGTTTTTCTTATTCATTTTATTGATTTCACTTTCTTTCCTGGGCCTATCACTCTTCTTCTTCTTCTTCTTCTTCTTCTTCTTCTTCTCACAAAGTGCGTAATGCCCCATCCTTAAAGAAACTAAGATGCGCGTGCGCACAACACAGGGAACGGGAGGAGGAGGTGGAAAGAGAGAAGGCCGTGGGTGGCGAACGGGAGGAAGTTAGGGCGAGAGCCAAATTCCACTTCCGGAATTTTGTGGCATTCTCCGGAAGTACACACGTCTCACTGTCAGGCGTCTGCGCATGCGCTGTGCGTTTGGAGTAACGACATTAGAAAAATGGAAGGGAAAACAAAAACAAAAAAAAAGAAAAAAACTAGTGAAAAGTCGACGAACAGTGAATGAAGAGGTAAAAACAAGGAGAGTGGAGACTGAAAAAATATAGAAATTTGGAGAAGGAGAACGAAAAGAAAAAAATCAACAAAAAACAACAACAAAAAACCCATCTTTAACACTGTATGAAAGTGAGAGACAAAGAAAAAAAAAGAATAAGTAAAAAAAAAAAAAAAGTAGCAAAAAACATCTATAAAATAAGAAAAGGGAAAACAAGGAAAAATATTCTTCGCAATTCGCGACATTTGTCGTCCATTCTTTCCAAATTCCAGCACTCCCGTACTGCTTATGTCTTTTTTCTATCTTCTGTCTGCCTCCCAAATTAATCTAAGACTTTTTCTTTTGCTTGATATGAATTTCCATTCCTTTCTATTTCTCAATTCTTCTGTCTCTTTTTCTTCTTTGGTTTATTTATCAAATCATTTTTTTTAAATAGTTTCCTTTTTTTTTCCTTTTCTAAGGCCAGATATAAATGGTCCGTGAGGGCTTGGTCAGGTGCCCCGGAAGTTAAGACACCGGTGTTAGGGCGACCGCAATGTGACTGGGCAATCCCACACAAATCTGTCATCTATTTGCACACACACACACACACACACACACACACACACACGTGTGTGTATTTATGTGTGTATAAGAGCATAACTGAAGAATTGCCACAAACCATTTTTCCTACATCTCAATTTTTTCAATTTATTTTTTAGCTAGACTACACTAATATCAAATGTCTAGCAATATATATATATGTCTAAAACTTCAGCTGCGATCGTGCCTGCCTATTCCGTATTTGACATATCAGCTACGAACGTGTCAGCAGTCGGCGTGGACCGGATCCTTCTTGATCTTCGTTTCAAGAGGCCTAACTATGAGGTTATATATATATATAGTTAACCGGTGATAATAAACAATCGTTAAAAAACGTTTAGCAAATCAAAAATTGCTCAAATGCTGACAAATAGAGCAGTAAAAGGAATCAAGAGCTCGCCCTCTTTCATAACTAATAGTTTCATTAGTTTTCTATAAAATCAGTAAAGTTAGCGACCTTAGTCGGGAGCGACGCGAAGGCTCCCTTTTCAATAGATACTACACCAAGGTGTAGGGGAGGGCGCTACTCCTTCACTGGATTACTCCACTTTACCCTTGATCCTTACCTTATAATACTGAGTTTTAAGCAAGGTATCAAGTACCATTTTTTGAGTCTTTGGTATGACTTGACCAAGGATAAAACCTCGGTCTCCCTGACCATTGGCGAACACATAAAACCAATGGCCCGAAGACATAAATATATGATAAATGATAAATTTTCATCATGTCACAGGCATTGTCCATTTATAAGTACACCCCAAACATTTGTTTTATAAAAGGTTAATGAAAAGCTATGACTTATTTAAGTTTCATACATATACTTAGTAAAATAATACAAATTTATTCAGTAAAATAAGACATGTATATGAAAGTAAAATAAATCATGTTTATTTTAGTTTACATATATATATTTATATATATAACAAAATGAAATCATTTTGTTATCTGCCTGATGATTGTTGTTTTGTAAAAACTTCATGAAACCCAGGGGTCGCAGACAAAATTCCATGGCATTAAATATATAAATCTAATATATATATATATATATATATATATAATGGCAACCCCTAAACAATAAATGTGTCTTGCTACAGCCCCACCAATACCAGTGCTGAAACGGATATCACCAGCTTCTATGACGGGATAACTTCCCTTGCTTGACACATTCCCAAACACAACGTACAAATCATCGCTGGAGACATGAATTCACAAATAGGCAAAATTGTAAATGATAAATTTATCTTACACAATCCATCAAATAGAAATGGCGAATATCTAGCAGATTTTTCACTTAAGAACATTCTTTTGTGCCTAAACACTAAATTCCTGAGAAGAAAAGGAAAACTACAGACCTACACATGGCCAAATAACTCTAAATTATAGCTAGATAATACATTCATGAACAAAAAGTGAATAGATAATGCTCTGAACTGTGTGGCACGCTCCTCTTTTGATGGAGTATCTTCTGATCACAGATTCCTCGCGGCAAAGATACGCCTGTGTCTACACTGGAACAAGGAAAAACAGTAAAAAAAAGTTACGACTGGTCCACTTTAACCAATAGAGATATAAACAATAAATATACGGTAATTGAAAGAAACAAATTCGATACTCTTCAGGAGATATCTGTTGGACATACTCCGAATGACGAATATAAAAAAACTTCGTCACTCTTCCCGTGGAAGCAGCAGCCTAGTGCATACCAACCAAATCAAGAACCAAATGCAGAGTTCCATGGGAGTCATTAGTTGTTAGAAAAAACGAAGTAACTTTAAAAAGCACCCTAACTCAATAAAAAAAATCAACAAATGCTTACGTGCAGAAACTTAAGAGAGCCTTGAGAGAACTAAATAAGACATGCTAAAATGAACAATTAAAATATATTTAAAGCCAAATCGATGAAATTAGAAATTCGGTAGAAGGTAGGCAATCACGAATAGCATTTCAGACAGTAAATGAAGTGAGTGGAAGGAAGAGTATATCGAGAACAAAAGTAAAACTGCTTGCCAAGAAAAAAAAGACTTCTCAAGTGGAAAGAATATTCTATGATTCTGCGCAGAAACCTTCCTGAAATCCCCAAAATCCTTATTGGCCAACTCGGTGTCAAATGAGAACAGTTTATGGAGGAAGAACTTGACGTAGTATTGAAAAAATCAAAACGAGAAAAGCTGCAAGCATTGACGAAATACCCATCTCTAAAGTATGAAGACATAATTCGCCGACTATCCAACGCAGCCTATAAACAAAATAGAACAGAGAAATCGAGATAAGGCTGCACCATTCTCTTTCCCAAAGAACTACAAAGGCAAAATTCTAACTGCTGTTGCTGCTAAGGTTTATAATGTTCTGTTTCTCAATTGTATCTGACCTGAAATCGAGAAATTATTAGAAAAAATAATTATGGCTTTCAAAAAAATCGCTCCACAACGTCACAGATTCAAACAATCCGTCGAATCATCGAAGGTGTACGAACAAAGAATCACGAGGCAACACTACTGTTTGTTAATTTTCCCGAAGCATTTGGTTCCACACACAGGAAAAAGATGGAGTAAATACTAATTACACATGGTCTCTCACTGCTTTAGTAATGTTTTACAAAATGTTTTACAAGAACACTAAAGGAATGTCTCGTTGAACATAACCGTCGGAGTCTTACAAAGGGATAAATTAACGCCATATTTTCTAATACTCTGCCTAGACTACGCACTTTCAGCGATAGTAGATCAAATAAAAGAAAATGGTTTCACATTTTTAAAAAGAGACGATATCTTGCTGCAACTATAACAGATGAATTCTACACAGACTGAGTATCACTTTTCGCTAATACACACCTGTCCAAGCAGAATATACTGTTGGATAATCAAGCAACAGGAGGTATTAGCTCGTAAGCAAATGCAAATAAAATAGAGCACATGATTTTTAAGTAAAAAAAGGCATCATCTCCACTGTAAGTGGCAAGCCTCTAGAATTACCATACCACGGCAGCAATATCTCATCTACTGAAAATGATGTTAACATACGCCGAGCCAAAGCGCAGAATGCTATTGACAGGTTATAGATCAAATGAAATTCTGTTCTATCTGATAAAATAAAACAGGATTTCTTCCAAGCTGTACCCGTGTCAATACTACCCTATGGTTGCACCACATAGATGCGAACAAATCACGAAGAGAAGAAGCTACATGGTTACTACAGAGGAATGCTGTGTTTTGTCTTGAACAAATCCTGGAAGCCACATCCTACAAAAGAGCTGTTGCATAGCCACCTGCCTCCGATCTAAAAAAAAAAATTCTAGTAAAACAAACAAAATATGGGCAGCACTGAAAAAAGCAAAGGTGAACTCATCTGCGACTTTTCCCTTGTGGACTTCTACCCATGGACGCACCACTGTTGGTCGACTAGCAAAGATTTACTAGCATCAGCTCTGTGCGGACACCAGATAGAAGACCAGTCAGAAGCGATAGGAATGGATGGCGGGAGAGAGAGAGAGAGAGAGAGAGAGAGAGAGAGAGAGAGAGAGAGAGAGAGAGAGAGTCAGGGAACTCTGTGCTGCCAGCTGGATGTGATGATGATGATGATGATTATATATATAAAGAGAGAGAGAGGGGGAAAGAGAGAGATTTAGTAAACTTATTAATAGATATAATCTATTAGATTTGATAAAGTCTAAAACAATAACAAAACCAGAAAAATACTACTGTACTATACTCGCGAAAGGGTACAGCTACAAAATTCCAATAAAATATATCATCAATATATATATATATATATACATATATATATAATAAAACGATTCATAACTCAGAATTTGGCATAATTGATTTTCAGCTAAGTGTCAAGTACTATAAATATGTACAGACACACACACACACACACAAAGATATATATATATATACATATATATATATATATATATATATATATATATATTGTCACGTGGTCTACCACTGAAAGGAGAGAAACAAGAGATTTTCCCCTACCCCACCGTGTTTGAATTAACGGGCCGCCAAAGATTGACCGTTAAAAGAGGAATAAGGAATGTAGGTCAATCCTTCGCGGCCGAAGTAACAAATTCAGGTCAGAATGAAAGCCAACAGATGTTTGCATTCTGTGACCGGGTGAAAGAGATAGTAGTCCGAACGAATCGCCTGACAGAAGAAAGAGGCTAAATGATTGGCTAGAATCCTAAAGCGGAAGTAGCACCCTTTTTCGTCAGCGGAAATAGAGATAAGGAAATCAGTTTTGAAGACAGATGTCGCCGTGAACAGATGGGCGAATCTCGTGCCAGACTCCGGGCTAAGAAGCTGAACCGGGGTTTCAGGACAGTAGCTGAGGTGATAGGATATATTGGAACTGCCGCCGAAATTCCCGGAGAAAAGCGGAAAGCTCTTGGACAAGATGACAGACGCATTCAAGCTGAGCTATATAAAATCCCGCTAGCCCGTAAAAGAGAAAATACTCTCAGAATGAACCCGCCAAAAAGCTAAGTAAACATTAAGACTGTTTCTCCCTACACTCTTCCTAAGTATTGCAATGACATACCCCCTCTCTCTCTCTCTCTCAATTTAAAGAAGGAAGAAAGAAAAGAATAAGGACGAAAGACATTTGTATATTGGATATTATCTGCTGATAATATAGCCGACACGTTAAATATGTGTGTCTGCATGTATTAAAAGCCTTGTTATATTTTATATCTCTCCTCGTGTCGAAATTTATTCATTGTGTTGTCAGCCCATCAAGTTGTCTTTTCCATGCTCCTTTTCAGCTTCGTTCGCCTCATGTTATTCTCGCTATATTGTTCTATTCGCCTTTAAAAATATGACACGGGAAACTGGAATTGTCGACTAAGATAAATAGTATTATTATATCTAAACCTAGAGGCCCATATCTTCCATTATTCTAGGGGTAGGAAGAGTTAGTGGCTTGGTGGGTTTGTGTGTTAACGTGAAATTTGGACACCCCTTGCCCAAAAAGGGAATCTTAATTGGAACTTATTCTGCGATGGATCAAGTGTCAGGCTGCCCCGTCTTCACACGTGCAAAAAGTAAACTCCCGTCTTGGGATAAATATTTTTTGGCCGCGTCACAATATATATATATATATATATATATATTATACCAGTGTTGGTTGTCCCCAAATCATTTTGTGGGTTTGTGGCGAACCAAGTGCCATATAATATGGAGAGTGCTCAATATCTAGGATAGACCTATTATATAATAATAACAAATATATATTAGATTTATATATTTAATGTCATGGCACTAGATATATAAACCTAATATATATATACATATATGTTAGAGTTTATATTAATTATATATTCTTTCGCTATCTTCCTGATTGTTGTTTGTAAAACTTCATGAAACCTAAGGTAACAGATAAACTTTCATGGCATTAAATATATAAAATCTAAACTCAAAAAATCAAAAATTAATATATATTTATTTATCATTATTATATAAGAGTTTATATATATTCAGTTACACAGATACTTATCTGTGACCACTGGTTTCATGCCATCTTTACATGATAATCATCGGGCCGAAAAAAGAATTTTTTTACCTGATGATTGCCATGTAAAGCCGGCATGAAACCAGGGCTCACAGATAAGCATCTATCCTATTAAATATATATAAAAACTAATATATATTTTTATTATTATGTTATATAATAGCTTTATCACAGATATTGCGTACTCTCAAAATTATACGGCATTTGGTCTTACAAGTGAGATAGTGACAACAATAAACTGTTATATTATATATATATATATATATATAAGCGGATAAAATGCAAGTAAAGGAAGCTGCATAAAAGAGATAAATGCTATGATAGCAAATCTTAGATATAAATGTCAAAATTATATTCCCGTTGTGTCCGTCTCTAAGAGTTTCACGTGGAGCACCCAATCATGTGATGGAAAGAAGAGAAAAAGTGACTAGTCAACAGCATTTTGTTCCCTGGTCGGATTTTTGTGCATGTGAAGCAAAAATTTAGTTAAATTCATAACTGGGTATGTGTGGTGTGTGTACGTGTGGTGTGTGTACGTGTGTGTGTATGTGTGAATACATACTGTTGCAGTTCTCAGGGACAGAAGAGGCATCATCGTGATGTGGCCCAGATGGTGATCCACTTCCACTAGCAGGAAGATCCTTTCAATTTCACACTTCCCGGCTCCACCAAGGCTTTTTATACCCTCGTATTCGCTATTTTGAATAAAGTACGTTGTAAGTTAGGCTATGAAGATTAAATTTACAATCAACAATTTCCAGATATTAGTAAATTGCCAGATAACAGTAAAAATTAATTTCCAAATGCAGACATCAAAATATATTTCTATTGTGCCATTTGCACAATAGATATACATACAAACCATTATTCAGTCATATCTAATAGATTTATATACTTCGCCACTCTCACTCGTCGATCTTCAGTCAGGTTTTATCATTACATCTGTTTTCCCTCTCGATTTTTCTCTCACTTTTATTTGCCTAATCCTTGTCCTTTCTGATCAGACGATCATACTTCATACCCCGTTAAACTTTTAGTTCCGGTTTCTGATTAATTCTCAGTATTTCAACATTTTTTAGCTGTATTTTAATTTCAAACATCGAGCTTTTTTTTACATTTATCTGAAAACTTGAGCCTTTCATTTTTTTGTATTTTAATATATATATATATATATATATAACCTGTCTTCGTTGTCAGGATTTCTGATATTTTTCCTGTTTTTTGCTGACCCTGGGGTTTGACATCACTTTGAGGTTTCAGGATGAGGCCGTGTCGTTTCATTTTATGTTGCTTTACTCTCTGATTTTGTTGAGTCTCATTAAAAAAAATGGTTAGAAATCTAGAAGAGTGAAAAGAAAGAAAGAAAGAAAGAAAGAAAGAAAGAAAGAAAGAAGTCTTAAAGAAAGAAAGAAAGAAGCGTAATCGAAAAAAGAAATTAAAAAGTCTGAAAGAAAGAAAGAAAGAAAGAAAGAAAGAAAGAAAAGCAGGATGCTATGAAAACGAAAAAATAATTAGAGACAACGACAAAAAAACAAGATATAGAGAACGTGAATAAACGAGAGAGAGAGAGACAGACAGACAGACAGAGAAAGTATATATCTATGAGAAAGAAGACAATTCAGAAAATACAATTGACATGTTTCGCTTGTGTCCAACATTATAAAAGGGAAAATGAAATTATTAAAAACAAAATTTAGATGTATGATCCTCATTGTGTCGTTCCTCTAGCACAAATTTTCCTTGCTCTCTCTCTCTCGCTGATCGTCCCCATCATCCATCGCTTCCGACAGGTCTTCTAGACTACATCATACGTCCGTACAAAGCTGTTGTATGCATCATCATCATCATCATCATCATGTCGTGCTGCTAGCACTGATTTCCATGACTCTCTCTCTCTCTCTCTCTCTCTCTCTCTCTCTCTCTCTCTCTCTCTCACCATTCGTCTCTATCATCCATCCCTTCCGACAGGTCTTCTAGACTCCATTCAGTGTCCGCACAGAGCTGTGGTAGATATGTCCAAGTTAGTCATTCAACGCTTGCACGTCCGTCTGAAGGGGTCCATAGGATAACGACACTTATGAGTTCGTTCTTACCTCTTCAACAGTGTCGCGCATATCTTGTCACTCTTATTTGGATGTTTTTAGAGATGGGAAGTTGGTAGCCGTACAGCTGTTGTTTTGTCGGATGTTGCTTCCAGGATTTGTTTAATATAGCTCGTAGCATTCTTGTTTAATTCCCGACTAGATTTTTCTCAATATCCTTCGCGTCTTTATGGGGAATCTGTGTAGTAGAATTGATAGGACCGTTGCTTGGAAAAGGCTGTGTTTTATTTTATCGTATCAATTTGAGTTCCATATGATCGATAACCTATCGATTATAGTCCATGCATTTGCTAGTTTCATATTGATATCATTTTCAGTAGATGAGATGCAACTTCCGAGGTAAGTGAACTTGTCTACTAGTTTCATAGAACCACCATTTAGTGTGGAGATTGCTCTTTTGCGATTAAAACACATGTACTCCATTTTTTCTGCATCTTCATGGAGGCTAGTGCCACCGGCTGCCTGCTCCGGACTGTGCAGCAAGGATTCGGCTTAGGTAAGTGTATTTGCCAGAAGCGCTATGTCATCTGCGTAATCTTCGTCCGTAATTGTTAGTGCGGCTTTCATCTGCTTCTTGCCTTTTTAAGTGTAAAACCATTTTCTTTCATTAGATCTGTCGATGTTCGAAGTACGTAGTCTATGCAGATTATGAGAAGATATGGCGCAAATGAACCCACTAATAGGAAGAAGTCTGTATCCCCATCCAGTGAGTGAACCTTTACTTACGTGTTTTTATAGAGTATCATTATGGCTTGCGATGGTTTCTTTGGGGAGATCATTGGCTAGAAGATTTGCTCCATCTTCCCTCTGTGTAAGGAGTCAAATGCCTTGGAGAAATCAACAAGTAAGTGTGTTGCCTCGTGTTTTTTTGCACGAACTCCTTCTAAGATTCGACGGATTGTTAGAATCTGTGATGTCGATCATTTTCTCCGAAAACCATTTTGATTCTTACGTAGAATTTTCTCAATGGATTTAATATTATTTATTTATTGTTGTTTTCCTTTTAGTACCCAACATTCTTATATATATATATATATATATATATATATATATATATTATTTCTCCAATATAAAAATAGAAATAAGTATCAACTTATGGCATGTCAAGGAACATCCGGTTTTATCCTACTTTCAATCCAGCAGAGGAAATATTTACAGCTACAATAATATACGTGGATAAATCAAACACTTAACTCAGATTTACATATGTAATACTTCGTTAGGGATTTATTTCATCTTCATGAACTTTGGAAAGATGAAATAAAGCCCTAACGAAAAATCACACATCTAAATCTGAGTTAAATGTTTGGTTTATCCAACTTTTTACATATTTCGATCAATAATACATGCCTAAACATTTAAACACACACACACACACGTGTATATATATATATATATATATATATATATATATATATATACATATTTCAAATCATTATTCAGTCATATCTAATTTTAGTTGATACTTATGGTAACTTATTCAGTAAAATGGTTACTTTTATACTGGGGACATTAGTTTTTTTTTTCTTTTTCTAGTCTGCTTGTGAATGTGAAAAGATTATTTTAATCCATTTTCTTCTTTCATCGGAAGAAGTCCTGTTAATTTTTAAAGCATTGATTTATATCAATGCTTTTTAACAGGATGGAAATAAATTTATTATCTTAATGTAATTGTTGGTTTTTTTAAGAGAAAATTATTTGCTCTGTAGATTTTATTTACATTGAGCTCTTGACCGGGATTACTTCAATTTGATATTCTATTTTTAAATATTCTATTGGTTCTGCTTGGAATCGTTCCCAAATCTGGATTTATTGTATTAAATAATATCTATATCTATATATATATATATGTGTGTCTGCTTGTGTGGTCAAGTAGTATGATCTCTCTTGTGTGAAACGTATGTATTTAACCAAACTCTTTGCCATGGGCGGGATGAGATACAAGCAGCGTCAAAATGATTTAATTCAGAGCTTTCCTTTCCCTGAAGTGGTTGCTGATCTAAGGCTAAGGATCTCTGTCCACCCCTCTATTCATCGTTAGCTGGATCGAGAAGAGATGGATTCATACCCTTTCAAAAACCATTAACGCGACGAGAAACGCAAACAGCCGATTCCGTTTCCTAAGACGATAACCGTTTCGCTATCGTACCTTCCTGATTTGGAACGTAAAAAAATTTGAATTGGACCTTTTTTTGACCCTATTCAAAATGTAATTTTACTTTGAAGAAAGAAGCACCCCAGTCGGCTGGGGCTGTAGAATACACTGACAGCCTCTCTGCAGAAGGGTATGACCCCCACCACCACCAACTGGTGTACTGGATGACTTAAAACAATCTGATGTTGAGGCTCTAGTCATAGAGTTATAGGGAATATGGATTACCCTTTATTCACATTGTTCCTACACTCACTCTGACTCGGACTGGTAGCCCAGATAGGGTCCTATCTCTGGGTCAAATAGAACAATTTGACATTTTAAACTGTTTGCAAACAAAGGATTGATGCTAAATTGAATTATTTGAAATAGAACTGTTTGACATTTAACTCTATGTGAACAAATGATTAATGTTTAATTGAATTGTTAAGAGATACATAACGATGTTTGAAACCATGAAACTGAGTAGCAAACGATTGAGAAATGTTGAATAGAATAATTAGAGTTTAATAGCAATACTTGTAACCACTTCTCCGTGTGCAAACAAATATTTAATATTGAATAAAATTATAAGTGTACGATAGCAATAATAGAAACCATTTAACTGTGTAGAAACAGTAGCAATACTAGAGTGCCAAAAATTCACTCTGACTCATTTAAAAATTACCTAAACATTACAAACTATTCGTTTAAAAATCATATGTATATCCATTTAAGTATATATAAAGAAATGACTGATGTTACATTGTTACCGATACTTTGTAATCATCATCATCATCATCATCATGTCACGTTGCTAGCATGGATCTCTCTGACCCTCTCCCACCACCCGTATCTATCGTCCATCGCTCCCAGTAGGTCTTTCGGGTTACATCCTGTATCGGCACAGAGCTGTTGTATATAGGTTCTAGCTGGTCGTCCTACCTTTTCTCGTCCTTGTGAAGGGATCCACTGGAGTATATCGCTTATGAGTTCGTCCTTACTTCTCCAGCTGTGTCCCGCATGTCTGATTCTTCAAACTTGGATAGATTTCGTGATGGGTGGTAGGTAGCCGTACAACAACTGTTTTGTGGGGTGTTGCCTCTAGGGCTTGTTCTCTACAACTCTCAGCATTCTTGTGTAATTGCCGTCAAGCTTTTTCTTCATACATTTAGTTAGCGTCCATGTGGTGCATAGTCCGAAAACAATTGATTCATAGTAAACATAAATATTTTTGTACAAAAGAATGAGCTCAGGCTTGTTTTAAAATGTATCTACAAAATGAGTTTATAAATTATATATATCTAATATACATGTATAACGAGGAATTGAAATTAAATAACCAACATTGGTTGATATGCTATAAAACCAAATCAAACCAAACCATTTAAAAAAGAACAATATTTGACATTTTGTTTTGTTGTTATCATCACATTGTTTTAAAGATTTTATCGCTCACATGTTTTCCCAAACACCCTATACATTCCTGAAACTACACCCTGAAGTCCTACATCATTAACCTCTACATCACCTCTGCTTTTGCTGCAAATACATAACAAATAAAATCTTTCAGTTCGTTAAAAGACTTGAGCTTTCAGGTATCCCCAACGGATGTAATCACAACGGGATAGATCGGTTGGCTTCGTTTAAGGATTTGAGCTTTCAGATATCCCCAGCGGAAGTAATCACAGGATAGATCGGTTGCTTTCGTTTAAGGGCTTGAGCTTTCAGATATCCCCAGCGGAAGTAATCACAAACGGATAGATATGCTGCTTACGTTTAGGGCCTCGTGCCTTTAGGCATACCCTGAGGAAGTAATCCCAACCGGACAGATTTGCTGCCTACGTTTAAGGACTTGAGCCTTCAGGTATCCCAATTGGAAGTAATCGCAACTAGATAGATTTGTTGCATACATTTAGGGACTTCAACCTTCAGGTAACCCCAAGGGAAGTAATCCCAACCGGATATATTTGCTGCCTACGTTTAAGGACCTGAGTGTTCAGGTTTCCTCGTGGGAAGTAATCACAACCAGATAGATCTGTTGCATACATTTAAGGACTTGAACTTTCAGGTAACCCTAAGGAAAGTATTCAAAACCAGATAGATATGCTGCTTACGTTTAAGAAGTTGAGCCTTCAGGTATCCCCTGGAAAAGTAATCACAACCGGATAGATAAGCTGCCTACGTTTAAGGACTTGAGCCTTCAGGTATCCCCAGGAAAAGTAATCACAACCGGATAGATATGTTGCTTACGTTTAAGAAGTTGAGCCTTCAGGTATCCTCACAGGATGTCATCACAAGAGAATAAATCTAGTGAGTGAGCCGGCCAGGGAATGTTACCACATACCCTGAAAAAACTTATCTCAGAACTATATGGTTCGTTTTAGTTTCTTTGTATAATGCCATATCAACATTTGTTACAGAGAGCAGTAGTGGTACTATTTGTCCCATTGCTGGAAGGATTACGAAGTTCATATCTTTTCAAAGGGTATTAGTTCAAAAGTGAATGTAATATCGTGACTGGAGTTGGAAAATTAACTTTTCCAAAAATTAGGTTTCATTGTTTAATGTTATCTAAACCTTCATGGGTTATTGAATAGCAAAGCCATATTTGTAGAACACAAATGGTCCTATTTAACTCATGGCTGGGGGATAAGAGTGTTGATACCTTTCCCGAGAGTATTAATTGGAAGGTGAACGTAATAGCGCGATTGGAGTTCGAACCTGCTTATCACGCTGTCATAGTTCAGCACGTTGACACTAAAGCAACGAGGACTCCCTCAACTCAGATCTATTCAACGATATCAACAACTAGTGTCTGTGGATCAGCAATTCTAACAGTTGAAATCTGTCTGTTTTGCTAGCAGTCAGTTGGCCTTTTCTTTTTTTGTCACGTGGCAATGTCGGTAAGTTCAGCTGATTTATTCTCAGAGTACATGTCAGATCAGTCTATGTAATTTTTCTTTGCTGACAGCATGAAGGGACTGATTGGTATCCGATTAGTCTTTTAGTATCAACCAACTCGTCAACCATCAACCATGTTGACACTGGTCCCCTGTCTCTGTGTCAATTGTTCTTCGGAATTTTTATGGTATCACAAAATCCCAGAACTGGATTTCCTTCCTGGATTTTTTTTTTCTATGAGAAAATATTATCAATGGGATGATAAGAGGCATCTATTCCCGTTCACTATCATGAAACTGCCTTATATGGTAAATCTAGGTGTGTACGTGCGTGTGTATACATATACACATACAGTCATCCTTTCTGTTCATTGAGAAAATGGATAAATAAATAACAACAACAACAACAAAAAATAGCACTAAATTTATTAAATAACATATTTACTGTTTTATCTTCTGATATTTGCTATCTTTCAGATAACTTCATTATTCCATCCTCCCACAACTGTTCATCTTTACGAACAAACAACTGTCCTACATATTACACAGATATTTGCGATCCTTTGGTCAACTTTATTATTTCACCCTCCCTGAACTTGAAAAAATATCGTTCACGACAAAGTTCAGAAACAGTCACAGTTTTCCAAGAGATTTAAGTTTTTGCTTGATGTTTTGGACACATAAACCCGACATTTTGGATCGAATAACATTTTACTATACACTGTAAACTCAACGTCATCAGAATGAAAATGAAATTATTAACAAAATTTTGACATATGTTTACGTATTATCAATTTTCTCTTTGATATAATTGGTCCTTATGGCGTTGTTTTGTGCTGCTATTAACAAAAAATGAAACGCAGTTTCTTCCAGCCAGCGGTCACATCGATACTACTATATGGCTGCACTACATGGACGCTAACAAAACGGTTTTAGAAGAAGCTAGACGGCAATTACATAAGAATGCTACGTGCAATCTTGAACAAGTCCTGGTGGCAACACCCCACAAGACACCAACTGCACGGCCACCTGCCCCCTATCATGAAAACTATTCAAGTTAGACGAACTAGACATGCAGGACACTGCTGGAGAAGCAGGGACGAACTCATAAGAGATGTACTCTTATGGACCCCCACACATGGCCGTGCAAAAGCAGGACGACCAGCACGAACATTCATTCAGCAGCTATGTGAGGATACGGGATGTTGTCCTGAAGACCTACCTAGGGTGATGAACGATAGGGAGGAGTGGCGAGAGAGGGTCAGGGATATCCGTGCTACCAGCGCGATGTGATGATGATGATGATGATTAACAAAAAAATTGCAATTTCTTGAGGTTTACTCTTCTTAGTCATGTCCTGGTCATCTCGTTGTCGTTTGAAGTAGAAAAATGATGACGTCGAATTTACAATGTATAGTTAAATGTTATTCGATCCAAAATGTCTGGTTTACGTGTTCAAAATATCAAGCAAAAACTTAAAACTCTTGGAAAACTGCAACAATTTCTGAACTTTGTCGAGAAAGATTTTTTTCAAGTTCAGAGTGGATGAAATAATAAAATTGACAAAAGGATAGCAAATATGCCATTAAACAAAGAAACTTAAAATAGTAACACTACAGTTCTTCTACAAGGATGGCTTAGGCAATAAATAACCCCCTAAGGTTGATATGCCATTAAACAAAGAAACTTAACATAGTAACACTACAGTTCTTCTACAAGGATGGCTTAGGCAATAAATAACCCACGAAGGTTGATATGCCATTAAACAAAGAAACTTAACATAGTAACACTACAGTTCTTCTACAAGGATGGCTTAGGCAATAAATAACCCACGAAGGTTGATATGCCATTAAACAAAGAAACTTTAAATAGTAACACTACAGTTCTTCTACAAGGATGGCTTCTGCATTAAATAACCCACGAAGGTTGATATGCCATTAAACAAAGAAACTTAAAATAGTAACACTACAGTTCTTCTACAAGGATGGCTTAGGCAATAAATAACCCACGATGGTTGATATACCATTAAACAAAGAAACTTAAAATAGTAACACTACAGTTCTTCTACAAGGATGGCTTAGGCAATAAATAACCCACGAAGGTTGATATACCATTAAACAAAGAAACTTAAAATAGTAACACTACAGTTCTTCTACAAGGATGGCTTAGGCAATAAATAACCCACGAAGGTTGATATACCATTAAACAAAGAAACTTAAAATAGTAACACTACAGTTCTTCTACAAGGATGGCTTAGGCAATAAATAACCCACGATGGTTGATATACCATTAAACAAAGAAACTTAAAATAGTAACACTACAGTTCTTCTACAAGGATGGCTTAGGCAATAAATAACCCACGAAGGTTGATACGCCATTAAACAAAGAAACTTTAAATAGTAACACTACAGTTCTTCTACAAGGATGGCTTCGGCATTAAATAACCTACGAAGGTTGATATGCCATTAAACAAAGAAACTTTAAATAGTAATATTAAAGTTCTTCAACAAGGATGGCTTTTGCATTACATAACCTACGAAGGTTGATATGCCACGAAAACAAACAATCCACCCCCCAGCAAAAAAAAAGTGAAAAGACAATAAAATATCCGGGGGTCTTTTAAGAATCCTCCATGTTTTTCTTTTAATTCTTTTTTCTTGATTTGGTTTATTTTGTCCTTATGTTAATATTGTTGTTGCCAGGTGCTATGGTGAGTGTTTCTTTGTGTTTTTTCTGAGTATTCTTCGAGTCCTTGAATTGCTGCATTTGTGAAAACCCTCAATGCTGGCTATCTCTCTTCCTCCTTCTTTTCTAGACATATGTCACACTCAGTTGTAACACCTTATGGATCGTTTTATATTTCTTTTTTTCGATTCCTCTCTTGTCGATTTTAAGAATGGTCCAGAATAATAATAATAATTATTATTATTATTAATGAAAATTCTTTCAAGCCAGCTCTAAATGGTGGTGTTTTCATTGGCGTTTACGTGAGCTTAAGTCTCTTTCCATCCCCGGAGAGGAGTTTTTGTGCTGTCGTGACGTAATTACAGTTACTTTCGGATCAATACCCTCGGAAAGGTTTTGAAGCCCCTTGTCCCATCTTTGCTATGGGTTAAATAGTATCACTACTGTTCTTCGACAAGGATGGCTTCGGTATTAAATTACCCACGGAGGTTGATATGACATTAAACAAAGAAGTTTTAAATTGTATCTTCTTCTACAAGGATGGCTTCGGCATTAAATAACCTACGAAGGTTGATATGCCACGAAAACAAAGAATCTACCCCCAGCAAAAAAAAACAAAACAAAAAAAAAACAAAAAAAAAAACGAAAAGACAATCGAATCTCCGGGGTTCTTTTAAGAATCTTCCTTGATCTTTACAGATTGTTTGTGAACAACAGAGGGTCCTATTTATGGATTGAATGGGACTGTTTGACGTTTAAACTTCGTACTTATGCTAAATTGTTAGAAATAGAACTGTTTGATCATTTAACTGTGTGTAAACAAATGACTGATGTTTAATTGATTGGTTAGTGATACATGTCAAAACTTGGAACCCTTTAACCGTTTGCAAACAAACCAGGAATGTTGAATTGAATAATTAGTGTTTAATAGCAATACTTGTAACCACTTCACAAACAAATGATTAATAATAGATAGAATGGTGAGTATTAGATCGCAATAATGGAAACCATTTAACTGTGTATGAACAATAGCAATACTAGTGTGCAAACAAATTAGTTCTAACTCATTTAGAATTGAAGTTACCAAGAAATTAATCTCTTATATATCACGTATAACTATTTAAACTGTATGCAAACAAATTACTGATGTTAAATTGTTACTGGTACATAGGATTACTTAGAACCATTTAACTGTGTACAAACAAATGACTGATGTTAAATTATTGTTACATAGCAATACTTGGAACCGTTTAACTGTATGCCAAAAAAATGAGCTCGGGCTTGTTTAAAAATGTTATCAACAAAACATGTTTCCTGATACATTTAATATAAGAATAAACAGTATTTGGCATTAAATAATCTACAATGGTTGATATGCCATAAAACCCAACCAAACCAAAGCTGTTTATAAGATTAAAGTAGGCTCGAAATTAGATTTTAAAAATCGTTTATTTATCTATGATTTTAATTGGTTAAAAATGTATTTGAAACAATCTAGGAGAGGAAAGAATTAAATTAAATTATTTTGAGGTTTTATACTTAAAAATTTCTCGTGCAATTCAAATTTTGCTGTCACCCAATCTTCAAGGAATTTTTAAATCAACGCGTAAACGCTGATTGGTCTATTAAGGAAAAAATACAAATACAAAAATTCTAGCCTCGCAAGCCGACCTTTTTTTTGAGAAAAAATTAACACTTATTTTAGCGTGGAAATCAGTTGACTCACTATTTTTTATAAAGTATCGAACATAAAAAAGTACACACAAACATTTTTTTAAAAAATATTATTTTCTTCTAAGCCAAATATAAGTAAAGTAAAGTTGGCGACCGAAGTCGAGGGCGACCCGAAGGCTCCCTTTTCAATAGCTACTACACCAATAGGTACTCCTTTCCTTGGATAGCTCCACTTTACCCTTGATCCGTACCTTATATTGCTGAGTGTTAAGCAAGGAAGTATCAAGCACCATTTTTAAAGTCTTCGGTATGACGCGACCTTGAATTGAACCCAGGTCTCCCGGACCATTGGCGAACACTCTACCCACTAGGCCAATGAGCCAAATATACTAGGATTCTATTCTTTCTTGTGGAACATTACACGATCAAAACAGGTATTATTAAATTGTACTTACGACTACATATACATATATATATATATATATATATTCCATGACATTAAATATATAAATCTATTATATATCTATTTATTATGTAGTAGTAGTAGCTCTATCCTACATATTGAGCATTCTCCATAGTATATTGCACTTGCTTCGCCTCAAACCCATACAGTAATTTAGTGACAACCAATACTGGTATAATATATATATATATATATATATATATATATATATATATATATCGTCATCCACAGACAGATCTGTGTGGCTAGACATATTAGCCTCCCGTAGCTGGGATCGAAACCCGGTTGATTCAAACGCCAATTCAAGCCTCTAACCTTCAGCCACGAGGAGCTAGTATCAGCGAAGTAAATTCTAAATGGTTATAAATAACAAATTACTATTGTTTACATACATCCGTTTAACGGCTACCAAGACCTCAATTCATGTATGAAGAGACTTGCAATAAACGCTAATGGCAACACGATTACTTCATTCGCCAGAGAACTCAACCCTACGGGGGTAGGAGAGTATATATCTCTATAGTCATAAATATATATATATATATATATATATACATTCTGAACGTTATTCGTTTCGACATTTTGATCATCAGTAACGGGTGGGATTGCTGGGTACGTTGCTGTGACAACATAGTGGACATTCTAAAAATTATTTTTTTCAAAAACATTATCTGATGATTGAAACGTTATATTGATATTTTTCAAATACTTCACCAAATTTCTATTTTCACGTCATAATTTCTTCTATCTCAACGGATATCTTATCCAATATATATATATATATATATATAGAGAGAGAGAGAGAGAGAAATGGAAAGGAATCCGACAGTATTGAGAAAAATTGAAAAACAAAGTAATCCAAAAGTGATGAATCTAAAGTTGACGTTCAAACGTTTCGGCTTTAATGAACCATCATCAGGACTTTAAAATGGTGAAAAAAAGTGTTGATAGAACAACACTGGATGTTTAATAGAATATAAGAAAAACAGGGGGAAGAAGAATATTTACAAAGAAAGATCATAAAACCATTCAATCATTTAATTCGCGTTCTTTTTGTGAAAATCTATCACGTGTGTTGGCATCAGCAATGATGTTAAACAAATGGAACCAAAAGAAGAAGAAGAAGAAGAAGAAGAAGAAGAAGAAGAAGAAGAAGAAGACAAAGAAAAGAGAGAAAAGAAAGGAGGAAAAGAAAAAGGAAAAGAGAAAGAGAAAGAAGAGAAGAAAGGAAAAGATAAAGAAATAGACAAACAAACCATATGTAAATAAATAAATTGTGTTAAATCACATAAATATCAACCATATATAAATTGTTATATCTATTAATGAGAATTTAAGAAAAACAGTAGCAGACGAAGAGAAGACGAGTAAAAGCTTAAATAGATGATATAGATAGCATAGACAAATATATATATATATATTCTAAAGAAAAGAGGGAAGAAATTGAAAAAGGATGGAAGATTATATGTAAAACAAAGTGATTTTGAAGAATGTGTAAGAGGATAAAATATGGGGTAAGTTTAGTTCATAGGGCTGAAAGAAGTATAAAATATGTTTGGAAAGATAATTAAAGTTTGAATATATTGTAGCTATTCAAGACACGTTTACTTAAGAAAGGAGACAGGTTGAAAAAAAAACAGGACATGTTAATGAACCTTCATCAGGACATTAAAATGGTGAAACAAGTGTTGATATAATAACAATGGATGTTTAATAAAATATAAAATAACAAAGGAATATATACAAAGAAATATCATATAACTGTTTAATTATTCAATCAGTGTTCTTTTTTGAAAAAAAAGAATCTGATTGGGTCAGGCAATGATGTTAAACAAATGGCACCACGAAGAGATACAATGGATTAAAAAGAAGAAAAGAAGGGAAAAGAGGGAAGAATGAGTAGGAGAAAAAGAAGAACAAAGAAAAGGAAGGAATATAGAAGAAAAGAGGAGAAAGAAAAAGAAAAAAGAAACGAAAAGAAAATAGAGGAGAGAAGGGAGAAGAGAAAAAGAATAGAAAGAAAAGAAAACGGGAGCATACCATCTGTAGATAAATAAATTGTTCATGGGACTGAAAGAAGTAAAATATGTATCGCAAGATAGTTAATTAGTTTAAATGTATTGTAGCTATTCAAAGCTAGTTTGTCTGAGAAAGGGGGATAGGTTGAAAATTTCAGAGCGTGTTGTCACAGAGGGTAAAAGCGAAATTACATCGGCTTAAAAAATTCGGTGAACAGTTATCAGGCTTCAAATAATTATTCCTGTTAAAATAAGAAAAGTAAAGTTAGCGACTTCAGTCGAGGATGACCAAAAGGCTCTTTTTTCAATTGCTACAACAGTAAGATGTAGGGGTGGACACTACTCCATCCCTCTTCTTTACCTTTGATCCTTACCTTATAATAATGAGTGTTAAGCAAGATGGCATCAAGTACCATTTTTTGAGTCTTTGGTATGACTCGACCTGGGATTGAAGTCTGGTCTCCCGGACCATTGGCGAACAGTCTACTTATTAGGCCAATATCCAAAATTATATGGTTTCAAGTATTCCTCTTTAAATTTAACAATTTACAAGTAATTATATGTTTTAAAATAGTTTTAAGGGCCAATGTACAATACTAATAAAGTTCACAATCATTTTAAACCGATTAATACTTCATAATTAGTCGAAATATCAACATTTTATTAGCCAATGTATTAATTAAGTTGGCTATTTTAAACAGGTAAACACTTCATAATTAGTTGCAATAACAACATTTTATTAGCCAATGTATTAATTAAGTTGACAATAATTTTAAACCAATAAACACTTCATACTTAGTTGCAATATCAACATCTTTATTAGCCATTGTATTAATTAAGTTGACTATAATTTTAAACCAATAAACACTTCATACTTAGTTGCAATATCAACATCTTTATTAGCCAATGTATTAATAAAGTTCACAATGATTTTAAACAGGTAAACACTTTATACTTGTATATCACTGTTTTAAAGGCAAGTGTGCCGATTCTGTTTCAATTAATTCTGCAATATCATCTTGAATAATAAGTTGGAAACTAACCAGTACTAATACTTCATATCGAGGTGAATATAGGAATAATGACTCTAAGAATGAAACTCAACGCTGCCAAGAGCTCCAAAACTGAAGCCTTATCACAAGGATATGATTTAGTCATATATCCAGAACATTCATATATATGTATGTAGAAAAAGTTAAAAACGGAAGAAAGATATATGTTTGATGGTTCGTTTATTGTGCCGACACGTTTCGACTTCAGGGTTTTGTCTGAATGCAAAAATATTTTATCAAAATTATTTTTGCATAAGAAATGGTTATAACAGATGATTCTTTTTATTCAGCTGAAAGTCTTCATCAGTGCTTGTAGATGTTGTTATGAGAAAAACAGAATAATGCAGGCTATGTTCTAAATACGTTATGAAATGCATTGGGATTTTATTCGAAAGTAAATGGTGTTTTGTGGTTTGAGAAACAGATTTGTAACGTTCTAATACTTTAAATTTTTAGTGTGGATTTGAAAATCATTTAGGATAATTTTCTTTATTTTTGTAAAAAAAACATTATCGTTGTGGCATTATGTTGTGGTATGGTGTGGAACATGCTTCAATTATTCTTCGTTTATCTCTGTCATCGATGAAAGCAAAAATAACAGAGTTTTGAAGATCGAAAGTGTGGTTAGTTAAAATATTATGAAAAGCTCAAGACTTTGTTACGCGACCAGTTTTCAAGTCTTTTTTAAGTTCATAGAATCTTTTATTTAAATTTCTATTCGTTTCTCCTATATAAAATTTATTGTAATTTAGACAACGGATTTTGTAAACATATGTGTTGGATAGGGAATTTGCGTTTTTGGAGTTGTTCTTTACTATTTGTTTTGTCGTTTTTATTGAGCCGCTAGTTTTTTTAGTTTCTCATAATATCTTAAATAACCACACTTTTGATTTTCAAAACTCTGCCATATTTACTTTCATCCATGACAGAGATAAACGAAGAATAATTGTAACATGTTCCATAGCATACCGCAGCACAGTACCAAAACGACAAGGGTTTTTCGAACTATCACCGTCTCTCGTAAAAATTATACAAAAGGATTTCAAAATCCATTCTGAAGATTAGCTCCCTTTCTCTAAACATTTGAAATAATAAAACATTATAAATCGTTTCGGCCAAATTTCACCTCTGGTGCGATAGACAACTATGGAAGGCAGTAATTACTGGGGATACGGTTACAAGACTCATCATTCCTATCCAAGGTCGCGGTAAAATCACCTGAAGAAGGCCAGAGGTGAAATTTGGCCGAAACGTAGTGAAAGAAGAAACAACACGCAAAAAAAAAAAAACTACCAAGATGAGGACAAAAAGTCCATAATAAATAGAAATTAATTCTCAGATTAATAATATTTTAATAAATAAAAATTGATAATTTTAATAATAAATTAATAATATTTTGATAAATAAAAATTAATTCTCAGATTAAGAAGCCTCATCTCAAAATGATTCCAATTAAAGACAATTACAAAAATTCGGTACGGATCCGACTATGGAAGACCAGATAAGGATTTATAAGACCAAAAAATCCATCCTTGATCGCCCTTCGGGGTCCGTGGCGCAGCGGATAGAGGCGTTGAGTCTCTACGGTTCCAGGTGAGCATTGTCAGAAGATAGCGGTTTCAAATCCTATCCAAGCCGGCCAGAGGTTTACTTGGTCAAAAACGTGGTGCGATAGACAACAACTATGGAAGGCAGTAATTACTGGGGATACGGTTACAAGACTCATCATTTCTATCCGAGGTCGCGGTAAAATCACCTGAAGAAGGCCAGAGGTGAAATTTGGCCGAAACGTAGTGAAAAAAAATACCAAGATGAGGACAAAAAGTCCGCAATAAATAAAAAATGAATTCTCAGATTATAAATCCTTTTTCAAACCACAAAATGCTTTTTACTTTTCAAAAAAATTCCATCGCATGATATAACGTATTTAGAGCATATTTGCCTGCATTATACCCTTTTTATTATAACAACATCTACTAGCCCTGATGAACAAAAGAAAAAATTATCTGTAATAATTATTTCTTATACAAAAATTAATTTTGATCAAATATTTTTGTAATCGGACAAAACCTTGAAGTCGAAACGCGTTGGCAAATAAACTAACCATCAAACATATATCTTTCTTCCGTTTTTACTTTTTTCCTACATACATTCTGTCGGATTCAGTTCACTACTCACATTCATGTACATATATACATTATTTCCTTAAGGAACATCGTCTATCCTAAGACACTTTAAACTCGACCCCAAGAAAGACGGAAGAGTTAAAGTAATATTGACAGTCGGATTTCGAAAAGAATTGCAACTTAGGTGCCGAAAAATATCCGATATAAATAAATTTCAAACAGATCAATTTGACCCACAGATGGTACTCGAACAGGTCCAGTCATTTCGGAATAAGGTGGTCCTGGGAATAATGGCAGTGAAGATATATTCTACATCCTCCACATCTACAGAACTGGTGTTTCACCATTAGATGCAGTTTAGTGTCATGCCCAGAACATCTCTTTTTTGGTGGTGAAGGGGTCTTAACCGCTGTAGGGATACAGTTAATTTATTTTAATCCTTGTCGGTTGGGTGGTGTTATTTTAACTTATTTGAAACCCCATTACTGGGTATAAACAAAAGATTTTTATTAATAGAAATAATTATTTGAAATATAAATGTATATAAATTAGTATTCGATAGTAATACTTAAAACCATAAAACTGCGCGCCAAAAGATTCTTAACAATACGAAAATGAATATGAAAGCAATTTCCAAATCACTAGGCAGAAAATAACCCTATACAGGTTGATAAGCCGTTAAAATCAATCAAACCACCGAGATAAATCTTTTGTTTATACCCAGTACTGGGGTTTCAAATAAGTTATAATAACACCACCCAACCGACAAGAATTAAAATAAATAAACTGTATCCCTACAGCGGTTAAGACCCCTTCACCACCAAAAAAGAGATGTTCTGGGCATGACACTAAACTGCATCTTATGGTGAAACACCAGTTCTGTAGATGTGGAGAATGTAGAGTATATCTTTACTGCCATTATTCCCAGGACCACCTTATTCCGAAATGACTGGACCTGTTCAAGTACCAACTGTGGGTCATATTGATCTGTTTGAAATTTATTTATATCGGATATTTTTCGGCACCTAAGTTGATAGATAAAAAAATAGTCATTAAAAGTCATTTCTGGTCATATTCTATTGCATTAAAAATCTTTCGGAAACCCTTGACCCTAATACTACGAACACAAGAGGCTGGTAATTTTTGTTCCCACCCACCTCACACACATTTCCCGACTTCTCTCTAAACCCATCAGTTCGTGTTTCAGCTTCGCCTTCATTTTAGCAAAGTTCCCGACTTTCCTCGAGTCCAAAACATGCGGACATATTTACTATTCGTAATATTAGGGAGAAAGAATTTTTTAAAAAAATCTGCTTGTAACAGAGAAGCCATGAAAACGATGGAATGTGCAAATGGACTGTAAGTCTCATTGGGAATCCAAAGAGACGAGTTGGATTGTTGGGGAGAAGTAAGAGATTCACTAGAAAAATAAAAAAAGAATTAAGGGAAAAAAGCAAAAAGCAAAAAGAGCCGGACATCAAGGCAGAAATGACTGGCAAAAAGGAAGTGTACGATGGGAAGGGAGGAGAAATGGACTTCCGATTCTTCAGCGTCGGCCATCTTTATTCAGAACGCACCTCATGATAGTCTAATCTCTCTCTCTCTCTCTCTCTCTCTCTCTCTCTCTCTCTCTCTCTTACTCACTCTCTCTCTCTCTCTTTTCCTTTCCCTTTCTATCGACCTATCAGAAGTCTTTCATATGTAACTATTTGATATATATATATATATATATGTTTCTCAAGTATTTGCATGTCTGTATATTTTCACAACGACTAAGAGATGTATATTTACAATTTCAAACAAATATGTGTGTGTGTGTGCGCATGTTCATGTGTGTGCGTGTGTGAGATATATATATATATATATATATAGAGAGAGAGAGAGGGGGGGGAGAAGGAGGGACCTATTTCGTTTAACAGTTTCTGTAGAACTGCAGAGTCATCAGTTCAAGTGTATCTTGATGTCGTCATAGTCATTGATGTTAAGACTTTTAACTTTCCAATATATACGAAGATGCACCAATAAGTCTATAGTCTGACATGTAATGAGCAGCTGAATTTGGACCTGAATTTCTCACTGTATAATGTTCGAATCTATATGAAAAACATTCACCAATGGATTAAGCTGAAAAATGTCCCCAAGTTTCACCAGAAGTGAAGTGAATAAATAATTGAATGATTCATTCCAATGGCACGTCAATCCCTCGAGCCTTATTTTATGCTAAGAAGTTAGTTGCTCTCTCTCTCTCTCTCTCTCTCTCTCTCTCTCTCTCTCTCTCTCTCTCAAGCTTACAACTGGCGTGAAAAAACTCGCAAATGGTGAAAATGATAATGATGATCATTGCATGTTTTAAAGTATTCCTGTCTAATACAAATAATTTACATATAATTATATGGTTTCAAGTAATAGAAATAAAAATACGTGTATATCGTACATTTATATTATTTATATCTATATTATAACAATAAAGATGTGGTCAATAGTCCGAATATTCTAAATAATAATAGTTATATTTTTGAATATTCATTTCTTAAGAGTTCATTGCCGACAGCCATATGATATCAAGTACTTTTATTTTATACCACTAAATTGGACACAGTTCTATGGTTTCAAGTATTCCTATCTAATACAAATAATTATATGGTTTCAAGTATTTATTTCTATCTATGGACACTAACTAAACGGATGGAGAAAAAGCTTGACAGCAATTACACAAGAATGCTGTGAGCAATATTGAACGAGTGTCGGAGGCAAGACCCCACCAGACATGCGGTATACTGCTGCAGAAGTAGGAACGAACTCATAAGCGACTTACTCATGTGGACCCCTTCACATGGACGAGCAAAGGTTGGACGACCAGCGAGAACCTATATACAACAGCTCTGTGCCAATACAGGATGTAGCCTTGAAGGCCAACCGGGAGCGATGGACGATAGAGACGGGTAGCGGAAGAGGGTCAGGGAGACCCGTGCTGGCAGCGTGAGTTGACGATGATGATGATGATTTCTATTATTCATTTGATTGCACACAGTCAATGGTTCCAAGAAACTAACAATAGTTCTTTATCAATTCAATTAACCATTCTCAATATAAATAATTTACACTTAAGTGGCATCACGTATTCTTATCGAAAACGAATGATTCTTAAACCGATATATATAGCCCATAGATTGGACCTTAATAGATACTACCATTTAGGTTTCAAGTGGTCCTGGGAGTAATGGCAATGAAGGGGTGACTCCACTCTCTCCAGATTTCCGGAAGTAGAACCTCCCTATCAGATGCAGTTAACTATCATATCCATGACATCCTGTTTTTTTTGTGGGGAGGAGGTCTTACATCTCTGCAGATGATACAGTCAGTGTATTCTAAGCCCAAAGTAACAGGACAAATGAAAGTATCTGCGAAACTTGTCAAAATTAAAACCATAACTTCCTAGTGATAAAAGAAACAGATACCTATACTTTTTTCTTAACTGAAGGCTGTGGTGTCTTCTTTTCTTCAAAGGGTGCGCCAAAAAAACGAACAATACCTCCCCACTCTTTTGAAAAGTCTGATATTAATCAGTTTTAAGGATAATGTGAACTAACATCCAAATATTAACAATTTCAGATGATGATTGTCATTTGGTTGCGAGACTCAATGGAAGTGTGCAGTACCCCTTCGTAGCCATTACTCCCAGATCCACTCTGACCAGGAAAGGTTGTGCTTGTTCAGAGCCCATCTATGGATCAACCAAATCTGTTTAAATATTATTTTTATTTGTATTACTTGAAACCATATAATTATATGTAAATTATTTGTATTAGACAGGAATACTTTAAAACATGCAATGATCGTCATTATCATTTTTACCATTTGCGAGTTTTTTCACGCCAGTTGTAAGCTTGAGAGAGAGAGAGAGAGAGAGCAAGTATCCGCAGGTATTCAGGACCTTTGTCAGTATTCAAGCTGATTTTAACAGTGCTGTGGTCTGAATAGTTTCGCTTACATCCTCTGATCTCCAGTTCCTCCAGTCTCATTTTTTATGTTCTTGGGGACGGTCGAGAGTATTCTAGCTGATTTTAACAATGCTGTGATCTGAATGGTTTCACTTCTTCTTCTGATCTCCAGCTCCACCATTCTCTTTTCCAGACCTTCGGGGACCATTCCAAGGGCGCCAACTACAATGGTTTCACCGTCACCTTCGTTTTCCAAAACTTTTTCAGCCCTTTGGCAAGATTCAGATATCTGTCAGTTTTCTCGCTTTTTAAAAAATGTTCACTCTATGGTCCGCTGGAACAGCAAAATCGACTAGAGGGCAAATTATTTTACTCCATGTGAGTTTTTTCACCGGTAGTATCCGCTGGTCTTTCACTGAATTGACAGCACGCCTTCCTTAGGTCTCTAGGACTCTTCGGTGTATTCTAGGCGATCTTAACAACGCCGTAGTTAGGATGGTCTCGATTCTTTTTCTGATCTTCAGTTGTTCCTGTCTCCCTTATAAGCTCTTAGAAACCGTTCCTAATCACAGTCAACCACATGTTCCACAACTTTTCCAGGTCCGAAAAGATCCAACCATTTGTCTATTTTTCCTTTATTTTCAATCTGAGGTCGATCGGAACGACAAAATCTACGAGATGATAATTATTTTTGTTAATGCATTCTGGATCCGGTCTTTTACTGAGATTCGGTGATCCGTTTGTATCTTAAAATACCAGAGAATTTTATGTGTCTCATTCTTATGGACGGATTCTTGTTCGGACATACATTATTTGGTATTAAGGTCAAAATTTAACCTATTGCACAATTCCCAGTGGATCATCTTTTCTACCCAGTCATTCTTGTCTTGTCTCCTTTTCTGCTAGTTTAGCTGCATCTGCTTATTATGCAATTAACTGCTTCATCTTTGTCGCCACATAACCTACAATTGTTGGGAAATTGCGTATCATCTATTTTCGCTTTAATATAAGTAAAGTTGGCGACCATAGTCAAGCAGAGATGAAAGAAAAAATAAGCAAAGAATTACTAAGAAGAAGAAAACTTCTTGAATCGAAGATCTGGTGGAGAAATCTCATCAAAGGGATAAACAACTGGGGTCCATTCTTAAAGTGGACAAAAGAGGAACTCAGTTGAATTGACCTAAGGAAAAAGAAATTTAAGACTATGCACAAAGTTTTACATCTGAGAAATGTCTCTTTTGTCCACTTTAAAATGGCTCTGGTTTTTATTCCTTTGATGATATTCCTCCATTAGATTAATACTCGTTCTTTAATTTAATTTGTCATCCAACCAATACCATCGAACAACCAATCATCCATCAATCCAACCAACCAACCAACTAATGCCATCCAACAAGCAAGCAAGCAACCAACCAACCAACCAACCAACAAAAAAACATCCAACAACCAACCAAACAAACAAATAAACAACAACCAACCAACCAACTAGCGACCAACCAACCAAAGACCATCCAACCAACAAACCAACAAACAACCAACCTGATCATGATGATTTAAACATCAGATATTAAGATTTTCTGTTATCCAAATATGATGTTGACATGAATAAACATCGAAATATCAACATTATGTTTTTATAATGATCTAAATCAACATTGAAATATCCATAATATGTCCTCCTGATGATGTGAATAAACATTGTCATAGTCATATTTTTGATAATTTGAATAAATGATGTGTTATCAGCAATATTTTCTTCTAATGATGTAAATAAACATCGAGATATCAATAAAATCTGATGTTGATGCGTATAGATATCGAAATATTATTATTTTTCAATGAAATTATTTAAAACAACGGAATGATGTTCATAAGCACAAATAACCCTCTGTTAATTATACACTGATTTTCTGTAAGAATATTATTCTCTAAAGCCGTTTACTCCAAACAGTGACTCAACATCCCGAAGTTATTTACAAAGTGAGTCCATATATCATTTATTTGAACACGTAGAAGTTATGCAAACTCCATACTTTCTAGAATCAATCGTCCCTGCTTCTTGTTCTGTGAAAATTAAGCGTATCAGTGGAAGATTAGGGAAGGACAGTGACGACTTTTCAATGTTTGACGTTCTCCAACCCAGGGGCACGTATTTAGCTGAATGGCGTCAAGACGTATATCTAATCCCACCTGGTTTTCAGGTGTGATAACGGACAAAAGATCAGGTAGCAAATAATGTCAATACGGCCGGGTTCGAAGTTACTGGTCTATCCGGCCTGACAGGATAACCTAGGCAGTCGTATTCAGGCACTCTGAAAGCCACACATCTCAGATTATCTACAAAGGAGAAGGGTGTTTTGGCAAGTTCGACAGCCCCATTTTAATGATGTGACATAGAATATGCTGACTGTATCCTCTGTAGAAGGCTAAAAGACCCCCTTTAAAAAAAACGGTGTATCTTACGTGTGACACTAAACTGCATCTGATCGTGTGACTGCAACTCTGGAACTAGAGCGAGTATCGAGTACTGCTTCATTGTCATTACTTCTAGGTCCAGTGTAACTCAGAGTATCATCAGTGGGTCAAATAGATCTATTTAAGAATTATTCGTATTCGATTGGAATATTTGGTGTCGTTTCCTTGTTTAATGGCATACCAATGTTTGTAGGTTATTTAATACCAAATCCATCCTTCGAGAAGAACAGTATTGGTACTATTTAACCCATAGCTGGGAGGATAAAGGGGTTCATGACTTTCCCAAAGGTATTTGTCCAAAAATGAATGTAATAGCACGACTAGAGTGCGAACTCGCTTATCTACGTTTCCGCTGTCCATCGCTTTAAGCATTACACCACGATGACACCCCCCCCCTTTGGAATATTTGATGTTATGTAAATGCAAATTATTTGTATCAATAACAATAATAATACTCAAAGTTTATAATCGTTTATTCTTTATTACTCGGAACCATATTACTGTGTAAACAAATTATTATATCGAAATAATTACTCACTCAATCAATCAATCAATCACAAGAAAAAAGTGAGAGACAGAAATATATCGCACGATATGGTAATTATATATATATATATATATATATATGTGTGTGTGTGTGTGTGTGTGTGTGTGTGTGTGTGTGTGTATAATTAATATCATGTAAAGCTCAACAGATGTAATTCTTTATAAAATTTTTTCGGCAGTTTCCACAGATTGTTTCCTCAGATGGCGAACAATTTCACTGGCGGGCTACAGCTATTCTGGAGAAGGAAAGTTTATCTTAATTTAAACATTTAGGGAATTATGCATCGATTTTCATACACACACACAAACACACACACACCCACATACACACACACACACACGCACACACACACACACACACATATATATATATATATATATATATATATATACTTTACATAAAATTTTAACGCAATTGAGTATAATCTAGTTTTTATCGCGTTACATATTTTGTGTAGCGCCAGGAAAATTTAAGCGATAAAAAATAGTTTACAATTTTTATAAGAAACTATAAAATTCCTATCTTTATAATAATCTGAATATTAAATAATTCCCAATTCATAAATTAAACTTTATTATTTATTTAATTATTTAATATAATCGTATATTTTGACCATAATTATTCTCTGAACATAAAGTATTGTGAACTATATTTAGAATTATTTATTTTATAAAAGGCATCAGGTGTTGTTAAATTCAATAGCTTTTAAATTAATCATTTAATATGATTATCATTTCGTCTAATAAAATCAAAATTAGATGAAAATATGACGATATTTATTTAAATTATTCTTGGAAATAAATTTTTGTTTAAATTCTAATCGGTCTATCAATAAGTTAGCTCCTTTTTACTCATGAAGAATATATATATATATATATATATATATATGAAGGTAGCAGAAAAAAACATAATCCAAATAGGTGAATATATTATGATGTAAAGTCGACGTTAACGTTTCGGTTTCCGTTACCATCATCAGAACTTGGATATCAAAATAAGTCACATAGCGATGGATGCTTGCTGAGATGACAGGAGCAAATGATAAATATTCAACGAAAAGATACATAAATGTGCACATAGAGTTCATAATTCAACTCATAAGAAAGTGTCTGGCACATGAAAACATATTTGAAAATGTTGAATTTCCCAAAGAGACGAGACAAAACCTCCCGTTTGTTAAGAAATACGCAACGACAAGTAAATTTGCATATAAACAGATCGTTTTGAAGTCATCCATGTTAAATGTCGTGTAAAATTGAATTTGGTATTTATTTTTTCCGAAAGGACAGTATGAAAATACATATGGATTAAAATCCGACAGTATGAAGGTAGCAGAAAAAACATAATCCAAATAGGTGAATATATTATGATGTAAAGTCGACGTTAACGTTTCGGTTTCAGTAACCATCATCAGGACTTGGAGATCAGAAGAGTTCAAATAGCGATGGATGCTTTCTGAGAGGACAGGAGCAAATAAAAAATATACAACTAAAAGATACACAAACGTGCACATATCGTTCATAATTCAAAAGTCATAAGAACGTGTCTGATGATGGTTACTGAAACCGAAACGTTAACGTCGACTTTACATCATAATAAATTCACCTATTTGGATCATGTTGTTTTCTGCTACCTTCATACTGTCGGATTTTAATCCATATTTACTTCCTTACATACATATATATATATATATATATATATATATATATATATATATATATATACTCACAAACTCTTAAAATTTTTCTTGGGCAATCGTTTAGAATGTGTATCTGTCAAGAATTCGAAGAAATATACCCCACAAAATATGACGTTACAAACCAATTTAACCTTTAATCAAAATTTTATGAAATGTCTTGTGATTCAAATTTTATTTTTCATTGTTACCATCGAACGTCTTTATCTGAATTCTCTCTTTTGTCGAATTAGGTAATCTCCAAGCAAATATATTCTTAGGCTCTCGTATCCGCTAATCTGTGATA
The DNA here is from genome assembly GCA_963585895.1 of Sepioteuthis lessoniana. Classification (NCBI taxonomy): domain Eukaryota; kingdom Metazoa; phylum Mollusca; class Cephalopoda; order Myopsida; family Loliginidae; genus Sepioteuthis; species Sepioteuthis lessoniana. The sequence goes on along the minus strand of OY757937.1, from coordinate 16,673,952 downwards.
GTTGGAAACGAAACGCAACACATGAGAGGTACTTGTATTAGCTATGTTAAATTTCCATGAAAATTTAGGTGAAATTAGTGTACAAAAAAAAATCAATCAGAAAATAGGTAGGAAGATATCTCTTAAAATTCACTTCATGCATTCTTGTTTTTTTTCCTCTCAATCTGGGCGATAGTATGAAGAAAATTCCATCATAATATTTCAGGCATAGAAACTAGATACCAATGGCACTTTATTCTAAGTATAATTGATGTTTATTGGTGATTTCTACAGGATACCAGCACCTCCTACAAACGTAAAAGTAAATTTCTAAAAAAGTGTTTAAACCTTATTGATCAATGCACAAGTTTGGCATTAAATAACCCAAGAAGTATTGACATGCCTTAAAAGCAACTGCATCCCACTTAATTAAACCGGGGAATTCCAGCAGGTTCAGCGAGGTTATTTGTATATCTTTGAATTAAAAGACAGAAATGAATCAATAACGATAGACAAGAAACAAGTCCACCATTCGACCAAAATAATTCCCATCTTTATTTCATTTGATCACGTTTAAAACAGTTTTGTCTTAGACTAAAAAAAAAATGAATACGGAAAGGAAAAAAAGAAAAAATGAAAATGCCCCAGATCCCAAACGGAATTCTGAAACTGGAGAACTGGGAAATATTCAAAAGAAAGAAAAAAGAATTCTAAGAATGATAAAAATGAATAAACTGCAAATCAGCAACTTATTTTTTTAAAATCTCTCTCATTATGCGAAAACGTTTACATTCTTTTATTGTTTAATATTTCAAGTAAAAAAATATTGTCAGATTTGTACAAAAGCTGTTGGTTGGTGGGTGATTTTGTTTTACAAGGCTTTCCATGCTTGGCAGGACTCTAGGGAAACATTGTCTTAAAGTCACGGAATTTTCGAAAGGAATAAAGACTAAAAGATCTCCCGGAATATTCACTGAGATGCGAATCAAAAACACGCGTAAAAAGGGGTGAACATGCTCGTAATTGTTTTAGGTTATCTATCTGACAAAAACGTTATGTTGTGAAGCTGAAAGAGATTGCTTGTATGTGTCAGAGAGAGAGAGAAGAGAGAGAGAGAGAGAGAGAGAGAGAGAGAGAGAGAGAGAGAGTTGTTGTATGGATGGGAGAGTCTGATTAGATATAGTTGAGAAAGATATCTTGCATGTTCAAGAGAAAGATTGTTTTTATGTTGGTGTGAAAGACATTATTTTGTTTGATTAGTTGATTTTAACGGCGCGTCAACCCATCCCATGTTATTCTATGCCTAGAGGTTAGAGAATCACATTCATTCCACGTTCCTATTTACATTTTTGTGCTATTTGCTTCTTAAATAGTTTTGCACGCAGTTAAACAATATCAAGTATTCCAATCTAATGCAAATAATTATTTGTTGCCTAGTCGGCTGGGGCTGTAGAATACACCAACTGCATCTCTGCAGAGCGGTAAAACCCCACTCACAACGATTGTCTTGGATATGATACTAAACAATCTGATGGTGAGGTTCCAGTAATGCTGGAGCTTTGGGGAATGCGGTATAACCCCGCGTTGCCATCGCTCTAGCCTAGAGTAGTAGCACCTCATAGGGCCCTATCTATAAGTCAAATAGAACTAAACTGCTAAACTGAATTGTTTGAAATAGTACTGTTTTTGACACGTAAACTGCGTACTTATGCAAAACTGAATTGTTTGAAGTAGAACTGTTTTTGATATTGAAACTACTGGGGGTGTCTTCGCAGTGTGAATAGTTAAAGCGATAGACAGCGGAATCGTTGTATGCAAGTTCGAACTCCAGTTGTGCTATTACGTTCAATTTTGGACAAATACCCTTGGGAAAGGTATGAACTCCCTTATTCTCCCAGCTATAGGTTAAATAGTACCACTACTGTTCTTCTAGAAGAATGGCATTGGCATTAAAAAACCTACAAAGGTTGATATGCTATTAAACAAAAAAACAACAACAAAGAATGAAACTCTATTGACGCTAAACTGTATTGTTTGACTTAGAACTGTTTGACTTAACTGAATAGTTTGAAATAGAAATGTTTTTGACAATTAAACTGTGTACCCATGTTAAACTGAATTGTTTGAAATAGAACCGTTTATTTGTATAAAAATGGATTTGGCATTAAATAACCCACAAAGATTGATATGCCATAAAACCCAAACGTAATAATCATTTTGTTTCAAGTATTGATTTCTACTTCATTATCATCATTTGTTTCCATACATTTATATAGTTACAAGCAACTAATGATAATAACTAATTTTGATGAATCCTTTGAAAACAATTAAATTTCAAGTAATTATTCTTTATATTATTAATTTACAGTACACAATTTTTGCATAATTATAGTTTATAATTTACATCAAGCCCGTAGTGTAATGGTTATCGTCGTAGGAAAGGGACACGGCGACACGAGTTCAAATCCTGAACGAGACTGATTGCATTTCACATAGCACTAATACCCGTGGGAAAGGTATGAATCCAATTATTCTCCCTTCAGCCATGGATAAATAGTAGGGCAGACTGGGTTCTTCAGCCTTGATGAGGCAACTAGTCTGGGAGAAGGAAAACTCTGAAATCAAATCTGTTACACTCCGCTTAAAAATTGACCTTGTGTCATATCCTGCCCGAGCGGAGGGGTTGGTAAATATGGTATATATGATAATTTACATCAAGTATCCCAATCAAAAATGAATGATTTTTAAACAGATCTATTTGATCCATAGATGGGATTCTAACTGATACTATCATTTCGGGTCATAGTAAATATGGAGGTAATTGTAGTGAAAGGGTATTTCATACTCTCCAGAGCAGGAATATCACCATCAAATGCAGTTTAGTGTCATACCCAGAACTTACTTTTTTGTGGGTGGGTGGGTGGGTGGGTATGTCTCCCTATGCAGGAGATGCAGTCAGTGTATCTCAAGCCCAACAGACAGGGTTAACATTGTTTGGGTGTGGCTGACAGAGATTGCTAATACATAGAGTGAGAACAAATGCTGTGTCTTGAAAAAATATCCTGGATTAAGTAAATACTAGTTGCTATCTTTGTCAAAAATAAAACATTTTTATTAATTTAACATATAAATTAGGTACGTTTCTCTGAAATTAATTGATTTCTGAGATTAAATTTTTAAAAGATTTTTTTTAAAAAGCTTTTAAAAGAAAATTTAACGAATTCGAAAAAGTTTATACCATTGAGTTATAATAATCTATTGCTTTGGATTGGTTTTATGGCATATCAACCATTGAAGGTTAGTTAATGCCAAATCCTCTTTATACCTATATATTAAATATATATGATTTGTTTTGGTTGGGTTTTATGGCATATCAACCATTGTAGGTTAGTTAATGCCAAATCCGTTTTTATACATACAAACAGATCTATTTCAAACAATTTAGTTTAGCATAATCACAGTTTAAAAGTCAAAGACGTCTATTTCACCCATAGATAGGACCCTGTTAGGTGCTACCATTCCGGGGCAGAGCGAACTTGGGAGCGATTGTAATAAAGGGGTACTTCTCATTCCCCAAAGCTCCATCATAACAGGAGCCTCACCATCAGATTGTATTCTCCAGCCACAGCCGACTGGACCATGATAATTTATATTTGAATAAATAAATAAATTACTTAATTTATTTATAATAATTATTATGAAAATAATCAATGATTTCAGTTTTTAAAAAATTAATCGATAAAATAGAATAAAAATATTTTCCGATGGCAAAAGGAATCCAAAAACGTTGGTTCAATTTTCTCTTTCATTGCAGGAACTGAATGCTCCACGTGTATAGCATGATATTATTTAGGTTGGTTGGTCGGGTTTATGGCATATCAACCTTTGTTGGTTATGTAAGGCCAACTCCATTTTTATACAAATAATCAGTTCTACAAACGATTCAGTTTAGCATGAGTTCACATTTTAATTGTTTGTTTGTTTGTTAGGGTTTTATGGCATATCAACCTTTGTTGGTTATGTAAGGCCAACTCCATTTTTATACAAATAATCAGTTCTACTACAAACGATTCAGTTTAGCATGAGTTCACGTTTTAATTGTTTGTTTGTTTGTTTGTTAGGGTTTTATGGTATATCAACCTTTGTAGGTTATTTAATGCCACATCCATTATTATACACATAAACAGATTTATTTCAAACAATTCAGTTTAGTTTAAGTACACAGTTTAATTGTCAAAAACATTTCTATTTAAAACAATTCAGTTTAGTCAAACAGTTCTTTGTCAAACAATTCAGTTCAGTATAAGTATAGTTTTTGTTTACTCACGGTTAAATGTCTAAACAGTTCCATTTGAAACAATTCAGTTCAGCCTACAAAAATAGTTCTATTTCAAGCAATTCAGTTTAGTATAAGTACACAGTTTAGTTCTATTTGATCCATAGATAGGAGCCATTCAGGTGCCACCACTCCAGGCCAGATTGGACCTGGGAGTGATGGCAGTGAAGGGATACTCTTCATTCTCCAAAGCTTCAGCATAACCTGAGTCTTACCATCAAATTGTTTAGTGTCATAAACAGGACACTCGTTGGGGGAGTTTTACCCGTCTGCAGAGTACTCGGTGTATTCTACTGCCCTAGCCGACTGGGCTATGTCATTGTTTAATTCGACCGTATCAAAAATGAAGTTGTTTTATGTTATAATAATTTAACCGGGCCGTTGGTCTAATCAGTAGAGTATTCGCCCTTTGTCCGGGAGACTGGGGTTCACTCCCAGGTTGAGTCAAATCAAAAAGTCCAAAAATGGTTCTTGAAGCCGCCTTGCTTAATACACAGCATTATAAAGTACAGTTCAAGGGTAAAGTGGAGCAATCCAGGGAAAGAAGTTGCGCCCTCCCTTACACCTCGGTGTAATAGCAATCGAAAAGGTAGCCTTTGGATCACCCTCCACTAAGGTTACCAACATTACTTACTTTTTAAGCCTCAGATTCCTCTACCATTGAAGTGGGTTGAGCATTTTGTGTGGTAGTAGTCGTCCAGCTGATTAGGAAAAAGAATTTTGTTCGGGGATCTTATAAATTTGAGTCTTCGACTACGAGGCTAAATCAACTAAATCTCAATAAGCGAAATAAATTATCAGGTACGTTGCCGTTATGTGAATAGACAATCTACAACCATTTCGGGTGAAAGATTGCTTGCTTCGTCAGTGGTGGCGTGATCGTGTGTTTGGAATAAAAGTCAGAAACAGGACACGAAGAATTTTTAAAAGTTCGAAATGTTATCACTTAGCTTCTCGCTCTGGTTTTCGTACACATTTGTTAGAGACATTTTTCTTCAATCGTGATAGATAGACAATTAACCTTTTCGTTGAACCTAATATAAAAACTGCTATTTACTTTGCTTTGCTTAGGTTACTTACAAGACCTTCTGTTACTGAGTGGTCACCTACTATTATACCTTTTCCAGGAGTAGATTTCGCGGGTCGAGAGACTTTGACTTGGACTTTTGAGACGACTGACCGAACTCGTATATTTGAACATATAACCGAGATAAATTATCAGTATAAGTAGCCGTTCGATAAAGAGACAATCCACGTATAGCTTGGTGGAAGCGCCTCTTCCTTCTTCTGTGGCTTGATCGTTTGTATAGATGTAGAGTTAGATACATTGAGCAAAAAAATCTAAAAATTGCATCATAGCAGTGGAGGTGGGTTTTGGTTTGAGAGGGTTTATTGGTACCCAGTTTGGACTTCAATTTAGATGCTTCAGAAGGTTGACTTAATTTGATCCTTTGTCAAAATAGCCGAGAGATTTTTGATTACTTGTTTCCTTTTCTATTGTTTATTTGAGGAACTTACATCATTTGTAGTGAAATCATTTTTCTACAATAGCGTTAATGATTCTCTCTCTCTCTCTCTCTCTCTCTCTCTCTCTCTCTCTGTCTCTCTCTCTGCTCTTTTTCTTAAGATTACTTCAAACTGACCTTCTGACTCTCCAACTTTTTTCTTCTTGTATAAATTATGACCTTACCTGTATCCAGTCATCAGAGACATATTTACGCTTTCAAGCTATTAAAGTCAACAAATATGCACCTGGCGACTTTTCTGACGGTTAATGCAAAGAGGAATCTATGTTACAATCAGATAACGGTATTTTCTCATGTATTCTAATATACAAAAGAAATATGAAGAACTATTTTCCAAAAAACATTCATGAGGGACATTTTTAAATTAACTTTATTTTATATAATTATTATTGGGGTGATTTTTATAGGGCAAGCAGACCACATATAAATTTCTATCTTTGAAACATTACCAAATATCCTATATTACACACACACACATACACACACACACTCTCTCTCTCTCTCTCTCTCTCTCTCTCTCTCTCTCTCTCTCTTATTTATTCCTCTTTATTCAATTTTTTTTGTTTCATATGTGGACGTCACTTTTTTTACAAACGCTCTTTCTTTCTTTCTTTCTTTCTTCCTTTCTTTCTTTCTTTCTTTCTTTCTTTCTTTCTTTACTTACATGCACTCTTATACTATTATACATATTCACACCAATTCTCTCTCTCTCTCTCTCTCTCTCTCTCTCTCTCTTTGTCTCTCTCTCTTTTAACTAACAATCATTCTTTCGTTTTTGTTCGTTTCATAAATATTTGGACGTCACTTTTTTTACACACACTCTTTCTCTTTTCTTTCTTTTACGCACACTCACAACTCTTACTATACACACCGACTCTCTTTCTCTCTCTCTCTCTCTCTCTCTCTCTCTCTCTCTCTTCACCTTTCTTTTATCTTTTTTCGTTTCATAAATATCATGAATATTTTTTAAACACACTCTTTCTTTCTTTCTTTCTTTCTTTCTTTCAAACACACACACAATTACGCACATACATACAGACTCTCTCTCTCTCTCTCTCTCTCTCTCTCTCTCTCTCTCTCTCTCTTCCCCCTTCGCAGTTCCCTACTTTAGTTCGTCCCTAATTCATTACTCTCTCTTTATTCTTATTCGTCTTCTCTTTATAGTAACCTTGGCAAATAAAAAACACCCCACTCTTAAAAACGCCTCTTCCGTTATTTCTATTCAATGAAAAATAAACAATCCTTTATGAGTAAATGGAAGTATAGACTGTTTTTTTTAGCTTTGTTTCGGCAACCAATTTAGGAGAAGGAAAACTCTGAATTCAAACTAGCTTTACACCACATAAAAACTGACCGTGGCAAAGGTATTGGCTAAATACAAATTTATATTGGTTAGCAGAATATCGGCTGGCTGCTAGGTATTCTACTGCTCAATGCCCTCCCCAGATTTAAGGTCCACTGGGTATATATGGGAAATGTTGTAGACTCCCCTTAATTCTCTGCATCCACACTCAATATAAAGCACAACTCACATATAGACAACCCTGGAATATTCTTGAATAGACATACCCCCACAAGTCTTCAGCATCTTGTAAACTCTGTTACCCTTGCCACTGGGTATGTATCCGAGATACTGCAGACCTCACTAATATCCTTGCAGCCACACCCAACAAAGATAATTCAGTTCTGAACAACCTTGGAATATTTTTGGATCAATATAACCAGGCAAGTTTCCAGCATCTAGATTTCTTGTGACGTTGCGTGGCCGCCGTTATTCAGGCGAAGGAAGGAGATATATTTCATTAGATCTCTAATTCTTTTGACACTTTAGTTTACCCAGATTTCAACCAAACAAAACTAATATCCATTAGTTCATAAACATTGATGTATGCTTGAAGTAGATAGAATATGTAAGAAATTAGATGAGAAGATAAAAAAAAATGACTGTCGAAAGGAAGAAGATGAAAAACGCGCGAACGAAACGTTGTCGTTAAAAAGAGGGACTCTGACGAACTTGGAAGTGAAAGTACACCATTAACTGATTATTTTTCTATCATTGCTTGTTTCTTCTGTGTACGCAGATTTATGTTGTCTTAATATGACATTAGCGTGTCCAATATTCAGGTTCAGCGTTGAGGCTCATATCTCTTTTGCATTCACTAATATGGCTGGTTTAGTAAGCAGCTTTCTCGTTCATTTATGAGGTAGGAGGCTTTGAATTTTATGGCCAAAGGTCTAAGTTTAGAGTAAGATCAGGAGGAAGAAAAGAAAAAAAAAAGAAAGAAAGAACAAAGTCAAATTTACAAAGACCGAAAAGAAAAAAAATTAAAACTTGGAAGATTTGGGAGACATTATACTCGCCAGAAAACAGATCCCTGCAAATAATATCTTTTCAACTTAAGGATAAAAAAGAAAACAAAAAAGTTTCATTCAGCCGTATATTTTTAGAGAACGAGTATCTCTTTCATTTTTATTTATATATATACAGAGTTTCTGCAAAATTTATATCATTTTGTAATCTAATAACTTGACCAATTATCGTTCATGTAACCACAAATATTAACAGCATTGGTAGAAACTAACTGAAATTAAATATTTTATGGATTTTTTTCTTTCTCGGGAATAGAAATGACATTCACTGGGGAAAATAAGACCTTTAAACATTAAATCGAATTTTTAGTTAATTCTGCACATGCTGTTAAAATCTGAGATCATCTGAATAAGAATTAGATTACGAAATTAATTTTTCATAAACACCATGTGCATCTTAAATGAAATTAAATTATGTGAAACATCCAGTATTTATATGGCCCAATCAGCCGGGGCTGTAGAATACACCAACCGCATCTCTGCAGAGGGCTAAGATTCTCCTAACAAATGTTCTGTTTACGACACTAAACAATCTGATGATATGACTCCAGTAACGCTGGAGCTTTGGGGAATACGGAGAACTCCTTTATTGCCAACGCACCCAGGTTCACTCTGGCCCAGAGTTGTAGCAACTGATAGGGTTCTATCAATAGGTCAGATAGAACCAAACAGTGTACTCACGCTAAACTGAATTGCTTGAAATAGAACTGTTTTGACTTTTAAACTGCGTACTTGAGCTAAAATGATTTGCTTGAAATAGAACTGTTTATATGTATAAAAATGGATTTGGCATTAAATAACCTACAGTTGTTGATATGCCATAAAACATAACCAAACTTAACAAATATATCTAATATATATAAATAAACCGGATTTGACATTAGATAACCAACAGTTGTTGATACGCCATAAAACCAAACTAAACAAACGTATCTAATGTATATGAAAAAACCGGTTTGGCATTAAATAACCTACAACGGTTGATGTGCCATAAAACCAAACCAAACCAAACCAAACCTGTATTTATATCAAAGAATCAAACAAATAAAATAAAACTATTCAAATCAGCTTCTTATGAATATCCGAAAGATAAAGTAGATATATTTTCTAATCTAATTGGTTAATTACTGTTTATGGAGGAGTAGTGATATGACGATGACAATTGGGGCAAATGGAATCGGCAACCGAAGATCGATACTGTTTGCATTTCAATTTGCACAAACGCCCTTCGAAAAGGCATTAATCTATCGTTCCTTTCAAGTTATTGGTAAATAGGGCTGGCCGAGTTCTTTAGCTTTGATAAGGCAACCATTTTAGGAGAAGGAAAACACTGAACTGAGTATCGTGTTAAACCTCGTCCCAGCGACTCCAGCGACTCTACTGATGCCAAGATGTTTGGTACCTTATCAAAACAGGTGTCATGAAGAGGGGAGACCTGCTTCATGAGCAGATATCGGTATTCCATACAACTTTGCCCAAAGTAGTAGAGATATAGGTGCATGGTGTCTCGGAAGATTGACGGATGTTAGAAAAACTAAACAAAAAAAAGACAAAAATTAAACATAACTTCATAATTGTTAGCTGAATTTCTTAGAATATATCCTTTCAGTTTGGGGGGGAGTCGTCCTCGTAGTGTAATGTTTAAAGCGATGGACTGCGGAATCGTAGGACGGGAGTTCGAACTCCAGTCGCGCTACTGCGTTCGCTTTCGTACAGATACCCTTGGGAAAGGTATAAAACCCCTTATCCTCCCAGCTATAGGTTAAATAGTACCTCTATTGTTCTTCTAGAAGGATGGCTTCGGCATAATCGTTGTCCTATATTCTCAAATATATTATTTTCTCTATTCTAAACAGTATTCAAACCAAAATCTTCAAAGTTGTTTTCTGAAGTCCTGGAGGAAGACAGTGTTGGACTACTTTAGGGACTTCATATACTCGTTTTAAAATTAGTTCTTCCTTCTCCTAGGTTTGTTGTCCTATGAAGTCTAGAGACCGTAATCTAACCATCAAGGATGAACGAATGCATGTTTTTATTAAAGGCATTAGCACTAAGTGAAAAGCAAACACATTCATCCAGGATTTGAACTCGGTTTGCAGACTCCATTTTTTTCGACGATAACCGTTACGCCAAGTAAAGTAAGTAAAGTTGGCGACTGCAGTCGAGGGCGACCAGAAGGCTCCCTTTTCGATAGCTACTACACCGAGGTGTAGGGGAAGGCGCTACTCCTTTCCCTGGATTGATCCACTTTACCCTTGATCCGTACCTTATATTGCTGGATGTTAAGCAAGGAGGTATCAAGAACCATTTTTAAAGTCTTTGGTCTCCCGGACCATTGGCGAACACTCTATCTACAAGGCCAATGAACCGGTACGCTTCCTTATTTTGACGAATATCATCACCAGACTATTTTAGGGACCAGTTTATTTATCATTCTATCGCGGCAAGTTGCATTGCCAAGCTAGAAGCGGAATTGAATTAAGAGTTTTACTTCTTATTGACTAGTTGCCCTTACAAAAGCTATGGTGAGCCCATTCTACTCTAAAATTTATTTATAGGCGAATGGGGAATAACAGATAGGTTTACCAAGTGCAATAATAAAACGTAAATGGCTTAATCCAGATTTGAATTCGGCTCGCCGATTCCACTTTCCCCAAGACTAACCATTATGCTAGTTGAAATACAATTTACAGTTACAATACCAAAGAAAGAAACGCGGTTGGTGCAGGAGTTAATGTTGCAGGAAATGGTCTCAACGAGCCGAGTTTAAATCCTGGACGTAGCTTATTGCATTTCACTTTATCCTCATCCCCTTCAGAAAGGCATGAATCTATGTTTTCTCTCCCAGCTATAGTTGAGCAGACGGATCTTTAACCTTGTTCCGATAACAAGACTAGAAGGAAAACTTTGAATTCAAACTAGCTCTACTCCACTTAAATACTGACAAGAAACATAACGCGAAATCCACGAAATACCTAACTGCTCTCTTCAGCAAGTCAGATTGTTCGCATGAATAAGATCGTCGTACTCATTAATGTATTACGGAGGCGTGCTTAGCGTAATGGTTATCTTCTTTGAAAATGGACTCAGCACATCGAGTTCGCACTAATACTCTTGAAAAAGGCATGAATCCATTCTTTCTCTCTCCTTTTTTAGCTTTGAGTTAATGGTAAGACAAACTATGATTTTTGGCCTTTTTACAGAAACAAGTCTAGAAGAAGGTTAACGGAATTCAAACCGCTTAAAATTTGACTTACGTCGCATTCTCTCCATGGCAGAGTTCTCTGCGTAAATTGTATATATATACCTAACCCCTCCGCACGAGCAGGATGCGATGCAAGGTCATTTTTTAGACTGAGTTTAACAGGTGAACAGCTAATTTCATATACAATATTCGAAATAGTTTATGGTTACAATATCTATTAAATGCATTTTCACTTACGTAATCAATAAAATTCATTGTTACCTCCACACTATGAATTAAATGATATCATTGATTTAAATCTGCGAATCTATGTTGTAAAAAAGAAAGTATTGATTTGACCGACGCTTCGGATCAATTGGAAAAGCAGATATACTACCCAGTTTTATAAAGTATATAAAGCATACCCATTCAAAGAATTCTACTATCAGAATAGTATTAACTGTTCGCATCTGCCGTGGGGTTGTGTCGTCGTCTTGTTTATTGAAACTAGCAGGGTAGGAGGACCACCTCGCCGGATGTAAACATTCAAACAAGACTGGTTTATTTTTGCACTGTCGTGATAATAATGGCAAAGCTATTGTCGAGTGGCATCTGCAGAAGAAAGGAAGAATAGTCAGGACGATATCTGAAAGGTGCCAGCTAAGGGGAAGGAAGTTAGTCTGTGACAGATGGGCAAAGAAAAACGTCTGGCAGACTCGAAAACTTTGCCTTATAAAGTTGAGAAATTTACTCAACTGACGAAGTCGCCTTAGATAGTCAGAAGACATGGTTGTCTTTATTTTTCAGGTTGGCTTCTTTGTTCGAAAATCAGCTGATCACAGTTAAGCTTATAATGCATGCGTTGACATTCAATTCACATCAACCTCCCAGAATTCTCATCCAGCAGAGAAACCTTGGCTTATTACAAGTGTCTTTCCTATGTTTTAGGAACTGCTTTTGATGAAGTATGTCTGATTAAATGTGTTTGTTGAATTGCATATGAAATGTGTTTGATTGAATGGGTTTCGTTATTGCATTTGATGAAGTGTTTTTGATTAAATGTCTTAGTCGAATTACCTTTGATGAAGTGTGTTTGATTAAATGTGTTTGGGGAATTGCATTTGATGAAGTGTTTTTGATTAAATGTACTTGTTGTATTGATTTAATGAAGTGTGTTTAATTAAATTTCTTAGTTGAATAGCCTTTGATGAAGTGTGTTTATCTAAATGTTTTAGTCGAATTGCCTTTCGTGAAGTGTGTTTGCTTAAATGTTTTTGGTGAATTACCTTAGATGAAGTGTTTTTAATTAAATGTTTTAGTTGAATTACATTTGATGAAGTGTGTTTAATGAAATGTCTTTGGTTAAATGGCTTTGGTGAATAGCCTTTGATGAAGTGTGTTTTATTAAATATGTTTGGTTTATGGGACTTGATGAAGTGTGTTTAATTAAATTTCTTTGTTGAATTGCCTTTGATGAAGTGTGTTTGAGTAAAAGTGTATGGTGAATTGCATTTGATGACATGTAATCGATTAAATGTGTTTGGTGAATTGTATTTAAAGTAAGTTTGGGTAAATATGTTTGATAAATTGCTGTCGATCAAGTGTGTTTGATTAAAAGTGTTTGGTGAATTGCCTTTGAGGAAGTGTGTTTAATTAAATGTCTGAGTTGAATTACCTTTGAGGAAGTGAGTTTGATTAAATGTGTTATGAAAATAGAACACATAATCAAATTTTATGATAAAATTCCGAACAAGATGACAGAATCATTCAAGTTAACTTTGGCTTATAAAGATTTTGTTTTTTTCTGGTACAATTTTTTATAGATCCCATTTTGTTTTTTTGTTTTTGTTTTTTTCGTTTATCTATTTATTTTTTTTTTTTTTTTAGTGGCATATCAACTTTTATGGATCATTTAATTCCAAAGCCACCCTTGAAGACGTATAGTATGAACCTGTACCTAGGAATGCGGATAAGAAGGTTTATATCTTTTCCAAGGTTAAAAGGGAACGTAATAACACGACTGGAGTTCGAACTCACAAACTAGGATGTGACAGTCCAGCAAATTAATCACTACGGCGTAATGGCTAACGTTGTGGACTGCCACCTCAAAGTGTGTTCCAAATCCAGTCGCCTCATAACGTTTACTTTTTTTTATAATACTTTTGGAAATGGCATTAAACCCCTTATCCCCTCTGCTCTGGGTTAAATCGTATCAATTCTATTAATCTTGAAAGATGACTTTGATATTAAATAACCCACAAAGGTTGATATGTCATTAAAGGAAGAAATCACACCTAACCTAACCATTAAGCCTGGCACCCAACTCCTGAAGACAGAACATGAGCTAGCCTTTTCCGTTTAACAAGGCATGTTAATAACTAAGGAAAATGCGACAAATTTGATGACTCTCATCAAATTTGACCGACGTTTAACAGTCAGAATAATGGGAAAGGGTTTACCATTGATCAGTTGACAGACGGAAAGACAGACAGACAAAGAGTCTGTGTGTCTGCACCTTGTACTTAAAAGTGAACTGGTTGCAGCCATGAAACACTGAGTCGACAACGTTACTGAAAACTTATCTATCTCAGTCCGTTTATCTCTCTCTCTCTCTCTCTCTAAATCTATCTATATATATATATATATATACATATGTATATATATATGTGTGTGTGTGTGTGTGCGTGTGTGTGTGTGTATTTATATAAAGACAGAGAATGAGAAAGCTGGACAGACTAAAATTGATATACTGATATGAATCGACTAAAATCTATTGATAGAAACAGACTGAAGTAGATAGATAGATAGATAGATAGATAGATAGATGTTTATATATATATATATATATATATATATATATATATATATATATATATATATCGCGTTATTTATTTATCTATCTCAGTTTGCTCATATCTGTCTTAGCACGTTCACATCTCTCTCTCCCCTCCCTCTCCCTCTCCCCCCCTCTCTCTCTCTATTCATCTATCTCTATAGACAGATAAGAACAGACTAAAAGACTGATAAAAATATACTGATAAATATATATATATATGTACATATATGTAGAGAGAGAGAGAGAGAGAGAGAGAGAGATGAACAGACCAAGATAGATAAGTATACATGGTTACCTAGGATCTATTTTCAAAGAATCCACCTCTTTTCTCTCTCTCTCTCTCTCTCTCTCTCTCTCTCTCCGCCGAATGACAGGAACATTCTGATAGATAAAAAGAGACAGATATATATATATATATATATATATATATATATATATATATATATATATGTGTGTGTGTGTGTGTGTGTGTGTGTGTGTGTGTGTGTGTGTGTGTGGAGAGAGAAAGAGAGAGAGAGAGAGATATGGGAACAGACTAAGACAGATAAGTATACACGGTTACCAATCATCTATTTTCAAGGTGATGATAGATAACCATATTTACTTATCCGGCTTCGTCTGTTCACATCTGTCTCTCTCTCTCTCTCTCTCTCTCTCTCTCTATATATATATATATATATATATATATATATATATATATATATATATATATAAGAATAATGCATAAGAATACAACACTCAACGTTTTAGAGGTAACGAATTTTTTTGTTTTTTAAAGGATTGTATAAAAAATGTATAAATGAAAAATAATAATAGATATAATCTTATTTTTTATTAAAAAATCTGATAAAATATATTAAAAATCCTTCTAATTAATGAATTATTTCAATTAAAAGAAAGAATGAGAATTTTTTTTTCAAATCCCATTCTCGCCGGAAGCAATATACGAACACCTGAATAAAGATTTTCGTTATACATCTGATAATATATATATAATATATATATATATATATATATATAATCAAGTTTTTTGTTCGGGAGAAATTATACACTTAAACTGATAGCGGAATCATATGTACATGGGAGCACAGATTATTTAAAAAATAAAAGGATGTTAGGGCCCTTTTCGTCCGGTACTCTTCAAACATTCACACCGGAGAGATGATTAAAAACGGGGACTTTAAATTGCGAAAATATGTGACAAACAAAAAAAAAAAGGAGGGGACTTTATGTCCCGCCAATGTTTAAAATGTCTCCCAAAATATGTAAATTATGACTGGATCTCTGTCTACATGTAGATCGCCTCTAAAATGTTAAGATGGATTTTACTCCTAGCTCTATGCAGAACAGAAAACCAGTTATCTTGGTAGTTGGTCATGCAACTATTTATATTAGAAGATGTTCACCGATAGCCGAGTCAAGAGCCTGTGAGTGCCCGGATGTTATATATATATATATATATATATATATATATATATATATATATACCGGCTCATTGGCCAAGCGGGTAGAGTGTTCGCCAATGGTCCAGGAGACTTGGGTTCAATCCAAGGTCGCGTCATACCAAAGACTTTAAAAATGGTACTTGATACTCCTTGCTTAACACTCATCAGTATGAGGTACGTATCAAGTGTAAAGAGGAGCTATCCAGGGAAAGGAGTAGCGCCCTCCCCTACAGTAGTAGCTATTGAAAAGGGAGCCTTCTGGTCGCTCTCGTCTACGGTCGCCAACTTTACTACTTTACTATATATATATATATTAGTCTATTCTTATCATTCAAGGGGTCTGTTCCTATCTACGGAGATAGATAGACAGATAGATAGTCCTTGTAAATAGATAATAGGTATTCATGCATACTGAGCTGACTTGACCAAGTTATTGCAAACTGAAAGAAAAATCTATAAAAATCCTTCAGATAAAGTTGAGAGAGAATTGTTTAAAGCCAGGTGTAAATTCTGTCTTCGTATAACTAGTTGAAATCACTGACCTTGAGATATTTAACCAATTTTTGAAGCTGCCAATATTCTGTGGGAAGATCAGCATTGTTGTCACCTCGTCGATCAACTATTTCCTCTTCTTCTTCACTTTCAGTGGAACTTTCACTAAAACTTTCCTCAGAGTCATCTTGGATTCGTCTCTTTGATTTACTACAAATTGAAACAAAAATATAACATTATTAAGCAAGGCTTAGTTTGATCGAGGTAATAGAGAATTGAACGTTAGAGTGGTACAGGGCCATAGTCGTGAGCACTTAGTCAAGATTAAACTCAATTTGATATCACTTTACTATGAGGATAGAACATGGTGGATATGAAAATGTTCTGCAAAATTCGCTTGCCTATCATGTATCAGAATCTTGCCTCTCAGTCTCATTCCCTCTCTCTCCTCTCTCTCTCTCTCTCTCCCTATTTCTCTTTCTCTCTCAAACGCATACACTCGGTCTACCAGTCTCTCACGCACTCACTCCGTCGGCCAGTCTCTCTCTCTGTCTCTCTCTCTGTCTCACTTTGTCTGACTGTCTACTTGTCTCTATATATCTCCTTCTGTCTTACTCTGTCAGTCTGTCTTCCTCTTTCTCTATCATGTAGTCGGCCAGTTACTCTCTCTCTCTCTCTCTATATATATATATATATATATTTCACTCATACGCACACACACACACACACACACACAAACTCTGTGTTTGTTTATCTTTGGCTCTCAACTTTTTCTATCTGTTTCTCTATTTATCACTCTCTCTCTCTCTCTCTCTCTCTCTCTCTCACCCTCTCACACACACACACGCACACAAACACACAGACTGTGTCTGAATATTTCTCTGTTTGGTTCTCTCTTTGCCTAACCGTCTGGCTCTGTCTCTGTCTCTTACTCACACATACACACACACTGTATTTGTCTGTTTGTCAGTCACTGGCTCTATCTCTCTTTCTTTTTCAGTCTATATGCTTGTCTCTCCCCCCCTCTCTCTCTCTCTCTCTCTCACACACACACACACACACACATACTGCCTGTGTCTGTCTATCTCAGACTCTGTTACTTTCTTTGTCTGTCTCTTTATCTCTGTCTCACTCACGCACAAACACACACACACACACAGAGGGACACAAACACACACAGGCACACACACACACACACACATTCTGTCTCTGTCTATTTTTGTCTCTGTTTCTCTCTCTTTGTCTCTCTGTCTGTCAACGTCTCTCTTTTGTGTCACACGCACATACGCATACACACACAAACGTGCACGTGTCCGTTTGTCTATTTCTAGTTCAGCTTCTCTTTCTTTGACGTGGCCATGGAGGTGACCATGTCCACTCTAAAGTGTACGGATGCAACTTGCAAGACACATTTAGGTTAATTGACCGCGCAGTTGATTTAGTGTCACTTGTGTACGAAGTGGTTTGGTTGCCCAGTGGTAGAGTTTCGGTCCTGCTTTCTGTGGTCGCTAGTTCGATCTCCAGTAGCGAAGATCACGGTATGCACTGCTAATGAGACCTAATGGGATCGAAACAGCTGTCCAATGTTTCCGTATATCGCGCGCTGGTGTTCGCTAGATGTTTCTGGTCATGCTAATTCATTTCCCAATATAATTCCTCTACTTAAAAAAGAAAATGAACATCTTTATCCTTGCCCTTCTGGTTATAATTACACGGATGAGTATTTCCAATCCTCCTGGGAAGACGTGGCCCTGGAGGTGACCGTGTCCTCTATAAAGTGTTTGTATGTAACTTGCAAGACACATTTAGGTTAATTGGCCGTGCAATAACCATGGCTACTTGATTTGGCGTCACTTGTGTGTGAAGTAGTTTGGTGGTCAGTGGTAGAGTTTCTGCTCTGCATTCTGTGGTCGCAAGTTCGGTCTCCAGTGAGGGAGTTTACGGTATGCACAGCTGGTGAGACCTAATAAGGTCGAAACAATTGTCCAGTGTCCGCATGTCACTTGCAGGTGTTCACCGGATTTTTCTGGTCATAGTAATTCAATACACAATATAATTCCTCTACTTAAAAAAGAAAATGTGCCTCTCTTTCTTTCTCTTTCTTTCTAACACTGTCAAATCTGTTTCATTGTCTCTGTTTAATCCTGTTCATATCTATCTATCTATCTATCTATCTTAACAAGAAACGAAGGCTGCAGAAAAAAAATTGCAAAACGTTCCAAATGAGCTTAAGACCACAGATAAGATGTAGTTTAGACATTTTGCTGTTTCATTTTCTTTTTTTATTTAATTTGAATTTCATAAATATTTCTTGCGTCCAATTCTTTCTCAAAATGATCACTGCCTTTTACATTTTGATGAAAAATGAGCGTTCATAATTTATGCAGCAAATGGGATTTCAAAAGGTATTGAGTCTAAAATTTTATTTTTATTTTTTTTTGTTTTAAAATTGGAAACTTAAATGAAGACATGTGCTCTGGTGAACATTTTATATAATGATATTTAAAGGTCTGGATAAATGATTGAGTAGATTCTCGATAACTTTTATAATAAAGTGATGACCCTCGTGATTCATGAACCTCAGATCAACAGAAGATGTACGCAGGATCATAAAAGTGATAATAGATTTTTTAACCTTCTTCTTCTTCTTCTTCTTCTTCTTCTTCTTATTATTATTATTATTATTATTATTATTATTATTCCTTGAGAGTCGTTCACATCAGCATTAGTCTGAGTGACAGCAAGTCTCCTTAAGTCTCCAGGACTCTTCTCAGTATTCTACCGTTCTCAATAGTGCTGTAGTTTGGATGGTTTCCACTCGTACTCAAATCTCCAAATCCTCCAGTCCTTTTAATAATCCTTTAGTTACTGTACCAACAGCACCAATCACGATTGGTACAGTTGTCACCTTCATGCTCGGTAGTTGTTTTTTTTTCAATTCCCTGGCAAGGTCAAGGTACTTGTCCTTTTTTTTCACATTCTTTCAGTTTTATTCTGTCGTCAGCCGGGACAGAAAAGTCGACAATTTTGCAAATTCTCTCTTTTTTTGTTGATCATTATAAGGTCTGGTCATCTGGCCGAGATTAGGTGATCCGTTTTTATGTTAAAGTCCCATAGGAGTTTATATGTGTCATTTTCTAGGA
The DNA here is from genome assembly GCA_963585895.1 of Sepioteuthis lessoniana. NCBI lineage: Eukaryota > Metazoa > Mollusca > Cephalopoda > Myopsida > Loliginidae > Sepioteuthis > Sepioteuthis lessoniana. Next base: position 16,654,641 of record OY757937.1, on the reverse strand, counting down.
CAGATGTTGGGTTGTGCGTATACCATTTGTTCGTATGGTCAAATTTAAATTCCTTGCACATCTCCAAGTGGATCACTTTGCCCATCCAGTCGTTTCTAGTCTTATACTCCTTCTGTGCTAATTTGCTGCATTCGCTTATAATGTGATTAATGGTTTCATCTCTATCAACATATAACATACATTTGCTATTTTGTTGCGTCTTATGTATTTTCGCTTTGACAGGATTGGTTCTTATGGCGTTATTTTGTGCTTCTATTTGGAGAGATTCTGTTTCTCTCTTAAAATTTCCTTTTCTTAGATGCGTCCAGATTTTCTCGTGTGAAATGTTGTTTATCAGTCGTTTAAGTCACTCATAGAGATTTTTCTTCCCATTTTTGTTTCCAATTTATTGACATTCTTTTGCCCATCATGTTGTCTGTCTCGTTTCTGATGTCTGTAATCAGCCCTCCTTCGTGTTTTTCTATGTAGTCCTCGAGTCGTTGTATCGATGTGTCAATGCTGTCTTCAATGCCGGCAAGTCCTCTTCCTCCCACCTTTTTTTTATACATATAGTCTGTCAACGTCGTCTCTGAGATGTAATGCCTTATGCATGGTCATTAGTTTTCTTGTTCTTTGGTCTATGGTCAACTTCAAAAAGGAACTCGAATAGCTTATAAGGGGTACAGCCCAGATATTTATTCCTTTGATGAGGTTTCTGCTTGATAGTTTTGTCTCGAGTAGCTTTCTAGTTCTCTTAAGATCATCATCATCATCATCATCATCTCGCGCTGGTAGCACGGATATCCCTGACCCTCTCTCGCCACTCCTCCCTATCGTTCATCGCCCTAGCTAGGTTTTCATGACAACATCCCGTATCCTCACATAGCTGCTGAATGTATGTTCGTGCTGGTCGTCCTGCTTTTGCACGGCCATGTGTGGGGGTCCATAAGAGTACATCTCTTATGAGTTCGTCCCTGCTTCTCCAGCAGTGTCCTGCATGTCTGGCTCGTCTAACTTGAATAGTTTTCGCGATAGGGGGCAGGTGGCCGTACAGTTGGTGTCTTGTGGGGTGTTGCCGCCAGGACTTGTTTAAGATTGCACGTAGCATTCTTGTGTAATTGCCGTCTAGCTTCTTCTCCAGCCGTTTTGTTAGCGTCAATGTAGTGTAGCCATATATCAGTATCGATGTGTAAGATATTATTTCTTAATTTTTTCTTTTATCTCCACTTTTTTTATGGTGCCAGCCTCCTAGATGCCTAAGTGTGTGTATGTTTCCCTGTATCCGAGTGTTCTAATCTTGTCTTGATTTGGTAGTTCACTTTCGCCAGTTAGATGCCGTTTGCCCTTTTTTATTACTAGCATGGCACATTTTCCTATGCCAAATCCCATTCCTATGTCCTGACTTTATATTCTAACTGTGTGTATTAGAGTTTCCCGTTCTTTTTCATTTTGAGCAAATAGTTTGACGTCATCCATGTTCATTTGGTGATTGATCTTTTCCTGCGATCTACTTTGTTTTTATCCGGCTGTGCATTTTCTGAGAATGTGGTTAATGAGCATCATAGCAATTATGAAGAGTAACAGTGATAGTACTTCTCCTTGAAATATACCTAATTGGATCTTTGTTTCAGCTAAGCTTCTTCCTCCAGCTGTCTATTTCACTCTCCAGTTTTTTATGGTTTTCTCGATAAAGTTTATGACATCATTTGATATTCTTTTATATTTTGAGGCAGTTTATTATCCAACTTTGCGGGAACATATCATATGCCTTTTTGTAGTCTATCCATGCTATAGTTAGATTTTTCCGTCTAGTCTTGCTCTCGTTTAGGATGTGCTGGTCTATGTAAAGTAACTCTGCCGTGCCTCTGGATCCTTTGTGGTACCCTTTCCGTTACTCTGAAACAATCTGCGGCTTATTTGGGCTGTTGATATTTTCCATATCATTTATTGGCAGGTTATGGGTCTGTAATTGTTTAGGGCAGTTCCTTTGCTTGAGTCCTTTTGGGTCAAAGTGGTCTTTCCTTCAGTCATCCATTCGGGTACGTGTGCTCCTTGTAGGCATCTTTTGATTTCTTATGCTAATCTGTCGTGAATGGAGGTGAATTTCTGGAACTAGAAACCATGTATTCCATCATGGCCTAACGTTTTCCAGTTTGATATTTTTTAGTGTTGTTTTGAGTTAATCGATGTGTATTTCCGCTTTGGGGCCTTTTTCGAGTCCTTCTAATTCTCTTGTCATGTTTATCCATTCAGCATTTTCCTTGTGTTTTTGGTTGCCATATCTCAGTCAAAAATCCTTCGGTTTCTTTTGCATCCGATTGCTGGTATGTTTTTGTGTCATCTCCTCCCAGCTGTTGATCGAATTTCCTTTCGTTATTTCGGAATGTCCTGTTTTGTCTGTATTGTTTTACCCTTAGTCGATATCTCTTTAATCTTCTTTCTTTCGCCAGTAATTTTTGGTTTATTTCCTCAAGTTATACTGTTATCTTTTCTTTTGTTGCCTTTTCCTTTTTGTTCCAATATATTCCAGCGTCTTTCTTTCGTTTTATCATTTTGGCTTTTTTGCGTTTCCAGTCGAATTTCCCCACCAAGTTTTGATTTTTTCTTCGTGCTTTTTGAGGGGATCTCAATTTTTCAACAAACTAATTTCGCCCCTGTATAGATTAATTCATTTAATTCGATTATATTATTCGTTGATATATAAAGGAGTACTTGATTCATTTTATTCGTTTCCGTCTTAACTGTTCTCCATTCTATGTTTCTTAATGATGCTAAAGTAGGCCTTTCACTGTTCATAATTTTCTTTAAATTTTCTAGGTTTACCTTTGGTTCTTGTCATAGTGTTTGTTTTGGGTTGTTTAGTTGTGCATTATTTGATTGTGTTTTGTTTCCATTTTCGGAAATTTGCAGTTCATATCGGTTAGGCTGTTTTTGTTTGTTAATTGTTGGTGTATCTGGTACTGTATTATCATCTTGTTCATTTTTTTGTTCTGATGAATTTTTAGTAATTCAAGGTCAGAAAACCAACCTTTCTTTATTATTGTTTTAATTTGGTCGGTAAGACTAAAAAAAAAACCGTTTTAAAAATTATTCCATATTTTGCTTCCGCACACTTTATACCATCCCAAGTTTTTGTCTGTTGCACAATTCCCAGTGGATCCTTTTTCCTATCCAGTCATGTCTGTTCTTCATTACTTCAGTGCCAATCAGCTGCATTCACCCAGAGGATTTACTGTTTCATCTCTATCATTACATAACTCACACTAGGTATTCTTTTTCGTATTATCAATTTTTGCCTGGTCATAATTAATTCTTATCGCATTATTTTGTGCTGCGATTTAAAAGAAATTAACTTTCTCTTTTCAGGTTTGTAACCATGTCCTATTCCTCTTAGGCTGAATTCTATTATTAACATCATTTAACTCTTTGCTAGTTTTTCACACCAGTTTTAATTAGTGGTCTTTTATTGTAGTTCGATTAACAGCAAGTTTTCTTCGGTCTCCAAGACTCTTCTGAGTATTCTAACAGGTCTTAACATTGCTGTGGTCTGGTTTTTCTCGACTCTCCCTGCCAGTCTTTTTTCTAAATCTTTGAGGATCTCTCTAACATACCATCTACAATTGTCTCCTTCCACGGCTATTTTAGTTCTCTGGCAAGGTCCTGATATTTGTTTATTTTTTTTGCTTATTTTTGCTTTCACTCCATGATTTGCCAGACCGAGGAAATCCTCTTGACAATAAATTCTTTTTTCCTTGTTAATTAACACATAATCTTCTGGTCGGGATTAAGTGATCTATTTTTATCTCAAAATCTCTGAGAATTTTATGCGTTTCATCTTCTATGTCAGATTCTGGTTTGTGCATATACCTTTTATTAATAGGGCCAAATTTCAAGCTCTCGCAAAAATTTCCTTCGAATTACTTTTTCCACCCAGTTTTACTCTTTTTGTACCAGTGTGCTGCAGTCGCTATTCATCTGTTTAACCGTTTCATGTCTATCAGCATATAAGCTACGCTAGCTGTTTTGTATTGCTATTAAAAGAGTTTCAGTATTTCTCTTGAAGAATCCCTTTCTTTGCCATGTTTAGTTCTTTTCGTTTCCAATCTCACCAGTTTGTCACTTGAAGTATCCATCGAGTTATTTTCCCTCTCATTTCTGTTTTCTAGCAGTTCTTTTTTTCTGTTAGTCCTAGATTTCCATTGTTGTTTCTAGTCGCTGTGACTCGTCTTTCTTTGTTATTTTTGTGCATATCTTGATTGCTTTGGTTTGGTTTTATGGCATATCAACTATACAGCTCGTTTTCAAACAATTCAGTTTAGCATAAACACACAGTTTAGTTCTATTAAACCCATTGATAGGACCCTATCAAGTGCTACCACTCCGGACCAGAGTAGACCTGGGACTGATGGCAATATAGGGGTACTTCACATTCCCCAAAGCTCCGGCATTACAGGAGCCATACCATCAGATTGTTTAATGTCATGAGATGCAGTCGGCGTATTTTGCAGCCCCAGCCGACAGGGCCATGTATTTCTTGAATCTTCGAATTATTGTATCTATGTAACCGTCAATGTAGATGAGTCCTCTTCCTTCTTCTTTTCATTACACACATAGTTTGTCTGTGTCATCTCTTAGCTGTAAGGTCTAGTACATCAATTTATTTGTCCTTTGGCCGTTCTGTCTGAGTTTATCCCTATTTCATTTTAGAAATTGTCTCTTACAAGAGAGACTGCACAGCTATTTATTCTTTTAGTGGGATTTCTGCTACAGAGCTTGGTCACGATAAGTTTTCTTGTTCTTTTAATGTACTCTTTTCCTACTTGGTTTCTTTGTTTCATTATCCTTCGTGGGGTTTAATGCTATGATGATCCTTGCTGAAGATTATTATGGGTACTATTTATCCATAGTTGAGAAGATATGAGTGTTCGTACCTTTCTCAAGGTTATTAATCAGAAAGTGAAAGAAATACCGTGATTGGAGTTCGAACCCACTTACTGATGTTAGAGTCCATCACATTGGCTACAACGCAATAGGGACTATCTATCTATCTATCTATCTATCAATTAATATTATTATTTTTACTCCTTGAGAGTTTTTCACATCAGCGTTAACTGATGGTTTTCAACTGAAGTTTGAGTGACAGCAAGTCTCCTCAAGTCTCCAGGACTCTTCTCAATATTTTGGCCGATCTCCACCATGCTGTAGTTTGGACAGTCTCCTTCCGTCCCGTTATTTCAAAGTCTTCCATTCCTGGTACCAATCCTTTGATGAATGTACCAAGAGCACCAATTACAATTGGTATAATCGTCACTTTCACGTTCCACAGTTTTTTTTTTCAATTCCCTAGCAAAGTCCAGGTACTTATCCCTCTTTTTGTATTCTTTCAATTTTACTCTGTTGTCCTCCGGAACAGCAAAGTCCACAATCCTGCAAGTTCTCTCTTTTTTGTTGATTATAATAAGGTCTGGTCGTCTGGCTGAGATTAAGTGATCCGTTTTAATGCCAGTCTATCCGTCTATGTGTATATCCCAGGGTTTATAACTTAGTCTGATTTATTTACAGACACAATCATGGTATAAACAAAAAGAACAAAAAAAAAGGGCAAAAGAAAAAATTAACTAATATGAAATAAAAAATGAATAAGTGAATGAAAAAAAAAATGAAATAAGTGAAAGAAATGAAAAACAAAATAAAAGCGAAATCTAAAGAAAGAAATGAAAAAGAAAAAAGAAAGAAACGAAAAAGAAAAAGAAGGAAAAAGAAACAGTATGGATAAGATCGAAAGAAAAAAATCAAAAGAAATTTTTATAAAGTAATGAATCAATTCTAAAAAAAAAAAAAGAAAATAAAACGATAGAATTTTTTTTTAAATTCCAAAAATAAAAGGAAAAATCAATTGAAAAATCATTAAAAAGAAAATAGAAAACATTGAATGAAAGAAAAAACCAAAGAAATAAATCCAATTCAGATCAAGTTAAGAATTTATTTTGGCGAAGCAATCCCGAATAAGAATAAATAATGCAACAAACCGGAAATCGTTAAAGTGGAGAATCCTTCCACCGGAAATGACGTGTGCATTTTTTTTCCTTTTTCTTAAAACAAGGTTTTAATAGCTGATATAACTTCATCTTGCATGCATTTTTACATTTTTTGCGCAATAAAGAGTTTTTGTATTTTTTCATGGACATATCCCTTTTTTTCTTTTTCAATATAAAAGCTCTACAATAACGACAGCCACAACAGTTGAGCACAGAATAAACATACGCACATCATTTGATACGTTAGTAAAGAAAGAAAGGAAAAAAAGAAACAAACAAACAAACAATAAGGAAATATCTATGCATGCAAAAAAAAAAAAAAACGCAAAAAAAATCTCACTTGAACAAAAATAGCAGATGAATCTTTTCCAAATGTTTGAACATTTACTGAATAATGCCTTGATGATTTTGTTTATTTGTTTAAAGACACCTTAACTCTTTAGGGTTATTTAATGCCTAAATTTGATTAATTCCAAAATGTTCGATTATAAGTTTTCTTTTCAATGTTCCTCTGCATTTTTAATGTACTTTCTTTTAATTCTCTTGCACGCAGTTGTATGGTTTCAAGTATTCCTATCTAATACTAAAAATACAAAATTAGATGATTTCAAATATTCCTATCTAATATTAATTATTTATAAAAGATTATAGACTTTCAAGTAATTATTATAATTTAACGAAAACCATTTGCTCATGCAGTTATATGGTTTCAAGTGTTAGTGTTATATAATAGCCGAGGGATTTCGGTTCATGCCTTTGAGTTTAGTTCGGCTGAGAACCTTTCGGCTCAGCACATGGGTTAGTTAGATACAACATTGAGGGGTCACTCAGATGTCATAATAGTCCGAGACGAAACGCGGTGACAGGGTGCGGGTGACGTCACGCACTGGAAGCGCGCGGAGGTCTGTGTGAGATTTGAAGAAAGTAAGAGTTGAGTACTAGACACCAAACAAGAAGGGTCGACTTGCGCCCTATGAGGGCCGCTCGAGATGGAGGCCAAGTGAATAAGACAGCATAGAAGATTGTGTCTCTCCTCCTTACGTTGAAACCTTTAACTCAAAGTTAATAAAAAGGTTTCGTACCTGAAAAAGAAGTCATTATGTGTTTTCGAATTCCGAGATTCCTATGTTCTTTATATGTACTATCGTAATAAACATTATATGTCTATTTCGCACATGGCCATATTCGTGTATATGGCTATGTAACATTAACATCTAGTACGAATAATTTTCAAAGAGAGCTATCTGACTCATAGACGGGATACTAAAAGGTACAACCACTCCGGGTCAGAGTGGAACAGTGAATGACAAGGAAGTGGTACATCATACTCTTTAGAACTTCATCTCCAGGATAGTGCCAAACCACAGACACTTCTTTAGAGTGGATTGCAGTCGACGTATTCTAAGCTTTACCGACTGATAGCAATCTCTATCAAACTTCAGGACAATCACTCCGGCCAGAGTTCCTGGAATCCGTGGAATACCTGTTTATTTCCATCAAACAGATTCTCCACAGACCCCAGAGCTCTAAAATTTGAGCGTCATCCTCAAATGCAATTTTGTGTCATATCAAGGACGTTAATTTTATTTGACCAAAGATGGAACCCAAACAGATGCTATAACTCTGGGTTATAGTGGACCTGGGAGTAATGACATTGAAAGGGTACTCTGCATTCACTATAGCTCTAGGGCTGTATCCTCCCAATCAAATGCAGTTTAGAGTCATACCAATGACAAGTTTGTTATACAAGCCTAGAAAAGGCTTGTGCTATTGCTGAGTAGCTTCTTAAACACCAATTTTGTCTTGTCTGGGAATCTCCCCGCTTATTAGGCAACTTTCAAGGAGGTGCCCGAGGAGTAATGGTTATCGTCGCAGGATATGGACACGGCAACACGAGTTCAAATCCTGGACCTCACTGATTGCATTTCACATAGCACTAATACCCTTGGGAAAGGTATGAATCCAAATATTCTCCCTCCAGCTATGGGTAAATAGTAGGGCAGACTAGGTTTTTCAGCCTTGGAGAGGCAACTAGTCTAGGAGAAGGAAAACTCTGAATTCAAACCTGTTAAACTCCGCTTAAAATTGACCTTGTGTCATATCCTGCCCGAGCGGTGGGGTTGGTAAATATGATTAAGCAACTTTCAAGGCTTAATCCATCTTTTCAACTGTAAATACCATCGGACACAGATAAAAGTGAGCTCAAATCTTGATAATTTATACTTTTCATTAATTGTACATGCATCGGTAAATACACTTTATGCCTCCATTCTTTTAGGACACGGCTCGTATTTTGAAAAAAATTGATATTTCATTCATTGTTCATTTTTGTCTTCGTAAATATAGCTCCAGTCTCAATACTTTTTGAACATAGCACGCATTAATCACTTAAAACCATAGAACTGTTTGAAAATTATTGGCCTTTGATAGGAATACTTGAAACAGCATAATAGAGAGTAAAACTTATGATTAGATAAAAATAATTACCTGAAATCATATAGTTATCCATTTTTGGTGAGAATACGTGAGACCATACAACTGGGTGAAAATTATTTGTATTAGATAGGAATCCTTAACACCATACAACTGGGTAGAAATTATTTGTGTTAGATTAGAATACTTTAAACTATACAAATGTGTGCAAAGTATTTGTATTAGATAGGAATATTTAAAGCCATACAACTGTATGTAAATTATTTGTATTAGATAGGAATACTTAAAGCCATACAACTGGTAGGAAATTATTTGTGTTAGATAAGAATACTTAAAACCATATAACTGGCTGGGAATTATTTGTATTAGATAAGAATTCGTAAACCCATACAAACTGTAAATCCTTTATATTAAGAATAATTGAAGCTGCTATTTTTACTAAGTATTAGATTTATTAGTTATTTGAAACCATAATTACTAATGTTAGATAGAAATACTTGAAACTATACAATTTTGTACGAATTATTTGTATTAGGAATACTTGATACCATATAAATATGATAAAGATTCAAATATGAATGTACCACGAACGCAAGATATAGAATAATCCCGGACGAGTTGACATGCCGTTAAAATTAGTCGATTATTCTTTCTTATTGTGACATACTCCAAACAATAAGAACGAAGGTAAGTAAGTCGTTGCAACAATAGAGCTGTTGACTAAGTGTGTTGATAGCTTTTTAATTTGTCTTCATCTTTCTTTTTCAATTCTTTTTTAAAAAATTGAATCGTTTACCTTCTTTTTCGTATTTATCTATTTATTTATTTATTGGCTAAATGCAGATCATCTTTCTGTTTTTTTTTTAATTCCTGTCTAATCACCATTGTCTTTTGATATCAACTCGCATTTCTTTTCCAAATGCAAAAATAAACAATATTTTTCCCCACGACGAGATAAAAACACTATTTTAAAACCAGGTTGGTGGTAAAACTTTTCAATTGTGATGACGTCACTCGCCACCACCAAGTCTTCCTCCCACTACCACCACAAGACGCTACCACGTGTTTTCAGTTTCTCTCACCTTGCCTCATTTTTTTTCTTCTTCCCCTCTCACGTGTTAATCAGCTTTCGTTGGCTGTAACAAGAGTTGATGACAGACGTCAGTATGAAAACCTTATCAGAACAGTGCCAAGCAAAAATAAAGCATTCACTGCATCACGCAGATGCCATGTGCGCGGAAGTGTGCGTGTGGTGTCCTTTATGCAGGTATATACCGTCTGACATAGCGCCGATAAATGAGATTCAAAAGTATCTTATTAAGGGTATTGAAAACGAGCGACTAGTACATTTTTTTAGATAAAAATAAAGAAGTGATTTTCTGAAGGTTTATTGATTTTTATATATGCAAAGATTTTTTTTTCTTTCTTTTTTCTCTGTTTGCCTATTTATATCTGTCTCTGTTTCAATCTCTGTCTCTGTCTGTCAGCCTCTGTCTCTCTCTCTCTCTCTGTCTCTCTCTCTCTGTTTCTCTCTCTGTCTCTGTCTCTCTCTCTCTCTGTATATATATAGTAAAGTAAATGTGGCGACCGTAGTTAAGGGTGACTAGATGGCTCCCTTTTTAATAGCTACTATACAGAGGTGTAGGGGAGGATGCTACTCCTTTCCCTGGATTGTTCCTCTTTACCCTTGATACGTACCTTATATTGCTGAGTGTTAAGCAAAGAGGTATCAAGTACCATTTTTAAAGTCTTTGATATGACGCGACCTGGTATTGAACCCAGGTCTCCCAAACCATTGGCGAACACTCTACCGACTTGACCAATGAACTGGGCGATTGGCCTAATGAGTAGAGTGTTCGCCAATGATCCGGGAGACTGGAGTTCAATCCCAGGTCGAGTCATACCAAAAACTCAAAAAATAGTACTCGATGTCGCTTTGATTAACACTCAGCATTATAAGGAAAGGATCAAGGGTAAAGTGGAGCAAACCAGGGAATGGAGTTGCGGCCTCCCCTACACCACGGTGTAGTAGCTATTGGAAAAGGAGTATTTGAGTCACCCTCGACCAACGACTAACTCACACACACACACACACACACATATATATATATATATATATAATCATGAACATTATAAGTCCATAACGTTAAGGTTACACAATGCTCATTCATTGTGTTTTACACAATCTTCATTCAAAAAAATTATTCTTAAGATTCCGAAAAACACATAAAATTTAAAGTAACCAACTTATAGTGTTCATGATTATAATACATATTGATTTTACACCATAATAGTATCGAGTACTCTTTTCGTGCAAAAACGTTTAATTTGCAGTTCTTACATACATACATACATATGTACACACACGCACACACACACACACACACACACACACACATATATATATATATATATATATATATATAAGTACAGAAGGAAAGAATAAAAATATTACAAATAATCTTTGAATTTCTCACCCCCTCTCTATCTCTCTCTATCTCAATCTCTCTCTCTCTCTCCCTCTCTCTCTCTCTCTCTCTCTCTATATATATATATATATATATCATAACAGTATTGGTTGTCATTAAATCACTTTGAGGGTTTGTGTCGAACCAAGTGCAATATAATATGGAGAGTGCTCAATATCTAGGATAGAGCTATTATAATAATAGTAAATAAATATATATTAGATATGTTATATAGTCTAAATTCCATGAGTTAAATATATATATCTAATGTATATTTATTATATATATATATATATATATATATATATATATATATAATCCAGTCAGTTCTTGCAATCTATCTACCTATTTATCTCATTCTATTAGTTTTTTCTTTCTTATTTTCTTATCTATGTTAGTTTATTTATCTCTAATTCCCATTAATATAACCCCCCAAAAGACTATATCATGTCAATGAAAATATCTATTTAGAGCGATGAACAAACTCCAACCTTCATACACACCTCCGCACACACACCCATACCTCCATACACCTCTACACACACCCATTCCTCCATACACACCTCCACACACACCCATACCTCCATACATACCTCCACACACCTCCATACGTCTATATACACGTCCCCACCCCATACCTTCATACACACCTCCACCCCCCATACCTCCATACACACCTCCACTCATTCCCATACCTCCATAAATACCTCCATACACCCACACTATTCCATGTATTCATCTCACCATTCAATAAAATTGATATTGCATATCTCAAAATTGTCTTAACCCTTTTGAAAAACTATTACATAGTTTTAAAATAAAAATCCTCCTTTTGGTTGTTAGAGAAATGTTCAGTCCCTCTCCTCTTATTCCGGCTCCGTGGTGAATCAGCTAGGATTGAACTCGCTAAACGAAGGATACCCCTAACTTTTCATATCAATGTGTGAGTATGTCAGACTCTCCCTTGAACAAATATTTTGAATGTTTCGTCGAGACACGAGTTTATCTGCCATCTTTTCGTGAAGAAAAAAAAACCCGATTATCTCCTCATTTTTTTTTATCTACCATGGAAAACGCTCTCTGAAAATTTGGCACCTCTTATGACTAAAAATTTATTTGTTTTTCATTTTCTTGAACCTTAAATGCAATGTGAATTAATGATGTTTAGCATGAAATCCACCCGCCAAAAATAAACGAAAATGTGTCACGATTTCTCACGTTGATAGTTTCTTTGACCATTTATTTCCGGTTCCGGTCATATCTTCGTGATATTTTTTTTCAAATAAGACTTTTCATTAATATCAGGAATTTTGTTTCATATTCTTCCTTTATCAAATAGATTCGAACTTCTCAGAGTTGTGTACTTTATTTGATCTCTCGATTTTTTCAAATCGAAAATATGGTTGAATCGCTTTGCATTTTAGGATGAATTATTTCTTTACATATTAAACAAATATTTTTATTAGTTAAAGACTTAGCGTTCTCTTTCCTCTGGTGTTGATGATTATATTGTCCCTGCTGTTACTTCTTCGGTCATTTTCAGCAAATTTGAGATTTTCAAAAAAGATTTACGTTCAGATTAATATTCTTTAAAAGCAAATTCTAGTTGAAAATTCAAAGGTTTTAATGCTGTAGAGTTGGGTTATAAATTTTACTTAATAATATCCGTTTTTGATTGTATAATGCTCCACATTTAATAACAGAATCCCGGTGTCTTTAGTAAAGAAGAAAAGCAATCTAATGAATAAAATGAGTTGGTGTGGGTGCGTACTTACTTAAGGGTACTGCCTTGTTATAACTCGGGGTTGGAATACTCTGACAGGCTCTCCTACAGAGGGCTAAGATCCTGCAAAAAAATAGAACAAAAAAAATCGGGATATCCAAGGTATGATACTAAACTGCAAGTGATAATGAGGCTCATGTTCAGAAGATTTGAGTAGTGCAGAGTACCCCTTCTTTACTATTGCTCCAAGGTCAATGGTGATCTGGAGTGGTAGTACCTGTCTGATTCAAATAGATCCGGTTTATATTCATTTGTATTCGATTAGACGGGGTGCAAAACAACTGTTATATGCTCATCTACATGTTCATGCAGCATCATAACGACACAATAATAAAGACAGACGCAGGAAGTGACAAAGACGCAGGAAGTTTTCTTTAACAAAATATTACCTCTCACTTTATTGCAAGGGTTCGAAAAGATTGTGTGGGGTTTTACTGTGAGAGAGAGCTGGAGACCAAACATAAACTGTAATATTTTGACCCCACTGTTATGACCGTCACGTTGTGTCTTTCTTGTTCTCTAGGGCTGCTCAACCGGAGGCCTAGGGCCCACTCTGCTGGATGCTGGCTTTCTTTACTGCATCTTATCAGCATCTTCTCTGGACCCCAAACTCCATCAGGGTTCCCGAGGGCCTCCTCGGTCGGGTGTGGCTTTCCCTACCACATCTTTCTGGAACTCTACTGGCAACTCCCACTGGCTCGTCGAACTCAACTGAATTATATAATCGTTCGACGCTCACTCGATCTTTGAAATCGAATGTTTAATCGTCATCAAGCGGAAAAAACTGTCATGCAGTTCAGAAGTCACTCTCTTCCGGTGCATCAGTCTATGAGTGTACCATGGGAATTTTTTTTAGCTCGTCCCATTTCATCAGCTAATTTCCGCCCACGCGATTTCCTCTCCTAACTGCCATTGGAATGTGTCACTTCCTTCCGGTGCATCACCTTGAATGGCATTTTGGGCCGGGTCAAAACACAACACAACCTATTAAGAAACAACAACACAAAACGCGTAAACATGAACGTAGAATGAACTCAATTCCCTAACCTCTAAGCATAAAATAAACCTAGACGGGTAAATTAGTTTACTCTTAGAGGCATTACTTACATAGCATGTCTCAGGCAGAAATAGCTTTGTAACCCATTCCTCTCCAATTGGTTTTAATTCAAAGTTTCCTTCTTCAAGAACTGCTTGTCATACAAGAGTTAAAGAACCCAACCTGTCCAACTATTATCAATAGCTAGAGAGACTATCGTTGGATTTATACCTTGACCAAGAGTATTAGTACTATGTTAAATGCACACAGCTTCGTTCAAGAATTGAAGTGAGATCATCAAGTCCACTTCCTGCGACGATAACCACCACACCAAGAACACCTCCAGACGGATTGACATGCCGTTAAAATCCATCAATCGACCTATCAATCATTCTATATCGACAATATTATGCGATAATGAATAAATGAATGACACCGAAAACAAGAGAGATTAAAACGGAATGAAAACTAAAAAAATAAAAGATAGTTTTAGTTAGAAATATGTCTTAAAAGACGGAACACATGAGCAATACGTTACCAGTAAATTGAACAGCAAATAATATTGCTAAACAGGGTTCAAATCCCAAATATTTTTGTATAGCAATCTCTTTCTTTCTTAGCTCAGTCGGCTGGACCTGAGAGCGATGGCAATGAAGGGGTACTCCACATTCCCCAAAGCTCCAGCATTACTGGAGCTTCACTCTCAGATTGTCTAGTGTCATATATTCAGGACACTCGTTTGGGTAGTTTACCCCTCTGGGGCTTTAGAATACACCGACTGCACCTCTGTAGAGGAGTAAGACCACCCAATGAGTGTTCTGATATGACACTAAACAATCTGATAGTGAGGTTCCAGTATTGCTGGAGGTTTGGGAATGTGGGGTACCCCTTCGTTGCCATCACTCCCAGGTCCAATCTGCCTCGGAGTGGTAGGACTTGGTAGTGCCCTATCTATGGGTTAGAGAGAACTAATATGCGTACTCATGCTGAACTAGATTAATTGAAATAGAACTGTTTTGATATTTAAACTGCGTACCTATGATAAACTGAATTGTTTGATATAGAACTGTTTTTGACGTTAAAACTGTGCTTACGCTAAACTGAATTGTTTGAATTAGAGCTGTTTGAATATAATGAATAGCTTGAAATAGAAATGTTTTTGACAATTAAACTGTGTACTCATGCTAAACTGAATTGTTTGAAATAGAACTGACAATTTGTATAAAAATGGATTCGGCATTAAATAACCTACAAAGGCTGAGATGCCATAAAACCCAAACAACTAACCAACCCTCTGCAAAGATGCAGTTGGTGTATTCTGCAGCCCCAACCGACTAAGCTATTACTTAATTAAAATGCGTTAATACATTTTAATGATATATTACTTTATGTATATGTGTAATAGTTAACCTCCACACCACTGGCAGGATACGATACAAGGTCATTTTTTAAATGGAATACAGCAGGTTTAAATTTAGTATTTTCCTTCTCCTAGACGGGTTGCCAGATTATCTACCTATTGCTGAGTTAGGAAGAAGAGTTGGATTTATGCTCTCTAAGGTATTACAGTGATTAGTGAAACACAAGCAGCTTCGTCAAGGTTTTGAGCTCGAATTCCTGATTCCATTTCCTACAAGGAGTGAATATAAAGCGCCCCTTGCATTCATTCATTTTCAGTTATGGATTCAGACTTTTTTTCTTTTTTTCTCTCCCCACTCCGCCGAATGATAATCACAGTGAGGTGATAATCGCTGGAGATAAAAATTCCTGGAATTTCAAATTCAAGAATATATATATTTATAAAGACAGTTTCGTTGTATTACAACTCACCAGAGTGGCTAGACACACCAGATACTTCAAGCTGGGATCGAAACCCAGCAGACTTTACGTTAGTCGGATATCATACCCCAAATCTATAGACTCTCAGAGTAAGCGAAGAAATTTTACTTATATATTTATTTACATATACACTTATCGGCTACCGGAATGCTCAATTCATGAGAAGAGCTTTGTATTTACGTGGCCAGCAATTCCCCATTTGAGTGCTCAACACACGAGTGGAGGAGCATGCATATAGGTATATAAATATTGTCATCCACAGATAGACTGTTTCGGTGTATCACAACTCTATATATATATATATATATACGTGGAAAATCAACTGATATCTATATTAAAAAAAGTGTCAGATGTTTTGCAAAAATAGGCTTGAGAAGCAGTTATTTTTGTATCTATTTTTTCTTAAATTTATTATAATCATTTTTTTTTCATTTGCTGACCAATCGGTGCAAACGTGCTCTTTTTTTTTTTAATTGAGATTTCGCAGACGACAGTATTTGACTTGCCTCGTAAAATTGAAAGATCAAAACCCCAAATAATTTTTAAAATCTTTTCTTTCCTAGATTTAAAAAAAAATATCCAAATTATCTAGATTGTTTAAATTTTTTATATAAGCAGAATCAACTTTTGTTTAACTTTTATAATTTGTCACAACTTTATCAACAAATTATATATATATATATATGATCTTCTGGTCGGCACAGAATCTAAATAAGGCTTTAAAAAGTGTATGCATGGTAATAAGAACGATTTAACATCCTAAAAACGATTTAACAGCCTAAGAAAAGGGAATTATTTGTTTCGGTCACTTCCCCGCCGATAATTATATCAGTGACAATCTTAATACCATGCACTCGCTTTTTAAAGCAATATCTAAATTCTGTAGTACCACAAGATCATATATATATATATATATATATATATATATATATATATATATAAAGTTTATTTATATCTATCTACCTGGGGAGTCCTTATGGCGTAAGCGATGGACAGCGGCCTTGAAATAAACAAGTTCAGACTCCAGTTAGGTTATAACGTTCACTTTCGGGCCAATACCCATCAGAAAGGCATGCAACCCTTTATCCCCACATCTACGATGGTTTTTCCACAAACACGCCTTCGGACATTAAATAACCCAGGAAGGTTGACATGCCATAAAAACAAAGAAACCAAATCAAAGAAATCTACCTCTTTCTGTTCATCTATTTATCAATGCCATGGGTACTCCCACCCCTATTCATATATCTTCCTACTAATCTGCTCATCTCTCCCTCTCACCCCCTCTCTCTGTCACTCAGTTTTGTTTCCTCCCTAATGAATATAATTTCCTCGTTATATTCAAATTTATCCTGTTGTGAAATCGGTAATAGTCCCATATTATATTTACATCTTTTAGTCTGGTATTAGGCCACAATGGCAAATTCCTAGCGAGGATCGAACTCACAACCTTAGTAATAGAGTGCTGGTCTATCATAAACAGTAATGTCGATGACTTTATTTCTGCTTTGCGTTGTTTACTTTAGGGTAGATTATATAAACGACCCTATAAGAATCAGCAAATAAAGATGAAAGAAAAGGTGTACAAATCGATCTGGCGTGTCGTCCATAATTTTGGGGACTCAAACTTTTAAGTTAGACCAATACATCTCACAAAGATACAAGAGGTTACTGATAGAATGTATCAGACATACAAATCTTGCTTATCAGAGCTTATATTCTTATCAAATCACCGTCTATTGCGCTATAACGAAGTTGTGAAGACAAACATCCAATAGTTGTCTGCTGGCCGTCTAGGTGCTGTGCTGTTCCAGTTAATGGTAACAGCCAGAGCATTACTTGTTGGGAACGGCGTAGAATACCTAATTATTATTACTGTTTTATAATTTCATATTAATCTTGGTGTTAATAAGAGGTGTAGGAGTACTGTTCACTGCTTGATCACCCTGTAGTAAAAAGTTGGATTTTAGCCCAGCTGTCTTTAGTTTTGTAGCGATTTTTTCAGCCATAAAAAGTCGACTTGTACGCTGCCATTTTCTTTCAAAGAGAAAAACTGTACAAGATGGAGACAGGAGTGGTTAAATGTTTACCACTGAAAATGAACTTGATGGACTAAGTTCAAACGCTGGACGAGACAAAGTTTCACTTTACGCCCTTAAAAGAGTCATGAATCGATATCTTTCTCTAACTATGAGTAAATAGTTGTCTAAATTTTTGAGACGATGCTTATTAATTTTTATCATAAAGGTTTTTCGGACTATTGTCTTCATCTTTATTGTTATTTCCATAACGTTTCGGCCGATATGTCCTCCGCCCTTCTTGAAGTTTGTCGAACTGGGGAACCTTCACGGAACTTCGAACTAAGTCCTTTATTGAAACCACGGGGTCGCCTGTTCTGATTCCGTTAACCATAACCGGGTACAAGTGTTAAGTATTCCTGTATTGTTTTGAACCTGCAACCTTCAGATTGTCTCCTTAGAGGCTCAGGGAACCAACGACTATAACCGTTACGCCATGTGTCCTGCTGGACGATTCAGAGTGAATTTTTGGGTATCATAAACTTAATGTTCTTACTTTGGCTAGAATTACTACTATTATGTATGATTTTTTTTACCTGTGCTCATATTCAGATTTTTTTAATATGAGTAAATAGTAGGGAATACTGGGCATGCTAGCCTTGTAAGTAGACAAACTAGTCTTGGAGAAGGAAAACTGAATTCAATCTCGAGAACGGAATGGGGCAAGTAAATTCAATCCAGAACACTGAAAGTGTGTCACTGTCGCTAATGTTGTGCGGCTGCGGTCCCTTTTTCCGCCAGGAATCTACGAGAATCTCTCTCTCTCTCTCTCTCTCTCTCTCTCTCTCTCTCTCTCTCTCATCCTCAGAGAGAGAGAGAGAGAGAGAAGAAGGAAAGTTATGCATAACAAAACCGAAAAGAAAGTGGAGAGGAATAAAGAAAACAGATGCGTAATCATTCGTCCCGGGGGTCATAAAAGGGAACCAAGGTCGGGTGCCTTAAAATGTGTTGGGCGTCAGCAGAATCGTAAATATTTCCAGCCAAATGCGAGACGATGGGTGCGGTAAGGGTGAGACCGAGGTTGCCAGGAAGAAATGAGGAGAAGCAGAAACAAGTCGGCCAGGCAGGATTGAACCATTTCTTGACGTTCTACAGTCACTGTCAGGGTTTTCTTGACTGCTGCCCTACCAACCTTCGCATCGTTCTGTCAATATTTTTGTACACGTAACTATTACCGGAAATCCCCACCCCCTCCTCGAAAATAATTTCTTTTTTTCTTCTTTATTTTTTTACCTGATTTTATTTTTAAAACATTCTTATACTACAACTCAGTATTTTTTTTCTTTTTCTCTGTCGTTTCCTGCTCTTTCTGCACTTGTCTTCTTCTTCTTCTTCTTCTTCACTATCATTTATAGCTTTTTCCCCTTAATGCTGACTATTTCTTTCCCCATTTCCACCTTTTCTTCGTTTTATGGTGTCTTTTTCAATTCTATATTCCATTCCGATATCTTGGCTCTAACGTTTCTTGTTAGTTTTTATTCTTGGCAAATATATGTATTATCATTATTACTACAACTCTTTGAAAGTTAACTGATGGTTTTTGAATAACAGCAAGTCTCCTCACGTCTCCAGGACACTTCTCAGTATTCTGGCCGTTTTCAATAATGCTGTCGTTTGGATGGTCTCCACTCGTCCGCCAACTTCCAAGTCCTCCGGTCTCTTTAGTAATCCTTTAGTTACTGTTCCAAACGCACCAATTACAATTGGTATAATTGTCACCTGCATGTTCCACAATTTTTTCAATTCTCTAGCAAGGTCGAGGTACTTATCCTTCTTTTCACATTCTTTCAGTTTTATTCTGTGGACAGCCGGGACAGCAAATTCAACAATTTTGCAAGTTCTCTTTTTTTTGCCTGGTCTTCTGGCCGAGATTAGGTGATCCGTCTATACGTCAAAGTCCTATTGGAGTTTGTGTGTCATTTTCTAGGACAGGTGCTGGGTTGTGTATATACCATTTGTTCGTATATTCAAATTGCGCATTTCACAGTGGATCACCTTTGTAGCAGAAAGAATTTAGCATTTTTGTTGGGCGCGTAATTTAATTCGACCGTTAGGGTCGACGCATAATTTCACCCAATCAGGATGACTTATCCTATTTACCCAAAGCACCTTTCTGGGCAGCACAAATTGGGGAAACCATCAAACACCCTCTTTGACTGAACAACGTCGTTCAGTGCAGATGTCTCACTGTCTGCTCTTCAATAGCAGCAGCAGCCTCAACCTCTATGAGGGAAACTATCTAATTTATGGACCCCTTGCGTCTATTTCTCTTAGACCAAGGGTTCCCAGTTGAATATGAATTAGATGAATTCAATACGCTACACACAGGAACAACTTTACGTCACCCCCAAAATTGGCTATGTCGACTGCGATGCAGAATCTCGCTCCGACATCTAGCTGCTTCACCTCTGGGCAACATTTTCTGGAGACATTCACGCTTCTCCCCGAAACAACCAGAACCACAAACTCACGGTGACTTCGACGTTTCTCTCCTCAAACAGTAAACATGACTTTTGCTACCCTATGGCGAACATATCTCCCTCGCACGTCCAACGACACGCGCTGCTTTCTCCACTCTGTCATAATTTAATTTCGTTTCCTTACGTCTTTACTTACTACGAGCCTTGCAGCATAAACGTAAACTCGTTATTCCATGCTGCCATTAAAAACCTTCTTGTAAAAGCTAACGGCATCTTCGTCTTCTTACTTCTTCATCCTCCTTTATTCTACAACAACAATTAGCGAAGGAATAACACACACGCGTAAGAATACATATCTTCGCCAAAAGTTATAACATCGCTAAACCTTGCCAACCCAGTCGTGTCTAGTCTTATATTCCTTCTGTGCTAATTTGCTGCATTCGCTTATTATGTGATTGATCGCTTCATCTGTGTCACCGCATTGCCTACATCTGCTATTTTGTTCTCGTTTTGATATGTATTATTATTATTCGCTTCTCGCGGTTTTTACACTAGCTAAAACTGATAATTTTCAAGGAGATACATATATATCATATATATATGATCAAACGTCAGTCTTTTGCACAATTCTAAGTCGACCAAATTTCCCTCTCGGACGTGCTTCTTTTCGTAATACTTTCGTGCTGGCTCACCAATGGCCCGGGAAACCGGTGTTCAATCCCAGGTCGAGTCATATCAAAGACTAAAAATAAAATGGTAAAAAATATGGATTTATTTATTAATCTTATGATCCCAAGAATTATATTTCTAAGGGGAAAAAAATTCCAAAATTCTTTTGGGTTTTGATCCTCCAAATTTTTCGAGACAAGTTAAAAATTGTCGTTTGTGAAGTATCTCCAAATTAAAAAAGATATCGCTCAAATGCGCCGGTTTGTTAATAAATGCAAAAATACAGTCACAAAAATTATACATTCTGGAACCCTTTTTTTTGTTAAAAGAAATTTTTCTTTTTTTTAGTATGGAAATCAGTTGAGTTCCCATGGCCCGGGAGACAGGGGTTCAATCTCAAGTCGAATCATACCAAAGACTCAAAAAATGATACTTGGTGCTTCCTTGTTTAACACTAAGCATTATAAGGTACAGATCAAGGGTAAAGTGGAGCAATCAAAAGAAAGGAGTTGAACCCTCTCCTACACCTTGGTGTCGTAGATATTAAAAGGGACACTTCGGGTCGTCGTTGACAACGGTCACCAACTTACTACTTGCTGTATTTACTAATTTTTTATTGTGTGTATGTGGTGCTGCTCTTCTTCTTCTTCTGCCGCTGCTGCCGCTGCTACTGCTGTACTCATTAGTACTTCTATTTCTGTCCCAAAATAGTTGTTACATTTGTCTATAAATTTCATCCACTGAATGTTACATCTATTTGGGGACAGTGATAGTATATTTTATTCTTTTTGTATTTTTCCATTTTTTTTTTTTTTCACATTTCACTTACTTTACGTGTTTTCCTTACAATATTTTTTTTCTTTTTTGTCCCCCATTTTACAGCTCATTTTTTTTCTAACCCTTTCTTTTCCCCCTAACTCCTACCTCCAACATACCTCAAACTTCACTCCCGACCCAATGCATCTGAAGAACATATGGTAGCCTTCAAGAGTCGCCGGTCGTCTTTAAGGAAACGTTGCGAATCCTTCAGGACCAACACAAATAACAAAAACACGGTCAGTTTTGATGCTGTGTGAAAACCAAGGAGGGTCCGTGGACCCCACCTCGCTTTGAAACCGCCGTCTCCGAGTTTAAAGGGTTGAAAGCTAGGAGAGAGTAGTCAAGGTAACAGAATGTCCCCATGCGTATTATTTATCTATTTGTTTATATCTCGCTCTCCTGAAATTTGACAAGTGAGATTTCACGCCATGTCTCGTTTGATCTCGCGTCGTGGTACTGGGCGATTGCCTGTTAGCATGGAGGTGAGATTTTTGTGGATGACGGTAGCAAAAAGAAAAGAGGGGAGGGGGCAGCCATCCGTGAAAACATGTCAAGAAAGTTCCTTAACGGCCAGACCTTGGCCCAGACACGCAGCGAATCGACATGAGGTAGTCGAATAAATGGCTTGAAAAAATATTTAACTCAGCGAAAGGGCGCCTAGCCGTGGAGCAATGATTAGTTGGCTAATGATGCCGATTATTTTACTCCTTGCGAGGTTTTCTCTACTAGTTAAGACGTGTAACTTTTCACTGAAATCGCTATGATAGCAAGTCACCTCACGTCTCCAGCACTCTTCTATTCTACTAGTTGATCTTATCTGTGCTCTGGTTTGGTTGGTCTTGATTCTTATTCTGATCGCTTGGGTTCCCAGTCTACTGTCAAGATCTTTTTAGGGCCACTCAAAGAGCACTAAATATAACTGTTATCACCGTCACCTTCCTATTCAATAGCTTTTTCAGGTCTGTCCAAATTTAATTTTTGTCAACTTTTTCGCTTTTTTTTATTTTCACTCAGTGATCTGCCGAAACGGTAAAATTCTCTCGACAAATTCTTTCCTTGCTGTTAATTAATGCAATGTCTGGTCTTCTGACTAGTTTTGTTTGTTTGTTTATTTGTTTTTTATGGCATATCAACCTTTATAGGCTATTTAATGCCAAATCCATTTAAATATAAATATACAGTTTTATTTCAAACAATTCAGTTTAGCATAAGCACAGAGTTTAATTGTCAAAAACATTTCTATTTCAAGCTATTTAGTTTAATCAAACCGTTCTAATTAAAATAATTCACTTTAGCATAAGTATAGTTTTTGTTTACACTCAGATGTCAAAACAGTTCTATTTTAAACGATTCAGTTTAGTATAGAAAAACAGTTTCATTTCAAACAATTCAGTTTAGCATAAGTACGCAGTTTAGTTCTATTTGACCCATAGATAGGACCCTATCAGGTGTTACTACTCTGGGCCAGAGTTGACCAGGGAGTGATAGCAATAAAGGGGTACTCTACATTCCCCAAATGTCTACCATTACTGGAACCTCACCATCAGATTGTTTAATGTCATATATCAGGACACTCGTTGGAGGAGTCTTACCTCTCAGCAGAGATAAAGCTAATGTATTCTACATCCCCAGCCGACTGGGAAACTTCTGGCTAGGATTAAACGATCCGTTTGTATCTGAAAATTCCAGAGCATTTTGTATATTTCATTTTAAAGGACAGATTCTGGTTTGTGTATATAATATTTGTTAATATGGCTAAATTATATTCTCATGCGCATTTCCCTGTGGATCATCTTTCCTACCAAGTTGTGCTCAGTCTTATACTCCTTTTGTGATAATTTGCTTCGTTCACATAGTATGTAATTAACCGTTGCATCTCCGTCTCCACATTATCAACACTTGCTATTTTGCTGCATATCATCGATTTTTGCACGGAAATACGAGATGCATACGATAAGTTTCCAGACTTTTTACTTATGGGCATTTAAGATTGTCGTAGACACTTGAATATTCACTATGTTATTGGTATACATCTTATGAGATGACTGACCAATTTTTATGATTTCAGGTTCAAATCAACAGCTACAGCAGCAATTGGAGTACACCCTTCTAAACCCTGATTGTCACAGCTGGTGAAGTTCAAAAATGCAATCTGACACTTTAGAAGAACGATATGCAATAAAATTCTGTTTTAAACTTAGGAAAAATGCCTTAGAAACGTATGGAATGCTTCAGACTATTTTTGGAGCATCTTGCATGCATTAGTTTATGAGTGGCATAAGAGATTCAAGGAAGGCAGGGAGTCTGTGAGGGATGATAAGAGGTGTGGGAGGAGTAAGGAACATCAGAGTTGATTGGCTGAAGGATTAGGGTTAGGGTTACTATGTTGAGGTTTTAAGGGAGTTCAGGAAAAGAGATTCGGTCGGAAGAGGCCAGCACTCTTCAAATCGGGTCAGTGGCATTTCCACCAGGACAATGCACCAGTCCACAACTCCATTCTTGTCACAGAATATTTGACCAAGATGGGCATCAAGACAGTTCCTCACCGTCCCTATAGTCCAGACCTTGCTCCCTGCGACTTTTGGTCATTCCCTAAGCTCGATTGAGGAGATGAAAGAGGCTGTGACGAAGGTCATTGACACGTTCACAAAAGAAGACTTCCATCGGGCCATCTAGAAGTTGTTGGAACGGTACAACAAGTGCATTTCAGCCGGAGGAGATTACTTCGAACGGGACTAGAGTTTCATGTGTGCACTATCAATAAAAGGGCCCATACGAAAAAAGTCTGGAAACTTATCGTATGCACCTCGTAATTGGTCCTTATGTCATTATTTTGTTCTGCTATGAAAGAACTTCTATTTTTTTCTTGAAGTTTCCTTTCATGGCTTTGTCCAAGTAATATCGAGCGCAATTTTCTTTGTCGCTTGAAGTATCCATACAGTTGTTTTTCCTTCCATTATTGATATCTAGATCTTTTTATTATTTTTCTCTTTGTCCTTAAGTTATTTCTGTGGAAATTGCAGTTACTAGCGGCTGTAATCATGTTTTTTTAAAACTCTTTCTGTATATTCATTGGATCCTCAAATTTTTGGATCTATACAATTTGTAACTTTCTTCTTCTTCTTCTTCTTCTTCTTCTTCTTCTTCTTCTTCTTCTTCTTCTTCTTCTTCTTCTTCTTCTTCGTTAGATGGGGCTGTAGGATACACCGACTGTTTCTTAGCTGAGGGGTAAGCCCCCCCCCACAACGAGTGTCCTGTATTTGATTGCGAGGGTTCAGTAATACTGGAACTTTAGGGAATAAGAAGCACCCCTTCATTGCCATCACTCCCATGTCTATTCTGATCCGGAGTGGTAGTACCTGATGGGGTACTATCTATGGGTCAAATAGAATTAAAATGTGTATTTATGTAAAACTGAGTTGTTTGAAATAAAACTGTTTTCGACATTTAAACTGTATACTTCTGCTAAACTGAATTGTATGAAATAGAATTGTTTTGACAATTAAGTGTGTGTAAACAAACAAAAAAAAACTATATTATTTGTCTAAGTTTCTGAGACGAAGCTTGATGATTTTTATCATAAAGGGTTTTCGGACTATTCCTAGTCAAGTAAGAACATTAAGTTTATAAGTCCCCAAAATTCACTCTGAATTCTCCAGCAGGACAAATAGCGTAACGGCTATAGGCTTTGGTTTCCTAAGCTTCTAAGGAGACAATCATTTGAAGGTTGCAGGTTCAGGAATACTTAACACTTGTACCCGGTTATGGCGAACGGAATCAGAACAGGCGACCCCCGTGCGTTTATTAAAGGACGTAGTTCGAAGTCCCGTGACGGTTCCCGAGTTCGACAAACCCCTGAAGAAGGCCGGAGGACATATCGGCCGAAACATTGTGGAAAATAACAATAAAGATGAAGACAATAGTCCTAAAACCCTTAATGATAAAAAAAACTATACTTGTACTAAACTGAACTGTCTGAAATAGAACTGTTCATACGTATAAAAATGGATTTGGCATTAATAACCTACAATGGTTGATGTGTCATAAAACCAAACCAATCTTCTTCTTCTTCTTCTTCTTCTTCTTATTATTATTATTATTATTATTATTACTACTACTACTACTACTACTACTTTGAAATACACTTTTTATTCGTCATTTGTTGTCCTGTACCAGACTATCCTAAAAAGCAATTCGTCCCGGTGCAATGATAAGCGAGTGATTCTGTCAAAACATTACTCTCAAAGAGATTAATCCACATTTTTACCAGACTAAACTAGAAGGAGCGTCGCTGTGGAACAGTGGTTAATAAGTTACAACTCCAGAATCTTCTATCCACATTAGTTGTCAGTTCTGAAGCTCTAGCGGGTGTCGAAT
This sequence comes from Sepioteuthis lessoniana, assembly GCA_963585895.1. Classification (NCBI taxonomy): domain Eukaryota; kingdom Metazoa; phylum Mollusca; class Cephalopoda; order Myopsida; family Loliginidae; genus Sepioteuthis; species Sepioteuthis lessoniana. Next base: position 16,628,702 of record OY757937.1, on the reverse strand, counting down.
CATCCTTTCATTGCCCTCACTTCCACCTTGTCTCGGTCTCAAAGTGATCGGACCTGTTAGGAATCCATCTATGATCAAATATATCTGTTGAAAATTATTAGAGTTAGATAGGAATGCTTAAAACTATATAATAATATAGAACTTATTTGTGTTACTTACTTGAATATTATTATTTACAAATTATTTTATTGAGTCGAGTGTTCGCCTATGGTCTGGGAGACCAAGGTTCAATACCAGGTCGAGTCATACCAAAGACTCAAAAAAATGGTACTTGGTGCGGCTTTGCTTAACATTCAGCATTATAACATACGGGTCAAGGGTAAAGTGGAGCAATCCAGAAAATGGAGTAACGCCCTCCCCAACACCTTGGTGTAGTAGCTATTGAAAAGGGTTTTTTGGATCACCCTCGACTAAGGTTGCTAATTTTACTTTACTATTAATTGAAAGAATTAAAAAAGAAAAAGACAAAATTTAAAAAACAAACTAAAACAAAACAAAAAGCAATGCCATAATAAACTTGCTATAAAACTAAGCAACACTTAGATGTTTCGGATTTGCGACCTTGTGTGAAATAAAATCCTGAGACTGTCTTGTTGGGGCAGTGATTCTCAAATGATTGTACGATATTATAATGACTTTCATCAATACTGGAAATTTTGTCTTTGGCCTTGTATCAGATTTTAGACCACTTTTTTTTGTTGGGTCCAACACGAAAGCAAAAATATGGATAGTTCAAAGAACAATCTGAATATCAATTAGCTATGATTTGGTATTAAGTAGAAGAGTAGGGAAGTCTACTTTAATCCGGTGCTGTCCACTCAGAAATTCACTGATCTATGGCAGAAATGCCTAACCATACATGAATACACTCTGTCGACACCGGTAAGAATAGGCTGTAGATAAGAAGGAAACTCCCCCAAAAGTGTTTCCTGGGCACGACATTAAACAGCTCCAGATCTGAATATCCTCGGAGTATGAAGTACTCATTCATTGCCATTACTCCCAGGTCCATTCTTCCCCGAAGTGGTCGTACCTGCATGGGTCCCATCTATGAGTCAAATAGATCGGCTTGAAAATTATTAGTGTTAAATATGAATACCTGATGCTATGAAGAAACCAGAAAAACATAATCCAAATAGGTGAATTTATCATGATGTGAGGTCGATGTTAAACGTTTCGGTTTCATTAACCATCATCAGGACTTTGATATCAGAATAGTTCACATAGCGATTGATGCTTGTCGAGAAAACAGGAGCAAATGAAATGTTTTTTTCTGCTTTCTTCATACTGTCGGATTTTGATCCATATTTACTTTCACTTGATGCTATATAACTGAATAAGTTATTTGTATAAAGAATATTGAGGTGAAGCTACAATTCCTTTCTGAGGTTTTTAATTAATTACTTGCAACCATATAACCGTATGCAAACAAAAGATTATCATTAAACAGAAATAGTTACTATAAACCTGGTTAGAATGTTAGCCAGTGGTCTGGGAGGCCGGAGTTCAATCCTCGGCCGAGTCATACTAAAGACCCCAAAAATTGTTCTTGATCCATCCTTGATTAATACCCAACATCCTAAGGTAGGGATCAAAGGTAAATGGAGCAATCCAGAGAAAGAAGTAGCACCCTCCTCTACTACTCAGTGTAGTAGCTATTGAAACTGAAGCTTTTCGCTCACCTTCGACTTCGACCGGCCAATTTATTTGAATATCTGAAACCCTACAACTGTGTGGAAATTATTGGTATAAAATCGGAATACCTGCTACAATATGACAGTGTAAGAATGATTTGCATTAAGAATAGTTACAATAATAATAGCATACTATTATTATAGTTACGATAATAATAGCATACTATTATTATCTATTTGAGATCATATAACTGATTGCCCAGTCGGCTGGGGCTGTAGAATACACCAACTGCTTCTCTGCAGAGAGGTAAGACCCCCCCCCCACACACACACCAACGCGTGTCCTGGATATGACACTAAACTATCTGATGGTGAGGTTCCAGAAGTGCTGGAGCTCTGGGGAATGCGGAGTACTCCTTCATTGCCATCGCTCCCAGGTCCACACTGGTTCGGAGTGGTAGCACCTAATAAGGGTCCTATCTATGGGTTAAATAGAACTAAACCGTGCTTCTTTCACTATACTGATTTTTGCATTTAAACTGCGTATTTAAGCTAAACTGAATTGTTTAAAATAGAACTGTTTTGACATTGGAAATGCGTACTAGTGTTGAACTGAATTGCTCGAAATAGAACTATTTTACCTCTAAACTATGTACTTATGCTAAACTGAATTATCTGAAATAAAACTGTTTGATATTTAACTCTGTGTATTGCCCAGTCAGCTGGGGCTGTAGAATACACGGACTGCACCTCTGCAGAGGGGTAAGATCCCCACTAATGGAGGTGCTGTGGTGTAATGGTTATCGTCGTATGAAATGGACACGAGTTCAAATCCTGGACGAGACTGATTGCATTTCATATAGCACAAATACCCCTTGGGAAAGGTATGAATCCAATTATTCTGCCTCCAGCTATGGGTAAATAGTAGGGCAGACTGAGTTCTTCAGCCTTGGTGAGGCAACTAGTCTAGGAGAAGGAAAACTCTGAATTCAAACCTGTTAAACTCCGCTTAAAAATTGACCTTGTGTCATATCCTGCCCGAGCGGAGGGATTGGTAAATAGGGTAAGACCCCCCGCTAACAAGTGTCCTGGATATGACACTAAACAATCTGATGGTGAGGTTCCAGCATTGCTGGAGCTTTGGGGAATGCAGAGTACCCCTTCATTGCCATCGCTCCCAGGTCCACTCTGGCCCGGAGTGGTAGCACCTGATAGGGCCCTATCTATGGGTTAAATAGAACTAACAGCATACTTATGCTAAAATGAATTGTTTGACTAAACTGAATAGCTTGAAATAGAAATGTTTTTGACAATTAAACCGTACTTACATTTAAACTGCGTGCTTATGCTTAACGGAATTATTTGAAATAGAACTGTTTTTCGACATTAAAATTGTATTTACACTTAACTGAATTGTTACATATAACTGCTTGAATAGTTTGAAATGGAAACGTTTTTGACAATTAAACTGTGTACTTATGCTAAACTGAATTGTTTTAAATAGAACACATTATTTACATCAAAATGGATTTGGCGTCAAATAACCAACAAAAGTTGATATGCCATAAAACCCAACCAACCAAACCAATCATATAACTGAACAACTAAATGACAATTATAATCGCGTTATTACATTCACTTTCGGACAAATACCATTGGGAACGGTATGAAACTCCTTATCGTCCCAGTTAAGGGTTAAATAGTACCACTAAGGTTCTGGTAGAGGAATGGCTTTGGCATTAAATAACCAACAAAGGTTGATATGGCATTAAACAAAGAAACCTGACGATTATAAAAAAAGAAATAATTACATTAGATTGGAACATATGTACATATGTGAGCAAATTATGTGCTTTGGAAAGCAATACATGAAACTATAAAACTGTGTGCAAATTATTTGTAGTAGATAAGAATACTTGATACTATATATATATATATATATATATATATATATATATATATATATATATAAACAAAAGAACTCTTAAGAAATAACTATACAAAAAAATGTAAATAAAACCATACACTGTACGAGATTCCCTAATCTCTCGGTATAAAATGAACCCTGACGGGTGTGAAAATCAGTCAATCAATCAATCAAGCAGGTAAATACATAAATACAAGATGACAATAAATCATTCCACTTCCGAAGGTGGAATTGAACCCCTGAACCTATTTTGATTAAGCTATAAAACCTACTTGAATCAGGGAAAAAAAGATTATTTCTTTGTTGAAACACATAGTGTTCTCTATGGAACGAGAAATTGCCCGAGAATTGGCGAGAAGAGCAACTCTTTTGAAAGGGTGGAGGCAACTTGGTTGTTCCGATGTCTTTATCAGGGTTGGACTGGGTTTTTTTTTTGTTTTTTTTTTTTGTTGTTGTTGTTGTTTTTAAATTTTTATCTTTATTTTTATTTATTTATTTATTTTATTTTATTTATTTTTTAGTCTGCCTAAAGGCTCAATATCAAGTACGTGCTTCATCTCTTTTCTTTCGTCATCTTAGAGAGTATTTTCATTTCTAATTCTGAAAACGCCACAAACACATGTTGGCCGGAAGATTCCCCAGAATGAAAACGAAACCCTGTTTCCCTGCTCAGTTCTTTAAAACCTTATTTACTTCTCTTTTTTTCTTTCATTTCTTTTTCAAAGAACTTTTTTCTTCCATTCCTTCGCCATCATTTGACTGGATGCAAGTATCTTTTTAAGTGCAGCCACAGGCCAATATTTTCAACTTAGCGTGCTGTACAGCCCCCACCCTAAAAAACACCTGCAGAAGTATATTTTTGAAATTAAATTGCTATTTAAGGTGTTATTTATACACACTAAAGAGAGACAGAGACGAAGACAGAGTGAGAAAATTGAATAATACCCTGATCAGAAATGCAACAGAACAAATCTGGATTAAAATAAATTATAAAAACAAGAAAAGAATACAGATTGGTTTTACAGCATGTCAGACAGTGTTGGGTTATCTAATGCCAAAATAAGTTTTGTAACTATAGTTTCCAATTATAAACAGAAAAATATCTGTAACTACTTGGGAAAAAACGGACATTGGCATAATGGTTAGAGTGTTCGCCCGGGAGACCTGGGTTCAATTCCAGATCGAGTCATACCAAAGACTCAAAAAATGGTACTTGATGCGCTCTTAATTAACACTCAACATTATAAGGTACAGATCAAGGGTAAAGTGGATCAATCCAGAGAAAGGAGTACCGTCCTCCCCTACACCTTGGTGTAGTAGTTATCGAAAAGGGAGCCTTCGGGTCACCCTCGACTATATTCGCCAACTTAACTTACTCGGGAAAATAACTGGCGCCTTGGGTAATGTAATGGTCAGCAAGCTTGATTAGCAAACCTACAAGAGTGAGTTCGAGTTCATTGGGTGCCCCATTCTTATGGCCTTGTGTCACATCTAAGCAAAAATCTTAGTAAATTAATACTAGTGAAAATAATGGAGGTAGCACACTTGAATGATGTACACATTATTTTTTATCCTGCAGTTAATAAACATTTTGGCTTTATAAAACAAAGTAGCCATCATATTTTCATTTCGACTTTGTTCCCTTCTTGATATGAAAAACGTTATCTTATTGCCTCATCTTTATCTCCTTTCTCCAACAGCCTTTCCTTCGAGACATTCGTGCTTCAACAAGAAGTACAATTCAATAATGACAATGTACATATGAACTTGTCCAATTCCCACCAAGCTTTTTCTCAATTCGCTTTGTCAACGTCCATGTGGTGCATCCATATAGTAGAATTGACACGACTACTGCTAAGAAAAAACTACTTTTTATTTTATCGGATAAGTTTGATTTCCATATGATCGATAACATGTCGATAGCAGTCCATATCTTCGCTAGTCGCATATTGATGTCATTTTCATTTGATGAGACGCTGCTTTCGAGTTTGTAAACTTGTCCGCTAGTTTCAGAGAGCCACGATTTAGTGTAGAGATTGAACAGATCCTGGAAGCAACATCCCACAAAACAGCAGCTGTACAACCACCAACCCCCATCACTAAAACCATCCAAATACGACGAACAAGGCATGCGGAACATTGCTGGAGAAATAAGGACGAACTCATCAGCGATGGTCTATGAACCCAATCACACGGACATGCAAGACGTCCAACAAGAACTTATTTACAACAAATCTATACGGACACAGGATGCAGTCTAGAAGACCGGTCGGAAGCGATAGATGATAGAGGCGAATGGTGAGAGAGAATCCGGGAAATTCGTGCTATCAGCACGATATGATTATGATTACATAATGTGAAAAAAATGTCTAGTTGTTTCAAACCCATGAAAATCAGCCCTAAAATCACACAAAATTCTTCGGATAAATTGACTCTGACGAATCAATTTCTGGCAGAAAATATGAAAATGATCTTTAAGATCGCAAATGCATTTTATTCCATGTTTTCCAGATAGAATAAAGAGTGTCTCAATATACACTGGACCCATGTGACTGCTAATAAATCTACTAATCATAATGTTTTGTTTCTTTGTTCAGATCTGAAAATAGTATACGATAATCCTCAATCACAATTACCTGGACAAGAAAGGAAAAATATTTTGCCTCATCATTTATTTGGAGATAAAATCTTTCAAAACAGTCTCAAAATAGATGCAACCCATTAATATGATAATGGTTTATTACTGAGACAAGAAACTCCCCCAAAAGATTAATGTCCCCATTTCAAAGGATACATTTTTTACAGGACGTACCCCAAATGACCGCCATTCCACTTGTGTCAGTCATAAATCATTATCATATTCATGGGTTTACATCTAACTCGATATTACGTCCAAAGTCGTGTGTGCATGTGTGTGTGTGATCTGTTCCGTTGACCATAACACTTAGCAGTTTGCATAAAAGATTCTTGTGAACACTGAGACAAGCAACCCAATGTTGAAGACATTTGTTTGGAAAATACAACAGATAAAGAGAAAATAACGGTTTGGTTTAGGTAGAATGGTAAATTGTAAAATATCAGCTGTGTAAACCTGTATAGAAATCTGATGAATCGTATTTAGAAAAAAAATGTACTTTGGTACTTAAATACTTCTCATATCCTAAATTATGCATATAGTAAATTATGTTAAAAATATTCACTCGAGTAGCATTTTGGTGCGTCAACCAATCAAGGAGAAGGAAAACTCTGAATTCAAACTAGCTATACTACGCTGAAAAATTGACTTTATGCCACATTCTGGAGAACGGTTAGGTAAATGCGTACAATATTAAATAAGTTTAATGAATTATAAAGTTTTGATTGAAAAGTATCCAGTCGAAGAGAATTTTCTTACGAATGTGTTGTAAGCAATTATTTCATAATGAACATGTTTAATCCTACATGTTACATGAATAACATTCCACCTGTTCGAGTAAAGAAAATAAAGAATTGAAGAAATGAACTCCCACACAAAGATATAAGCAAGGGCGAGGCTTTTTTAAAAAGAACTTTAAACAGGAAGTAAAAAAAATCCTTTGGTTTGTTGTCTTGACTCGTTAATAAATGTTTGTGGGATCGTTTGGACGATTGGCCTTCAGGGTTGGATATAAGAGAATAACGTGAGGAGAATTCTCCTTTATTTTTCTCTTCTTTCATTTTTTATAAAATTCCTTAAGATTTTTCATCAAGGTCAGATTGTTATTTTAAGATTGTTTTTGTCTTTATTTCAAAGCCTTATCACTTGTATAACTGACATCTTTGTCCCAATAGTATCGACTGTTAAAGATATGAAAAATGAGGTTTCCTTTTTTTCTGCTCACCTATTTTCCATCTTCATTCATTTTTTATTTCTTTTTGTACAATCATCGCCCTTTTCTAATCTTTTTGTGATTCTTTATCATTTTTCAAACTTCTCTTACTAAATTACCTTTTTCTTTAAACATTTCAAAACAAATTTTTAGTTTCTGTCGAGTCGGTCCTCTGAACTGAATTGGAGGATCCGTTTATATCTCAATCTCAGAAATTTTTAGGTCGCATTTTCTTGGACAGATTCTGGTTTGTGCATATGCCATTGAGTTGTATGGTCAAATTGTTATCTCTTGTACCATTCCTTTTGTTACTGTACCATGTGCACGATTGACAATTGGTATCACCCTCACTTTCATATTCCACAGTTTTTTCAGTTCCATAGCAAGATACCGGTATTTATGACTCTTTTCGCTTTCTTTCAATTTTACTTTCTGATCAGCCGAGACAGCAAAGTCCCCAACTCGGCAAGTTCTCTTTTTTATTTTTTTGTTGACTATCAATAGGTCTGGTCGTCTGACTAAAATTAAGTGATCTATTTTTATTTCATTATGCCAGGGGTGTTTGTTTGTTTTATTCTCCGGGACGGATTCTGTGTTGTGCATATACCATTTGTTCGTATGGTCAACTTTAAATTTCTTGCATAGTTCCCAGTGGATCCCTTTCCCCACCCAGTCGTGTCTAGTAAAATACTATTTCTGTGTTAATTTGCAGCATTCGCTTATTATGTGATTGATCGTTTCGTCTCTATCACCATATAACCTACATTTGCTATTTTGTTGTGTCTTATCTCTTCTTGCTTTGATATGGTTTGTCCTTATGGCGTTGTTTTGTGCTGCTATTAGAAGAGATTTAGTTTCTCTCTTAAGGTTTTCCTTTCTTAGCCACGTCCAAGCTTTCATGTATGAGATAAAGCTTTTTTTGTTTTTTTGTGGGGATTTTTTTGTATTTTTGTTTTCTAGTTATTTTTGCTCTGTATGGTTAGTCCTTATGGCGTTGTTTTGTCCTGCTATTAGAAGATATTCAGTTTCCCTCTAAAGGTTTCCATGTCTTCTCTTATAAGATGTCGTTGGTTAGTCGCTTAAAACGTCCATAGAGTTCTTTTTCTTCCCACTTTTGTTTTCAAGTTATTTTTCTTCTGCTGATCCTCGTGTCGTCAATATTGTTTCAGTGGTTGTAATCAGTCTTCCTCCACGCTTTTCTATGTAGTCTTCGAGTCGTTATATCGATGCATCAATGCTATCTTCACTGCTGGCAAGTCCTCTTCTCCGTTCTTTTCTTGAGACATATAATCTGTCAATATCATCTCTGGGAATTTATGCCTTATGCATAGTTATTAATTTTCTTGTTCTCTGGTCCTTTTCTTTACGTTCTTCTGCGGTTCACTCCAAAAATGGTCTTGAGTATCTTACGAAGGAAATAGCCCAGATATTTATCCCTTTGATATCCTTTTTCCTGCTATATAGTTTGGTTCTGAGTAACTCTCTAGTTTTCCTAAAATACTCTTTTTTAGTTTTTTTTCTTTTTGGAGTCTGCTTCCAATATTCCCAAGTATTTATACATTTCCTTTTCTCCGAGCGTTCTAATCTTTTTTTTTTTTTGATTTGATAGTTCCATTCCTTCCATCATTTGTCATTTCCCGCTTTTTATTATTAGCATGTCGCATTTTTCTATGCCAGATTCCATCCTATGTCCTGATTGTATATTTTCATTGCTTGTGTAAGGTTTTCCAATACTTTTTCATTCTTTCACAGCTGTTTGACACAGGCCATGTACATTAGGTGATTGATCTTTTCTTGTGATTTACTAAGTTTGTATCCGCCTGTATATTTATTGAGTATGTGATTGAATGGTATAATAGCAATTACAAATAGTAATAGTGATAGTGCATCTCCCTGGAATATACCTCTCTGGATCTTTGCCTCAGCTAAACTTTTCTCTCCTGCAGTCAATTTCACTTTACAATTTTCAATGGTTTTCTCGATAAAGTTTACGATTTCGTCTGGTATCTTTTACATTTCGGGACAGTTTATTATCCAGCTTTGCGGGACCATATCATATGCCTTTTTCAAATGAATTTACGTTATTACTAGATTTTTTGCGTCGTCTGGCTCTTGTTGTGGATGTGTTGATTAATATACAGTAGCTCTCCTATGCCACTGGTACACTTGCGGCATCCTTTCTCTTCCCGGGGGAACAGTCCGCAGCTTACTGATGAGTAGTAAATCTCCTCGCTCACTTGTGCCGTTAGTATTTTCCACATCATCGGTAGGCATGTTATGGGTCTATAATTCCTCGGAGCGGTTCCATTTTTGGGGTCTTTCTAGATCAGGGTGGTTTTTACTTTGATCATCCATTGGGGTATATCTGTTTCTTGTAAGCATCTGTTCATTCGATAGCCCGTCTGTCATGGATGAAGGTGAATCCATATATGCAATCAAAGCCTGGAGTTTTCTAGTTTGGTATTTTTTTTTAGTTTCGCTCTGAGTGAATCAGTATGTATATTCACCTTAGAGCTTTCTTCGACGTGTTTTTCCGTGTTCTTTATTCACTCGGCTTTTTTATTATGCTCCCTGTGTTCCCATACTTTGCTCAAAAATCGTTTTGCCTTCCTTGCATCTGGTTGCTGGACTGTCTTCGCACTTTCTCCTCCTACTTGCAGGTAGAATCTTATTTCGTTGCTTTCGAATGTCCTGTTTTGTCTTGTTTCGGTATCTTTATTGTCTTCCATCTTTCGACAGTACCTTCAGATTTATCTCTTCGAGTTGTATCTTTTGTTCTAATTGTGTTGTCTTTTCCTCTTGGTCCCAACATCTCATATCTTTGCCTATTGTCGTAGATTTCTTATCAGTGTTTCCAATCTAATTTCCCATCCAGTTTAGCATTTTCGTTTTTGTTCTTCAGAGGAAAACCTGCTTTTTCTACTGACTAGTTTCGCCTCTGCATAGATAAGATTTAGTTCCGTGATGTTGTTCGTTGGGACATTTATTGATAAATCATTTATTTTTTCCGTTTCTGCTTTGACTGTATTCAGTCTTGTTTCCCGCGAAAAGACAAAGCGGTTTTCTTCTCAGATATAATTCATTTTATTATCTCTACATTTAATTTTCCTTCTTGGGTTTATGTTTATTCCAATGTTTGCTGTTTGCTGTCTTGGTTGTTATTAATTAGCATTTGCCTTTACTTAGAAGTTCCTCCATTTCTGTATCTAGCGTCTCTGTTACTATATGAGGGGCATGTTGACATATTTCCTAATATTTCCAATGTATTTCCAATGTTTCAAGGTCAGAAAACCAGTCTTTCTTTATTATTGTCCTAATCTGGTCAGCGAACCTTTAGTTTGTTGTCTTATATCCATCTAACTCAACCCAAATTTCTATCGTTCTTTTTCAATATCCTCTTTGTGTTGGGTTGCTCCTAAATTAACAGAAAAGTGCCAGTTTGTTATTTTCCCGGGTCCATTGTCTGAGCTGGAGTCTCTGATTTGAGTGATTGGTTTATTCGTCGTTCTTGTACTTGAAAAAGCCAGTGGTGACGTCTGCTTGGGGAAAAAATTTTTGATCTGAAAACTTAAAGGTGATTAAATTTTTATGGAAATAGACAGGAGGCTTTATTTTTGGAGTGTCCCACATAAAATATTATCAGCAATAATGTCTTATTAAGTAAAGAATGTCAAGGTCTACGAGATGTGTTCAAAAGGTATCTGGGTTGAAGCTGTATTTACCAAGACAGAAATTAACAATGTACAAAACGTTAATTCTCTCCAAAATAGTCCACTTGCCGCTCAGTATACTTATTCCCGTGAGATTCCCGTTGGTTGAAGCACTGGTAAATCTTTTGGTGTCTTCCACGTCCTCAAATCATATGAATGGTCAGTTTCGGAAAAAAAGAAAACAATGTTGGTCTGGCGAGTGTGGAGAGGGCTGTACTTACACCATCTTTTTTTTTTATCTAGAAACTTCTTGTTAAAAAGTATTGAGATTCATGATCAAAAAGTATCGAGAATTGACAGTTGCCTTGACATCTAGACGTCAAGGCATCATCTTTTTACAATATAAGTTGCGCGCGTTTTCATTTAAATATTAGATTTCCCATTAAAACTGTTAATGTAAAGCCGCGATATTTTTTTTATCGCGTCTCGTATTTCACATAATTACATTATCATTAAAACATTACAAAATACACCTACAGTATCTTCTGTTGAGGAGTAAGACCCCTTCCAATCAAAGGAGCTATCCTGTGTAAGACACGAAACTGCATCTGATGGTGAGGTTCCAATTCTAGACTTCTGGATAATGGGGAGTACATTTTAAATACCATTACTCCCAGATCCACTTTGACTCAAAGTGTTAGTAACTTTTGGGGTCCTATCTTTGGGTTGAATAGATCTATTTGAAAATTATTAATATCGGATAGGAATACATACACAAACAAATGATTATTGTTGTTGTATATTGACCTCCGACCCGGCCAAGCTGTCAAATTAGGAAATGCACCTGTGTAAATAACAGGTGCATCCGGTCGAGGAATATCAGGATATAACCTTGACTGTCGAGGGGTTGAATTGAGTGCGAAATTGTGACGCTCGCAGGAAGAAGAGTGGACGTCAAATTATTATATAACCCTGGCGACAGGAAGTTCAGTCAGTTGGAGAGAAGATGCTGGAATGAGGACCATGTCCAAGAGAGGCTGGGCCCCCAGGCCCCCGGTTGAGCAGCCCCGGAGAACGGGAAAGAAACGCTGTTATGGCCATAAGAGTGGAGCTCAATATGTTGCAGTCTTTGTTCGGTCTCCAACTCCCTCTCACACACAACCCTTTCAAATAAAGTGAGAGGTATATTTTTCTAAAGAACTGTGTCCGCTCGTCTTCATTTCGTCGCCATGCATTTGCATGTATATATGTATATATATGTATTATGTGGCTATACAACATTGTCAAATAGAATTATTTAAGTTAGATATGAATATGTGAAATCATGTAAGTGTTAACATATTATCTGCATTAAGAATACTTTCTTGAAGATACAATTGCTTACTAAGGATTATCATTGTTAATTACCTGAAAGCGTATGACGGCTTGCAAATTATTTGTGCTGAATAGAACTACCTGATACCAGGTAACTGTGAGCAAACAAATGAGTATTGTCCAATTGGAATAGTTACTTTCAAGCATATTGTTGTGTATCAGTTATTTGAATTAAATAAGAATACCTAATATGGAATTGAGCACAAATTTTACTATTAGATTGAAATTCTTAAAACCATCTGAATACAAACAGTTGATTATCATTAAATAGGAATAGTTATTTTAAACCTTATAGTTATGCCTGTTACTTGAAGTAGATAAGAATACTTGATACCATATATAATTGAGTTTGGTTGGTTGGTTGGTTGGTTTTATGGCCTATCAACCTTTGCAGGTTATTTAACACCAAATCCATGTTTATGTAAATAATCAGTTCTATTAAAAACATTTCATTTTAGCATGAGTACACAGTTTAATTGTCAAAAACATTTCTATTTCAAACTATTTTGTTTATTCAAACAGTTATATATAACAAATCAGTTTAGTGTAAGTACAGTTTTAAAGTTAAAAACAGTTCAATTTCATACAATTCATTTTAGCATAAGCACGTAGTTTAAATGTAAGTACAGTTTAAATGTAAGTACAGTTTAATTGTGAAAAACATTTCTATTTCTAACTGTTCAGTTTAGTCAAGCAGTTCTGATTCAGCTAATTCAGTTTAGTATATGTAAAGATTTTGTTTGCACACAATTAAATGTCAAAACAGTTCTATGTTAAACAATTCAGTTTAGTGTAAATACAGTTTCAATGTCAAAAAACAGTTCTATTTCAAATAATTCAGTTTAGCATAAGCACGCAGTTTAAATGAAAGTACAGTTTGATTGTCAAAACTTTTTTCAAGCTGTTCAATTTAATCAAACAGTTCAGTTTAGCATAAGCATGCTGTTTAATTCTATTTAATCCATAGATAGGGCCCTATCAGATGCAACCACGCCGGGCCAGAGTGGACCTGAGAGTAATGGCAATGAAGGGGTCCATTACTGGGACCACACCATCAGACTATTTAAGTGTCATAATCAGGACGCTGATGGGGGGGGTCTTACCCTTCTGCAGAGGTGCAGTCAGTGTATTCAACAGCCCCAGCTGACTGGGCAATATATAATTGAGTTAAAATTATTAGTATTAGATATAAATACTTAAAACCACATAATTGTGCAAACAATTGATTATCGATAAATAAAAAAGAACAGTTAGTAGTAGCAACTGAAAGTTGAAATTATTATTTATGATAACAATCAAACATTTACAAATGAATCAAATTCCAGTGTTAAATACCCATAAGTAAGTTGATGTGTCATTAAACAAATAAACAAAATTAAAAATATAAATAGAAATGATTGCAAACAAACATTTTGGAATTAATTAAATTTTGGTGTTTGTTTAATGACACATCGATACCCATAAGGGTTTTGCTGTGCCGTAAAATAAACTACATCAAACCGATAAAAAGTTATGATTACAATGAAACATTTACGAAGGAATTAAGTTTTTGACATTAAAAAACCCATCAGGGTATTAATGTGCCGTTATCCAAACCTTTACAAATGATTAATCTTGATGTTTTCTAATTGTGATTGAACAAATTTTTCCCAGCGAAAAATGTTTTGATTATCAAAAATAATCTGAAATCAGAAAACTCAACTTTTACAAATTAATCAAATTTTAGCCTTGTATAATCCATAAGGAGTTGACATGCCGTTAAATAAGAAAATTTTCATTATTATGTCAGTAAACGATTCTTTGTTGACTACGAACGACGACGAAGAAATTAACCAAGATGACCCAGCCGGAACTAAATATTTCCGTCGCTTTATTCTTTTTCTAACTTTATATTTATTTTTGACAGCACTCACAAACAGCTGGTGTTTATCGCTTTAGAGTATTTCTAAGGATTGGTTAATGAAGAAACATCTATTGTTTGTTCTGTCGTAACCGAGAGGCAAACGCCAACACATTGCTTTGACAAAGACGCACAAGCCTTTTACAGGAAGATGTTACCGTGGCTCAGTTGATAACGCATACCGAAGAAGGCCGAAGAATGTATTAGTAAAAACATCAGTGATCATATCAACAAGTATGAGTATAACGGTTTCATTTGGGTTAATATTAGTAATTGCTATATAAGATTATACATCCATTTGAAAATTATTACTATTACATAAGAATACTTGAAACCATATAATTGTGAAAATTATTTGCATTAATAAAGATTGCTTTAAGCTAAAATTATTTATAACTGATTATATTTAATTTTTTTCTTTTCAATAGCTACTACACCAAGGTGAAGGGCAGGGTGCTACTCCTTTCCCTGGATTGCTCTGCTTTACCCTTGATACGTACCTTATATTGCTGAGTGTTAAGCAAGGAGGTATCAAGGATTACAAGTCTTTGGTATGACGTGACCTGGGATTGAAGCCAGGTCTCGCGGATCATTGGCGAGACCAATGAGCCGGTTAAAAAGGGAGCCTTCTGATCGCCCTCAACTACGGTCGCCAAGTTTACTTTTTTACTTATCTTTAATTACTTAAAAATGATTTTGGCATTAAATAACCCAATGAGTTGAAACCAATTAAGGATATTAGAAATTGCTACATAAGTCTTTGGTAAATGAAAGAAAATTTATTTTTTAAAAGTTTGGATTGTGTGTCTCTGGGTTTTTTTTTCTCCTGACACAATACATTTATGTATGATAGTGTTTTTTTCTCACTAGAAAACAATGGTAAAAATAAATGATGTCATCGAGTATAGAATAGCAGGAAGTCATTCAAGACAACTCAAAAAGGATTGTATTCAATCCTATTTTTATATATATGGTGTCTTACCATATTTCTATTTCAAACGATTCAATTTAGCATAAGTACACAAAAATATTTCCATTTTAAGCTATTCACTTTAGTCTAACAGTTCTAATTAAAACAATTATGTTCAGTATAAGTATAGTTTTTGCTTACTTACAGTTAAATGTCAAAACGGTTCTATTTCAAGCAATTCATTTTAGCATAAGTATACTGTTTAATTATCAAAAATATTTCAATTTCAAGCTGTTCTGTTTAGTCAAACAATTCAGTTTAGTATAAGCATAGTTTTTTTCTCTCTCTGTATAGATTCAGTCGGTATCTTCTATAGCCCCAGCTGGAGTTCAGCACTTTATTATTATGTCACGGGCACTACCCTACTCCGATAATCTGTTTAGTAAACTCTATTTGTTTTTTTTTTTCTTTCCAGAAAATGTGACAACCAATAAGAGCCCTAATTGTATCAAGTAAAATATTATTGGAGAAATGTAATTTCTTCTTAAAATTTGTTGAGTTGTACGTATTTTTCAATATTTATATATTGAAAAATACGTACAACTCAACAAATTTTATTACCGGAGTAAAACTAAGCAGAAAAGAATCTATATGAATGTATATGTAGAGTTTCAAGAGGTATAAAAGTTTGTGAGAGACGTACATATTTGAGAAGAACTCATTTAATTGTTCGATATGTGGAATTATCAAACATGCCTGTATATATGAAAGTAAACTTGCAATATTGTATACCATGTACAATTCGGCAGTATCCTGTTCAAATGGCAAAAAACTAGACCTAGAGTAGAGGATTCTGTAGGATTCAAATATTGTCTAAAATTGTGTTGAACGTGTGAAATTAAATAAGAACTAATTTTACGTAGAAATATCTAATACTAACTCTTACAAAAAGATTGATTGTATTGTATAAGGTTTGGTAGCAGTTAATTGAAATTCAAGCTTTCGAAAAATAGAATTTGATCATGAAAATCTTCGAATTCCTGAGAGTCAAACGGAAAATGTTTGCGAAATAAACTTCTCTTTACAAAGTGGAAAGTTTTGAAATTTCTAAATAGAAAAAAATCTAAAAAAAGAAAAAAAATGAAAAATGAAAAAATAAAATTTATTAGAAAATGGGAATTTTTTCATTTTTTTTTTTTTTGTAATTTTTATTTATATGTATATTTTTTAAAATTTCGACTTTCAAGTTCGATGTTCCCTTACAGGAGAATAATGAAAATGAATTGCGTTTTTGTTGGTTCATTTTTCCCAAGAGACACATTTAAAAGGTCAAAGTTATAATTCAATATATATATATATATATATATATATATATATATATATATATATATATATATATATTAAGGGAACTACTGATCAAGGTATCTATCCATGTGTTTGAGTGTATATCTAAACATGTATACATAGGTAGTATATATATATATATATATATATATATATATATGTTCGAGTGTGTGAACGTATATATATATATATATATATATATATATATATATATATATATATATATATATATATATATATATAGTATAACTATCATGTAACGTGTATAATATATCTGTATTATATTAAGTAAACTACATGAATTACGATATATATATATATATATATATATATATATATATATATATAACCATTTCATTGCATGTATTAACACACACACACACACACACACAGATATATATATATATATATATATATATATATATATATATATATATATATAGGTAATTTTTTAGCTATAGTTGTATATGTGCATTCATATATATATATATATATATATATATATATATATATATATATATATATATATATATATAGCCTTTTAATTTCTATATTCAGAAAATATAAAATCATACATAAAAGATATTGGATTTATGTGTATATCTACACACACACACACATACACACACACGCGCGCGCATATATATATATATATATATATATATATATATATATATATATATATATATATTAAACCCTTTATTCTTAAATTTGTGGGAATTCTATTACATGAAATGTGTGTTATTCTTCAACTATTTATGCACTTTGGCATTTTTTCTGGGCTATCTTCAGATAAATCTGCATCTCTTTGAAATTATATCTATGTACTCTATGGAATACTTTTATCGAAAACATAAAGACGAAAAAGGAATAAAACAACTCCGAGTAACATGCTTATATTTAACGAAACAGGTGCCCTCTCTTAAAGTTTTAACTCTCTTTTAAATTTGGTTATGGTTTCGTTTTTTGTTGGTTGGTTGGTTGGTTGGTGGTATTTATGGCATATCAACCTTTGTAGGTTATTTAATGTCAAATCCCTTTTTATACAAATAAACAGATCTATTTCAAAGAGTTTAGCATGAGTACACAGTTTAATCGTCAAATATATTTCTATTTTAAGCTATTCAGTTTAGTCAAACAGTTCTAATTTAAACAACTCAGTTTTGTTTAAGAATAGATTTTGCTTACAAACAGTTAAATGTCAAAATAGTTCTATATTAAACAATTCAGTTTAGCGTAAATACAGTTTCAATGTCAAAAACAATTCCATTTTAAAATATTCAGTTTTGCATAAATATGCAATTTAAATGTAAGTACACAGTTTAATTGTCTAAAACATTTCTCTTTCAAGCTATTCAGTTTAGTTAAACAGTTCTAAATCTAACAATTCAGTTTACCATAAGTATGCAGTTTAGTGGTATTTAATCCATAGAGAGTGGACCTGGGAGCAATGGCAATGAAGGGGTGCTCTGCATTCCCCAAAGCCCCAGCATCACTGGAACCTCACAATCAGATTTTTTAGTATCATATCCAGGACACTGGAAAAGGGCAGTTGGTGTATTGTACAGCCCCCACCGACTGGACAATTTGTTTTTGTGTTGTTTCTTCTTTTTACATATTCTTTTAAAACAGGGACTGGTTTTTGACATCGAATTATTATCATAATATAATTAAAACAAAAATGAACAGAAATAACTATGAACACTGAAGAAATCCTTTGCCACATGCCATTATATATATATATATATATATATATATATATATATATATATATATATACGTAGTGCCTTCAATAAGCTTCCAGACTTTTTTGTACTGGCATTTAAAATTGTTGTAGACTCTTGAAAATTCACTATGCTATTGTTATACATCTTATGAGATGACTGACCAATTTTTATGATTTCAGGTTCAAATGAACAACTACAGCAGCAATTGGAATACACCCTACTAACGCCTGATTGTCACAGCTGTTGAATTTCAAAAATGCAATCTGGACGTGAGGATACTTTAGAAGAACGATATGCAATAAAATTCTGTTTTAAACTTTGGAAAAATGACTCAGAAATGTACGGAATGCTTCAGACTACTTTTGGACCATCTTGCATGAATCAAGCATCAGTTTTTGAGTGTCATAAGAGATTCAAGGAAGGTGGGGAGTCTGTGAGTGATGATGAGAGGTGTGAGAGGAGTAAGGAAGTCAATAGACCAGAGTTGATTGGCCAAAGTGTTAGGGTTAGGGTTAGGGTTAGGGTTACTAAGTTGAAGTTTTAAGGGAGTTCAGGAAGAGATTCCATCGGAAGAGGCCAACACTCTTCAAATCGGGCCAGTGGCATGTCCACCAGGACAATGCACCAGTCTACAACTCCATCCTTGTCATAGACTATTTGACCAAGATGGGCATCAAGACAGTTCCCCACCCTCTCTATAGTCGAGACTTTGCTCCCTGTGACTTTTGGTTATTCTGTGAGGCTGTGACAAATGTCATTGACACGCTCGCACAAGAGGACTTCCATGGGTCCTTCCAGACGTTGTTGGAATGGTACGATAAGTGCTTTGCAGACGGAGGAGATTACTTCGAAGGGGACTAGTGTTTCATGAGTGTACTATCAATAAAAGTGCCCAAACGAAAAAAGTCTGGAAACTTATTTAATGATCCTCGTATGGTATGTTATACGAGGAGGGGTCGTAAGATCTTATCGATACTGAAGATTAAACGTTTTTTGATTTTAAATTTTAATTTTCCATGACTTTGTCTACAAAGTGGCACAGCTTATCTTTGGTTGGTTTCTTTGTTTAATGGCATATCAACCTTTGTAGGTTATTTAATGCCAAAGCCATTCTCCTAGAAAAACAGTAGTGGTACTATCCTCGTATA